>JAOWBW010000514.1:0-600000 GCA_026119855.1 Campanula takesimana | reverse complement strand
TGTGATCAGTTGGGTCACTTTCAGAAGAGTTGCTTTAGATTTAAGAATCAGTTATCGGGAAGTGCAGCTGGGTCATCTCGGGGCCAAAAGAGGGATGCTTCAGGAAAGGTTAAGGTGCAAGATCGTGTTTCTTCCATCAATCAACAACAGATTTCAGATTCTTCTAATATGACTGGAGGTATAATTTCTATGTCTAGTTTGAGAGCACACACACTTATAGACCCTGGCTCTTCGCATACTTGTGTGTTTGTGCATTGTGCTTCTTGATTGCATGTGTCTTCTGAGTCTTTACCTTATGTGTTAGATGTGTCTTCCTAAGGGGGAGTGTTAGATGACCGATAAAGTGTCGTATACTTGTGATGTGCGTATTCATGGGCGTGTTTTATTTGCCGGTTTAGTGATGTTGTCATCACAAGATTTTGATGTTATGGTGGTGGAATTTTATATGCTAGTGTGTTTTAGTTAAGCATGGTATATATATGTGTTTAGCTTTCATGCTATTTATGCATTAAGAAATTTATAAATTGTTGTTGCAAGCTTGTGCCTGGTAGTTGGTTTATGGAGTTAGAAAAAAAAAAAAAAAAAATTGCATTTAAATTGAAAGATATCTTTTCCTTGTGAGATTTTAAATTTATTTCCCTTGAGTGGTACTTGTTCTTGCGGAGAACCTTGGGTGATCTTGAGTGGTTGGGTGCTATGTTTGAGCAACATCAGAGATCAATAATTGTTTAGTGGTTGATTTGAAGTGATTATCATTTGTTGAGAATTTTAGTTGAGTATATTTCAAAGATGGCTTTTATATCGGGTATGGACATCATGAATGGTGGTTATATAGTTTGAATTCTCACCTGCTTCAGTGGTATTGTTGGATATGTTGAATTGTATAAGTAATCCTAGTCTGAGTTCTTTGAGAGCGGTAGCAGTTTGTAAAATCAGGGCAGAATGTCTTCATGTTAGAGGATATATTAGTTTGAGGAAAGTTTCAACTCAGGCATAGGGTTGAGGATTTATTGATGGAATTCTAAGGTAGCTACACTGTTAACTGCATAGCACAGAAAGATGCACTATCTCGATGGATTGGTAAGAGTGAACGAGTTTAATTGTTGCGAGTGTTAATTGATGAATCGAAAGTTGATGACAACTTCAGTATTGATATTTCTTAATGGATTTAACTAGTACTACAGTTATCTAGAGGATATGATTAGTGTTACTAATTTCTAGTGGATATGTCAAGCTTACCCTTATAGTGGATTTGATAAATTCCTTATTCATAGAGATGCCTTAAAGAGTGATTGAGATGTTCATTGCTTCAGGATGGTACGGTAACAATGTGTGCTTTGAGAAGATTGATTCCTTATCAACAAAATTATCCTACCCATAAATTGAGATTTATTGCGATTATACATCCATTGCATTAGTGAATGACTTTGATGGAGTTAGATTTGAAGTGTTTACCATATTATATCATCGGGAAAGGTATTGTGTTAGAGGATTCATTGACTTATAGTTCATGGGTGATAAAACTAAATGGGGAATGTTAGAAGAATTAACACTTTGGAGTCTTCGTGAGTTGAGACATGGTGTGAATTTGCGATTGAGAAAGATTTAAATTTCTACTCTATTGAATAATATCAACTATCGAAAATTACTCGTGGAATGAATAATGACAGACAATAAGATTTTGTTCGTGGCTAGTGATGGAATTTTAACTTCTATAGCAGAGTATGTAGTCAAAACTTAGTGGAATTAAACATGTATAACGGAGTTCAACTATAGATACTTGAAGGGATACACAAGACCAATTTAATTATGAATTCGAGTAGAAGTAGAGTATTGAGATAAATTCGAGGAGTTACCTTTAATTGTTTGATGCGAGGAATTCTAAGTAGTCAACTGCGTCCTTGAGTTGTGAATAATCCGAAAGTAAAATATTAGTGATCATTTGGTTCGTGACAAGCCTTTGAGATTTCTGAGTGGATATGAATCTATTGCGAGGGGTTTTATTGAAGGAGTTACACTGAATAGATGAAACCAATGATGTTGATTGATAGCGGATTAGTTACCAAGTTTTCTCACCCTATCCATTTTGAGAGTATAAACATTAATTCCAGTTGTTATTTATTTGTTCAGAAGATAGTTCGATTTTATGGATGTCTGCGAGCATGGTATTAAATATGGGTTCTTCATTTACATCTTGATTTTGGCAAGCATTTCAGAAGACCTGGGGTTCGGAATTGAGACTTAGTATGACTTTCACCCTCAGTCAGATGGTCAGTTAGAAATAACCATTCAGATTCTTGAGAACTTGTTTAGTTGATTCTAAGAATTCGAGGGATATACCTTTACTTCTCGTGGAATTGTTTAATATGTCAGTTCTTTTGAGATTTTGGAAAGAGCTAGAGGTTGAGTTTATCGTCTTGTGTTACTTCCTTCTCTTGACGAGGTTGATAATGAGTTCCATGTGTTGATGCCACGCAATTGTGTTTATGATTCTTCTCCGATATGTCTAAAGTTTTAGAGGATATTGAACTCAGTATGGAGTTTCGGGATTGAAATGAAAGGAAGTATCCTGGGTTGTTTGAGGGTTGAGGTAAATAATCCTAAAATTCGGGTCGAATTTTCTTTAAGGGGGAGTGAGTGTAACGACCCCAAAAATCCGTTTTATTTATTTTATAATTATTTTATAATTTTGAGAATTTAAATTTAAAATTTTGTATGCATTTTATTTGTTGCATCATCTTATAGGAATTTGCACATTTTATTTGATTATTTGTGTTAGTTAAAATGTTAGTAGTAAAGTTTATTTGGGGAGTTAAGTTGTTAGTGGGAAATTATGGGGGCTTTAGTGAAAGTGGGAGTTGAGGGGTTTAATTGATAAAACTAGAACTTGGGTGATTTAATTGTGAATTTGGGATAAAACTTGTGATCATGACCTCTTCATTTCCCCCTTCTCTCTGCGCATACCCCTCCCTTCACCATTTCTTCCCCAAATACTTTTCTCACCTCCATTGTTGTAGAAGAAGCTAAGGTAAGAATTGGTTTTGTTAATTTTCCTTCTTTTAATTTACTACTCCATTTTCAAATCTAATTATATATAAATGTTCAGGGAGTTGAATAGAACATTTCTACCGATCAATATTATTTTTCTTGACACTTTTTCCGGAAAAATAGGTAAGTTACTAATCCCCCCTTTAAATGTTAAAATGGTCATAAACATGCTTTATATGCTTAATATGTTGGAAAAAAATGTTTTAGTATACTTTTATATACTTGTAATTTTGGGACGGAGGGAGTAGTAAAACTTGTTATAGACTTGTTATTTGTGGGAAATGGGTATAGTAGTTTTGGTTTTGGGGGAGTATGAGAGGATGCAACATTATATATGCTTTATATGTTATACTCCTACTCGTGGGACGGTAAAATAGTATCTTTAGTTAAATGTTAAATAAATGTATTATAAAATTATACTATTACTTATGGGACGGGGAAAGAAGTGAAAGTATCCTAAAGTGGGTATATTAGTATATTAAAAATTATAATGATACTTGTGAAATGGAGGGAGTAGTAATAATTTGTTGCATGTGGGAAATGTTAATACAAATGGGTGTTGTAGTATTGTGAAAGTATAGTAATGTTGTTGTACCTAATAAAGTGGATATAAACATGTTATATATGCCTAGTAGGTTGTGAAAAATTTTTTGGGTATATTTTATTTATACTTGTAATTTTGGGACAGAAGGAGTAGTATGAAAATGGTTCTTGTTGGGTGTTAGTATTGTTCGTAGGCTGAGTTTTAGCCTTTGTGTAAGTTGCAAATGTTATGTTGCAAGTAAATTTGGGTGTGAAACAAAAGGAGTGAACTTTGGTTAAGTTTTGGGTCTGCCAGGTGATGTGGGCGGCCGCCCAAAATAGGGCGTGCGGCCGTACATCTATCTGAAAGGTTTTACTCTTGGGACAGAGCATTTTGGGCGGCCGCACAGCCCTGTTTGGGCGACCGCCCAGTTGTCTGAAAAGTTTAGAGTTTTTCAAACTTACGGATTTAGGGGTCAATCTTAGTCTAGTTTTTGGGGAGTGTCCTAAAGTACTTAGATGATTGTTGTGGATCACTAAAGTGGTAGAATTGGTTCCTTTGTGAACACAAGTGTTGTGAAATGTGAGTAATGGATTAAGTGAGCATTGTTGAACATTTTGTAATGTGTTGAATGGTTCATCTTCTTGATGTGTTTGGCATGGTTCCCTACATTGGAATCATTGTCCCTGATTGTTGTTTAAGCAAGTATTTCTATATGGTGCTTGCGTGTAAAGTCCAGCTGGTACTTTTGTGTGTGTTGGGCAGTGATAGGGATTATAATGGTCTCCCGAGCCAAGTACATTATAAGGATCCTATCATTGGTTTCCCATTTTTAACCCCCTTCCTTAGGCCAAAGGTTGGGCACTTTGGGTTATGACTTTGTGTCATTTTCCCCCCGTTGTTGTTGTTGTTGTTTGGTTCCGGAACCCATCTCAGCTCTTCGATGCTGCTCAGTTGATGCCTCTCGGATGGCTATTGTTTGGTTTGAGAACCTTGGCTCAGTATCCACGTATGAGTGTTTATTTCCGCTTTATGTGTTGCATGATGAGTTGGTCGTTATTTCCAACCGGTATGGGACGGTTGGCGATAGGGAGCCTCTCATGTTATGTGCTATGTGTTATACGCTTATTTGTTAATATTGTTTCTTTATGATCATCATATTAGCATGTAATGTAGTTGCATTTTAGTAACTTACTGAGATTTATTCTCACCCCTTATTTGTTTACCGTTTTAGATAAGAAGGAGTCCAGGGAATAGGTCACAGCACAGGGAGGACGTTGGTAAAGAGATCTTTGGTAAGACTTTTGGGAAGTGATATGTATAAAGGATACATTATGTAAATGTAATACCTTTAGGGTAGTGTACCCGTGACTCAGTTATTTGTATCATCTCTTTTGGTTGGTGTTCGTGTTTGTAAATTTTATAAGTAAAGTTTGCTATAGCCAAGTGGCTAAGTACTCATTTGAGAAAGTTTGTTTTGTGACTTGTAGTCAAGTCTAATAAATGTTGTTTAGTCATATAAGACTTTTGGTAACGTTTTGGTTGTGTGAACCTTTTTAAGAAAATATATTTCGAAAAATTTTCTTAGAGTTGCTTTACGACGTCTTCCTCGCGTGTCCCGGGCGTGGGGCCAAGTAGGACCACGGGTCGGGGCGCGACAGTTGGTATCAGAGCTAGGTTGTAGATGGTCTAGAATGACTAAATGACCTAGGAGGGTAGTTGTGTATAGGGTAAGTAACGTTGAGAGTTTTATGCAGGTACTTATTGAAAATGGTTGGCACCGAAGGGAATCAGTCAGGGCCTTCAGGGTCGGGAAACGCTAGAGAAGAGGTTCGAGCACTGTTCCAAGGTATGTTTGAAGCTGTCATGAAAATCATTGACGATATAGAGGAGCATAAAACCAAGATTGAAACCTCAGATGTGACAAAACGAGGAGAACAGGTAAAACTGCAACCCCAGCGTGGAGATAGTAGAGAATATCAAGGAACACCTTCGCAAGCTAGGGCATCTTTTCAAGGGCCGCATAATAGAGGAACTCGAAGTAAACGAGTATGTAACTACTGTCAAAGGATGGGACATTTAGAAGAAAAATGTTGGAAAAAAGCAAGGCAAATGTTTGAGTTGTGATCAGTTGGGTCACTTTCAGAAGAGTTGCTTTAGATTTAAGAATCAGTTATCGGGAAGTGCAGCTGGGTCATCTCGGGGCCAAAAGAGGGATGCTTCAGGAAAGGTTAAGGTGCAAGATCGTGTTTCTTCCATCAATCAACAACAGATTTCAGATTCTTCTAATATGACTGGAGGTATAATTTCTATGTCTAGTTTGAGAGCACACACACTTATAGACCCTGGCTCTTCGCATACTTGTGTGTTTGTGCATTGTGCTTCTTGATTGCATGTGTCTTCTGAGTCTTTACCTTATGTGTTAGATGTGTCTTCCTAAGGGGGAGTGTTAGATGACCGATAAAGTGTCGTATACTTGTGATGTGCGTATTCATGGGCGTGTTTTATTTGCCGGTTTAGTGATGTTGTCATCACAAGATTTTGATGTTATGGTGGTGGAATTTTATATGCTAGTGTGTTTTAGTTAAGCATGGTATATATATGTGTTTAGCTTTCATGCTATTTATGCATTAAGAAATTTATAAATTGTTGTTGCAAGCTTGTGCCTGGTAGTTGGTTTATGGAGTTAGAAAAAAAAAAAAAAAAATTGCATTTAAATTGAAAGATATCTTTTCCTTGTGAGATTTTAAATTTATTTCCCTTGAGTGGTACTTGTTCTTGCGGAGAACCTTGGGTGATCTTGAGTGGTTGGGTGCTATGTTTGAGCAACATCAGAGATCAATAATTGTTTAGTGGTTGATTTGAAGTGATTATCATTTGTTGAGAATTTTAGTTGAGTATATTTCAAAGATGGCTTTTATATCGGGTATGGACATCATGAATGGTGGTTATATAGTTTGAATTCTCACCTGCTTCAGTGGTATTGTTGGATATGTTGAATTGTATAAGTAATCCTAGTCTGAGTTCTTTGAGAGCGGTAGCAGTTTGTAAAATCAGGGCAGAATGTCTTCATGTTAGAGGATATATTAGTTTGAGGAAAGTTTCAACTCAGGCATAGGGTTGAGGATTTATTGATGGAATTCTAAGGTAGCTACACTGTTAACTGCATAGCACAGAAAGATGCACTATCTCGATGGATTGGTAAGAGTGAACGAGTTTAATTGTTGCGAGTGTTAATTGATGAATCGAAAGTTGATGACAACTTCAGTATTGATATTTCTTAATGGATTTAACTAGTACTACAGTTATCTAGAGGATATGATTAGTGTTACTAATTTCTAGTGGATATGTCAAGCTTACCCTTATAGTGGATTTGATAAATTCCTTATTCATAGAGATGCCTTAAAGAGTGATTGAGATGTTCATTGCTTCAGGATGGTACGGTAACAATGTGTGCTTTGAGAAGATTGATTCCTTATCAACAAAATTATCCTACCCATAAATTGAGATTTATTGCGATTATACATCCATTGCATTAGTGAATGACTTTGATGGAGTTAGATTTGAAGTGTTTACCATATTATATCATCGGGAAAGGTATTGTGTTAGAGGATTCATTGACTTATAGTTCATGGGTGATAAAACTAAATGGGGAATGTTAGAAGAATTAACACTTTGGAGTCTTCGTGAGTTGAGACATGGTGTGAATTTGCGATTGAGAAAGATTTAAATTTCTACTCTATTGAATAATATCAACTATCGAAAATTACTCGTGGAATGAATAATGACAGACAATAAGATTTTGTTCGTGGCTAGTGATGGAATTTTAACTTCTATAGCAGAGTATGTAGTCAAAACTTAGTGGAATTAAACATGTATAACGGAGTTCAACTATAGATACTTGAAGGGATACACAAGACCAATTTAATTATGAATTCGAGTAGAAGTAGAGTATTGAGATAAATTCGAGGAGTTACCTTTAATTGTTTGATGCGAGGAATTCTAAGTAGTCAACTGCGTCCTTGAGTTGTGAATAATCCGAAAGTAAAATATTAGTGATCATTTGGTTCGTGACAAGCCTTTGAGATTTCTGAGTGGATATGAATCTATTGCGAGGGGTTTTATTGAAGGAGTTACACTGAATAGATGAAACCAATGATGTTGATTGATAGCGGATTAGTTACCAAGTTTTCTCACCCTATCCATTTTGAGAGTATAAACATTAATTCCAGTTGTTATTTATTTGTTCAGAAGATAGTTCGATTTTATGGATGTCTGCGAGCATGGTATTAAATATGGGTTCTTCATTTACATCTTGATTTTGGCAAGCATTTCAGAAGACCTGGGGTTCGGAATTGAGACTTAGTATGACTTTCACCCTCAGTCAGATGGTCAGTTAGAAATAACCATTCAGATTCTTGAGAACTTGTTTAGTTGATTCTAAGAATTCGAGGGATATACCTTTACTTCTCGTGGAATTGTTTAATATGTCAGTTCTTTTGAGATTTTGGAAAGAGCTAGAGGTTGAGTTTATCGTCTTGTGTTACTTCCTTCTCTTGACGAGGTTGATAATGAGTTCCATGTGTTGATGCCACGCAATTGTGTTTATGATTCTTCTCCGATATGTCTAAAGTTTTAGAGGATATTGAACTCAGTATGGAGTTTCGGGATTGAAATGAAAGGAAGTATCCTGGGTTGTTTGAGGGTGTGGTAAATAATCCTAAAATTCGGGTCGAATTTTCTTTAAGGGGGAGTGAGTGTAACGACCCCAAAAATCCGTTTTATTTATTTTATAATTATTTTATAATTTTGAGAATTTTAAATTTAAAATTTTGTATGCATTTTATTTGTTGCATCATCTTATAGGAATTTGCACATTTTATTTGATTATTTGTGTTAGTTAAAATGTTAGTAGTAAAGTTTATTTGGGGAGTTAAGTTGTTAGTGGGAAATTATGGGGGCTTTAGTGAAAGTGGGAGTTGAGGGGTTTAATTGATAAAACTAGAACTTGGGTGATTTAATTGTGAATTTGGGATAAAACTTGTGATCATGACCTCTTCATTTCCCCCTTCTCTCTGCGCATACCCCTCCCTTCACCATTTCTTCCCCAAATACTTTTCTCACCTCCATTGTTGTAGAAGAAGCTAAGGTAAGAATTGGTTTTGTTAATTTTCCTTCTTTTAATTTACTACTCCATTTTCAAATCTAATTATATATAAATGTTCAGGGAGTTGAATAGAACATTTCTACCGATCAATATTATTTTTCTTGACACTTTTTCCGGAAAAATAGGTAAGTTACTAATCCCCCCTTTAAATGTTAAAATGGTCATAAACATGCTTTATATGCTTAATATGTTGGAAAAAAATGTTTTAGTATACTTTTATATACTTGTAATTTTGGGACGGAGGGAGTAGTAAAACTTGTTATAGACTTGTTATTTGTGGGAAATGGGTATAGTAGTTTTGGTTTTGGGGGAGTATGAGAGGATGCAACATTATATATGCTTTATATGTTATACTCCTACTCGTGGGACGGTAAAATAGTATCTTTAGTTAAATGTTAAATAAATGTATTATAAAATTATACTATTACTTATGGGACGGGGAAAGAAGTGAAAGTATCCTAAAGTGGGTATATTAGTATATTAAAAATTATAATGATACTTGTGAAATGGAGGGAGTAGTAATAATTTGTTGCATGTGGGAAATGTTAATACAAATGGGTGTTGTAGTATTGTGAAAGTATAGTAATGTTGTTGTACCTAATAAAGTGGATATAAACATGTTATATATGCCTAGTAGGTGTGAAATAATTTTTTGGGTATATTTTATTTATACTTGTAATTTGGGACAGAAGGAGTAGTATGAAAATGGTTCTTGTTGGGTGTTAGTATTGTTCGTAGGCTGAGTTTTAGCCTTTGTGTAAGTTGCAAATGTTATGTTGCAAGTAAATTTGGGTGTGAAACAAAAGGAGTGAACTTTGGTTAAGTTTTGGGTCTGCCAGGTGATGTGGGCGGCCGCCCAAAATAGGGCGTGCGGCCGTACATCTATCTGAAAGGTTTTACTCTTGGGACAGAGCATTTTGGGCGGCCGCACAGCCCTGTTTGGGCGACCGCCCAGTTGTCTGAAAAGTTTAGAGTTTTTCAAACTTAGGGATTTAGGGGTCAATCTTAGTATAGTTTTTGGGGAGTGTCCTAAAGTACTTAGATGATTGTTGTGGATCACTAAAGTGGTAGAATTGGTTCCTTTGTGAACACAAGTGTTGTGAAATGTGAGTAATGGATTAAGTGAGCATTGTTGAACATTTTGTAATGTGTTGAATGGTTCATCTTCTTGATGTGTTTGGCATGGTTCCCTACATTGGAATCATTGTCCCTGATTGTTGTTTAAGCAAGTATTTCTATATGGTGCTTGCGTGTAAAGTCCAGCTGGTACTTTTGTGTGTGTTGGGCAGTGATAGGGATTATAATGGTCTCCCGAGCCAAGTACATTATAAGGCTCCTATCATTGGTTTCCCATTTTTAACCCCCTTCCTTAGGCCAAAGGTTGGGCACTTTGGGTTATGACTTTGTGTCATTTTCCCCCCGTTGTTGTTGTTGTTGTTTGGTTCCGGAACCCGTCTCAGCTCTTCGATGCTGCTCAGTTGATGCCTCTCGGATGGCTATTGTTTGGTTTGAGAACCTTGGCTCAGTATCCACGTATGAGTGTTTATTTCCGCTTTATGTGTTGCATGATGAGTTGGTCGTTATTTCCAACCGGTATGGGACGGTTGGCGATAGGGAGCCTCTCATGTTATGTGCTATGTGTTATACGCTTATTTGTTAATATTGTTTCTTTATGATCATCATATTAGCATGTAATGTAGTTGCATTTTAGTAACTTACTGAGATTTATTCTCACCCCTTATTTGTTTACCGTTTTAGATAAGAAGGAGTCCAGGGAATAGGTCACAGCACAGGGAGGACGTTGGTAAAGAGATCTTTGGTAAGACTTTTGGGAAGTGATATGTATAAAGGATACATTATGTAAATGTAATACCTTTAGGGTAGTGTACCCGTGACTCAGTTATTTGTATCATCTCTTTTGGTTGGTGTTCGTGTTTGTAAATTTTATAAGTAAAGTTTGCTATAGCCAAGTGGCTAAGTACTCATTTGAGAAAGTTTGTTTTGTGACTTGTAGTCAAGTCTAATAAATGTTGTTTAGTCATATAAGACTTTTGGTAACGTTTTGGTTGTGTGAACCTTTTTAAGAAAATATATTTCGAAAAATTTTCTTAGAGTTGCTTTACGACGTCTTCCTCGCGTGTCCCGGGCGTGGGGCCAAGTAGGACCACGGGTCGGGGCGCGAAAAAAGGGGTACTTGACAACATGCCAGTATGCTCCTTTATATATGGGTTGGCATATAGCCGTTGAGGGACAAAGGTGCAGAGGAGTAATGGTTCAAGTCAAGTAGACTGATATATTTATTACTTGGTTGGATGCAAGTTGTCAATTTGAGTGGAAGGCTATGCAGACTTGATCAAGCTTCAATATGGGTTTATTCCAATGATTGGGAGAATGTTTAAATTATTGGAATAATTGATCTTCAAGGATCTGATGTGGTGTAGATACCCCGGGAAACCACAACTTGTCTAGAGAGTGAATTATCCTAGGATGTCTAACTTGTTTTAGATTGTTTAGAGTCGCCACCTATGTTTTTAAAGGAACATAAGAAAAACCTAGAAATAGCCTAATTTATGTACAAAACCAGAGATTCGGGAGAGAAGGGTTCGGGGGTTAGGTGACGGAGTGGGAAGTACTTAAACACCCACTCCGTCCCGCTTATGCGGGTCTTGCTACTATTGGTGTTCAAATGTTAAATGTCCTTAAATTTATTAACAGTGCTAACAATTATAATGTAAAGAAAAAAGGGGAAGAAAAGAGAATTGTTTTATTTATAAATTTATGCTAAACAATTACATTAAGAAATGTATAGGAAATTAAAGTAGAGATTAAAATGTAGGGAGATAACCTTAACCAACATTAATGTAGTAAAGTGGTCATTTGGTCATGTCCCAATTGATGGGGATTCCATACTAGTAAGACTAGAACATGAATAGAATAAAAGAAGAAGACTTGTACCTTTAGAAAGAAGAATTCAAACTTGGACTTGAAAATGATGTTGTTGTGTAGAGATTTGTGTAGAGTTTTGTTGTGTAAAACTCTTGTTGGGAGAATTTGTGTAGGGAAAATGATATAGAATTTGTGTAGAGAGAAAGTTCCAAGTCCCTTTCTAAGGTAGAAGATGATGGTTTTTATAGGTAAAAAAGAGAGGGAAAGGTTGGAGGGAAATTGGTCAATCCATGTGAGATGGAGTTGACCAATCACAAATAAGATAAATAAAAATAATAAATAAATAATAAAGAGAAAATCAAATATTAATAAAAAGAAATATTTTTGTTTTAATGAAAGGGCTAGAATAATGGGATTGGAGGTTATAAAACTAGGGGGGATGAATGTGGATGAGAAAAGAAGTCTTTTGTGATCAAGAAAGAGATGTTGCAAATAAGAAAAGGGAGGGAAATAAGGTGCAATCCGTTACTGCCAAAATGGGAAGCGCGCGAGTCCCGCTTTTGGGGCGAGACGCGCACGCAGCCCGTTAACAGTTCCCGAAGCGCCCGCGGCAGAAAATGACAGAATGACAGAATGACCCTAAAAGTTAACTCTGTTATGCAGTTTAGTCCAAAACTAACGGAATCAGTTAGGAACTTAACCGAAGTAACAGAAATTAACGAAAATGAGTTAAATAAAAATACTTTGTATGCAATCAAAGTGAGAGGTCCAAGGCGGGGTGTCTACAGAGCCCCTCGGCGATGTGGATTGCAAAGCAAAATGCGTCGACGAAAGTAAAAACACCCGCCGAGGACATCGACAAAGAAAAAGAAAGAAAAGAAAGCAAATACTCGATGAAAGCAGTAATTTGAAATTGCTAGAGATAGGGGTGCGCTCCCTGTGTGAGCGTCTTTTGTTGATAGAGGGGGGTGGCATGATCTGTTGGTAAACCTGCCGGCTGAATCCGTTGAGTGAGGCCGTTAGTGAACCTTTGAATGAGGCAATTAGTGAACCTTCGAGGAGGCCGTTAGTGAACCTTTGAATGAGGCCGTTAGTGAACCTTGAGGCCGTTAATGAACCCTTGAATAAGGCCGTTAGTGAACCTTTGAGGAGGCCGTTAGTGAACCTTCGAGGCCGTTGGTGAACCATTGAATGAGGCCGTTAGTGAACCTTTGAATGAGGCCGTCAGTGAACCTTTGAATGAGGCCATTAGTGAACCTTTGAGGAGGCCGTTAGTGAACCTTGAGGCCGTTAGTAAACCTTTGAAGAGGCCGTTAGTGAACCTTTGAAGAGGCCGTTAGTGAACCTTTGAATGAGGCCGTTAGTGAACTTTTGAGGAGGCCGTTAGTGAACCTTTGAGGAGGCCGTTAGTGAACCTTTTGACGAATCCGTTAGTGAAATCCATTGATGAGGCCGTTAGTGAACATTCGAGGCCGTTAGTGAACCTTTGTTGACGAATCCGTTAGTGAAATCCGTTTGATGGGGCCGTTAGTGAACCTTCGAATGAGGCCGTTAGTGAACCTTTCCTGACGAATCCGTTAGTGAAATCCGTTGATGAGGCCGTTAGTGAACCTTTGAGGAGGCCGTTGGTGAAACTTTGAATGAGGCCGTTAGTGAACCTTTGAGGAGGCCGTTAGTGAACCCTTGAATGAGGCCGTTAGTGAACCTTTGTTGAGGAATCCGTTAGTGAAATCCGTTGATGAGGCCGTTAGTGAACCTTCGAGGCCGTTAGTGAACCTTTGTTGACGAATCTGTTAGTGAAATCCGTTGATGAGGCCGTTAGTGAACCTTTGACGAATTGCTGCTTTGAAGCCGTGTGCTGTTTGGCGTTGCAGTTGACTTTTGCGGGGATGCGGGCATGGTTGACTGTGGACCATTTTCTGCTGGGGATGAAGTGCCTCGAGTTGCAGATGCTGTTTGACTTCACGGTGGTACCTGTTATGTGCTTTGCAGGTATATGTGCTAGTGCAAGAAGATGCATGAAGTGTGAAATGAAGAGAGAAATTGTGCTCGTGGTGCAATGTGATTTGAAAGCAGTTTTGCATAAGAGAGAGATTTGCAAGAATGAAGAAATTGCTTTTGTGTGCTGTGTGATTTTGAGGAAAGTATTAATGAATGATGTTCATACCTTCACTTACCATGGCCGCTTGATTCGGGATGGAGATGTTGTGGCTTTGATGAAGATGATGAACTGCTGCTGCTTTCGATGGAATGTTGGTGAGATGACATTCTGAATGATGGGTTGGTCGTGCCAAAGGCTGCCTACGTATCCTTTGAAGGGAATCAGACCAGCGTAGTTCAAGGATGATGGAGAACTCTGGGGAAGAAGCTATGGAGCAAGGCAAAGTAAAGCACATACTTTTGCACATAGAAGGAGAAAAAGAAAAGAAAAATCTTTTTTTTTTTTTTTTTTAGATTAGAAAGGAAAGAATATGCACACATGTGAGGAAAATATTTTTTTTAGTTCGTGGGTGAACCATTTTAACCATTGTGTGCTTGTGAAGCCAACCCAAGATCAAGTCATGTTCAGTCGAAGTCCGGATTGCCTCGCTTGAATTCTGTTGTCGCCGGTGTGCCCAACGAAGATTGATGTCTAGCCCCAAGAGATTCGTCGATTATGGGGCTTCAAAAGGCTTTTGATGCCGAGATGAGGGGTTGCTGATTGTAAAGCCCCTAGAATGCCTTTGATGCCAAATTTTGAGGGACTTGCATAGCTCCAAGATAAATCAGCTCTTGGCCCATTCGAGTAAATCGCCCTTTGTTGTTGTAGTGAGCAAGCCCCAAGAGGAGATCGTTGATGCCAAGCTTCGAGAGATTGCAAAGCCCCAAGTATCGTGGGCTTATAGATGGCGGGATGTGAAGACCTTTCATTGTAAAGCCCCAAATTATCTCGTGATTGGCTCGGCATTGAGAGCGGATGTACCGTTTGGTAGAATTCTTGATAGAGATCTCCTTCTTGCTCTTACTGGGGAGATGAATGGCCTCATTGTGGTCGATACCCAAATGGCTGAGGGCTTATGTCAAAGGATGCAGTAATGTCTTGCGGTACCGTCGAGGTCGCGGAGGATAAGGGCTTGGCGTGATAAAGTCTCAAATGAGTATGCTTGCTTGACTCTTCTTGAGTTGAACTAATGACGGATCTTCGGATGCAACTAGTGTTGTGGCCCAACTTTATCTGAGCTGCACCTTGTGCTTTTGATCTTGGAGAAGGGGGTGCTGAATTGCAGAAACATTGGGATTGGCCGTGGCATTTCCCGCTATAACCCTGTTTTGATTAGAGTTTAGCATATTGAATCTTTTTCCTTTTCTCTAAGACTTCCTTCAAAATCTCGCTGTGAGTTCTAACAAAAATCATCAACTTCATTCATAACATCGGAGTCTTCATTTAAAACCAAGAGGCCTTTGACTTTAAGTGTTGAGAGACTTTTGAAGCTTGATCCCTTTCATGGAGCCATAAGACTATTCCACATTGCACTTGCTCGAGTATTGTTGCCCAAAAGACTGTCGGTCGCGAAGCCCTAATACTGCCCTTTGCTTGAATTACTGTAATGCCGTAGCCCAAAAGTTTGTAGATTGTGAAGCCCCATGAGACTTTCGGTGCCGAATTGAGGAAGCTTCCAATGTTGCACATGACTCAGCTGGGGATACTGCTGGGTAGTTAATTGCTCTTTGCCGAGGGAGACTTTAAGACTTGGTCGTAGCCCTTAGAGTGCCATCATTGATTGCGAGAAAGGTCCATCCTTGATTGGGGGAATGAGCACGGGCACACGCGACAAGAGGGCTTTTTGACATCCCTTTTGGGAGACTTTGAGGATAGTCTCACACATCTTTCTCGAACATAGCCTCTAGGGCGTATTGATTGTCAAGTGAAGCAAAAGAAGTCCTTGTCCTTGAGTCACATAGCCCCTAGGGCATCACCATTTGTTGATCAAAGCAAGAGTGACTCATCCTCGTGCGAGGGAACAAACATGAGAGGACATGGCAAGAGCTACTCCATTTCTCGGGAGCCTTTCGGCGTACTTTAGAAGCACATACTTGAAGAAGCTTTGAAAATTGAGACACATGTTGTTGCTATTTGTTGCCCAAGCCAATTGACTAGCTAGGGATTATTTGTGCAACCTCGTGCCCTTTTATGATGGGCTCGTTCTCGGATGGGTCTTGGCTACCACGGGCCTTCTTTTCATGAACCCAAAAATGCACACTGCTGGAGAATGATGCCAATAACCCAAAACAACCTTTGATGGTGCCATATCTTGTCGAGCCTTTTGAAATCCCAAAGTTGACCCGGTGGGGAATTGACTTGCTGAGGAGATCCAATGTAGAGCTCGTGCAGTTGTCTTCTTTAGAGGCCGGAGATCTCCATTTCTCTTTCCCTTCTCTCTCTCACTCTCTCATTTTTTTTTATGACGTACCCTGTTTTTTGCCTAGACCGCCCTTTCGGGTTTTCAATCTAGCGGGCATCTCTTTTGCGTCTTCATTTTGACTCGATTAATGAGGGAGTGTGCATTGACTCTAGCTGAGGAGATAAGACATGTGATTTTGCGGTGGAGACCTCTTGTCACTAAAGGTGAGTGACATTGACTTGATTAGGGAAGTGTCCCTAGTATTGACTTCATGTATTTGACCCTTTTTTGAATGACTCATGAAGGCAAGTAAGTCATTAAGAGAGAAGAGAAGGAAAGCCCCAATTTGATTGCAAGAAATTGGGAGTATGCAGAAAGAATAGAAGTCCCTAGACTCGATAAGGAACGCGAAATGATTCCAAATCTAAGAAAGTTGTTCAATCTTTTTGGTGATTAATTCATTGGCAAATGAATCGTACAAAGATGTCTTGACAAGTTCGAGATGAAGGCCGATCACCATAACGCGCTAGGGCTAAACATATCTTCTTTCTTGCATGAGACCGGACCCGCATGTTGCCTACGTTCCTCCAGTGTAGAGGCTCAGGTCACCGTAGTTCTTGTGAATTCTCCATTCTTCGGGATGGAATTGTTGCTTCGTCGTGTAGCTTCGTCCTCCTTTGGTGGATGGAATGATGTTGATCTTGATGAGAACTTCTTTGATTGAGGGGGATTTTTTTTTTTTTTTTTTTTTTTTGTGCTCTAACTTTTGCTTAGGTTGATTTGAGGATTTCAACCTAGCGAGCTTTTTTTTTTTTTTTATCCCCTTTTGAAAACTTTGCTTCATGATCGTTGCTCCACCTTTCTTTGTCTTGATTTCGTCGTTGTTGATGTCTTCGTTGTTGATGCCGTCGTTGATGTTTAGCCGCTAGGCGTTCAAGCGATGGCCTTCATTCCAAAACTTGTTTAGACACCTTTTCATCATTTTGCCAAGAATTAGATTGAACAACTCGGAAGAGTGTATGAGGACAAGAACGACTTTTATTTGATGACTCAATGGACTCGAACATTTAACATAGGACGAGAGAAAACATTAATGCACACATTAGAGGACTTTTGACTCTTTTTTTTTTATCCTATTTCTAGGTAGAGAAAGAGAAACGAAGATTGCTGTCGTAGTCCCCATTGTCGTTGTAGTCTTCCATGTCACTACATTTGTCCATGTCGTTGCTCGGATTGCTTGGGAACCCTTCATCATTGAAGCTTGTCTCATAGGAAGACTCGGCCATTTCTCGGAGCAAATTGTCGACTCTAATTCCCGCATCATACATGCTTGCAAAATCGGAGTGAAAAGCCCCACTAAGATTAGTGCGGTAGTCCATTTTCAAACACTTTAAGAAGATGTCCATTTGTTCCTTCTCGGAAGGCCTATCAACCATCTCGGCTAGCTTGTCGTTCCAACGGCGATAGAAGCCCCCAAATGATTCATCACCCATTTGCACGGTGCTCTCCAATTCTTTCTTGTTGGGACGGAACATGGAGTTGCCTTGGTATTGTGACTTGAAGGCAAGCATAGCGGCATCCCAATTGAGGCGGGTGGAAATTGGAAGACCCATGTACCAATCTTTTGCGACCCCATCGAGAGTAAGCGGGAAGCATTGTGCCTTTATTTGAGGAGACACTTTCTTCGGCAGCATGGCCCAAATGTAGGAGTCGACATGAGCGTCGGGGAAAGAGGTGCCTTTGAACTTGCCAATATCGGGCATCTTGAATTTTTCAGGAAGAGCCTCCATTGTGTTCATGAGGAGGGAAGCTTGATGGAGATCGGTGCTCGGGCCCTTGTGCAAATTTAGCCCACTAAGCCTTTGGTCAATGTAGGACATGAGAGTGTTGACCAAACCGGTATCAATGCTTTGGACCTTTCCTTCATTCGTGAGCCCCTTTAATCGGTTCTTGAGTTGAGCAACTTCATTCTCGTGGACCGTTTTCACATGCTTGTAACGAGCTCGCCATAGATCATCCTTGCGGCGGACATTCTCGGCTAGTGTATCAACTTGCTCTTTCAATGCTTCCACCATGCGGAATAACCCTTCGTTGGACACGGGAATGCCGTTGTCGTTGCCATTTGAAGCCATTGGACCTATGGAGAGAACACGGTTGATCTTAGGATGGCCCCACAAACACCTTTTGAGTAAAGTAACTTCACCCACAACAAAGGAAAAAGACTCAACCACATAAAGAAAAAGACTATTTTTTTTTTATTTACAAAGTCGGAAGGACGGAGTCCTTTTTGGGGTTTCTAGAAAAATAGTGGAATCGTCACACTAGTATATAGACCTTCTCGCGGTCCCATATACTCATCGGATTCCACCACGTTTGTGATACCTACATGTGACGGGATTAAACTAAATTAATGTAGTAAATCATACATGCGGGGACGGAGTTTTATTTCGTCCATTGCAACAAGTTGGCATGTATGATTTGAAGACATTAGTTTAGGGAAATCTCGGTACATGGAAACCGACTTGAGTCACGGAGTGTTAGACCCTAACTAGAATTGTGTGGCTTGTGCTCGGCTTGAATATGAGGCTCAAAGGTCACCCCCGGCATGTAGTCTTGAACTACGCCACGGGCTGAGGTTTACCGCTTCGAAAGAGCCAAGGTCGAGTGGAGCTTGAAACTTTCTAGGACGGGCCTCGACGGGTTTGGGGTTGGACTTGTGCGACTCGATAGTGAGCAGTTCATAGGAATATGTGCATGTAGTGTGAAGTCTAACAAGTGACAAATATTTTTTATTTTTATTTTTTGAAAAGAAAGAAAAACAAACAAAACACATAAGCACATAAATTACAACTCCCGAATCACCCGTGTGACCGGTAAATAAAACACAAAATTAAAACAGTCCGAGGGTTCAATTCTGTTCTGATGCAGGCAACTGTGCCCACACCCCACTGTTCTGCTCAGTCACTGAAACCTGTTTCTGTTCTGGGAACCAACCCAGAAGCGTGCGCCTCTGAGTGTTGATGTGGGACGCGCGCGCATGGCGCAATGCTATTAGGAGGCGCGCGCTTCTAGGCACACATGTCAAAATGTCAGATTTTGGACTCAGGGGATTGCCCTAGTCCTATGTGCATATTGTAACCCCTGCAGAAATGATTAGTGCAGAATAGCAGAAGAAGAAAATGAAGAACATGAAGAAGTGGGCGATTCTGGTTCTTGATGTGGGATGCGCGCGCTTTAGGCTGAAGAGGCCAGAAGCGCGCGCCTCCCCCATTAGGAATCAGAATGCCCAGAAAAGATGTAGATTTCGATCAGAATGCAAGTTTAACCCTCAAATCTCCCCAGTGGAGTCGCCACTGTAGATACCCCGGGAAACCACAACTTGGCTAGAGCGGTGAATTATCCTAGGATGTCTAACTTGTTTTAGATTGTTTAGAGTCGCCACCTATGTTTTTAAAGGAACATAAGAAAAACCTAGAAATAGCCTAATTTATGTACAAAACCAGAGATTCGGGAGAGAAGGGTTCGGGGGTTAGGTGACGGAGTGGGAAGTACTTAAACACCCACTCCGCCCCGCTTATGCGGGTCTTGCTACTATTGGTGTTCAAATGTTAAATGTCCTTCAATTTATTAACAGTGCTAACAATTATAATGTAAAGAAAAAAAGGGGAAGAAAAGAGAATTGTTTTATTTATAAATTTATGCTAAACAATTACATTAAGAAATTTATAGGAAATTAAAGTAGAGATTAAAATGTAGGGAGATAACCTTAACCAACTTTAATGTAGTAAAGTGGTCATTTGGTCATGTCCCAATTGATGGGGATTGCATACTAGTAAGACTAGAACATGAATAGAATAAAAGAAGAAGACTTGTACCTTTAGAAAGAAGAATTCAAACTTGGACTTGAAAATGATGTTGTTGTGTAGAGATTTGTGTAGAGTTTTGTTGTGTAAAACTCTTGTTGGGAGAATTTGTGTAGGGAAAATGATATAGAATTTGTGTAGAGAGAAAGTTCCAAGTCCCTTTCTAAGGTAGAAGATGATGGTTTTTATAGGTAAAAAGAGAGGGAAAGGTTGGAGGGAAATTGGTCAATCCATGTGAGATGGAGTTGACCAATCACAAATAAGATAAATAAAAATAATAAATAAATAATAAAGAGAAAATCAAATATTAATAAAAAGAAATATTTTTGTTTTAATGAAAGGGCTAGAATAATGGGATTGGAGGTTATAAAACTAGGGGGGATGAATGTGGATGAGAAAAGAAGTCTTTTGTGATCAAGAAATAGATGTTGCAAATAAGAAAAGGGAGGGAAATAAGGTGCAATCCGTTACTGCCAAAATGGGAAGCGCGCGAGTCCCGCTTTTGGGGCGAGACGCGCACGCAGCCCGTTAACAGTTCCGGAAGCGCCCGCAGCAGAAAAGGACAGAATGACAGAATGACCCTAAAAGTTAACTCTGTTATGCAGTTTAGTCCAAAACTAACGGAATCAGTTAGGAACTTAACCGAAGTAACAGAAATTAACGAAAATGAGTTAAATAAAAATTGTTTGTATGCAATCAAAGTGAGAGGTCCAAGGCGGGGTGTCTACATGTGGCAGAGATCGCTGTTGGCCAAGATCAGTCTTAGCTGTTGAAGCAGGGGTCTTAGCTGTTGGGCCTTTAAGGCATTTTCTGTTGAAGCTTGTTTGTAATTTGCATCTTGATAATTCATTTGAATGAATAAGGGTCTGTAAGTGATGGTTCTTCAGTTTGTTTTAAGTATAGATGATAGGTAGATTATGTAATGTTTTAGCTGTTTGAGTTGTGTAGATGCAGGACAGCTTAGCTGTTTGAACTTTGTCTTGGGTTGCCTATGCTTAGGTCTTTGTATACATCATGTGATCAACTGAGATTGATTGTTTATTTATCAAAACATGTTTACTATGAATAATTGGTGATTAAGCATAGTGAGGTACTAACACTTTACTTTTATACTCACAATACTTACATCACTTTAAACATTTCTTAATCTCCGTGCAAATGGGAGGGCGGACATATACTCTGGGACGGAGAGACTATGTTTTAGGGTTGTAGAAGGGATTTTTTGTCATTTTATAATATTGAGACATATTTCCCAGTTTTCAGTATTTTTAATCAACGAGAATCGAAGGTCAATCACCACTAGTCGTTCGCGATTCAACAAAGTTTAATTTATACTTGCTTCCGCAGCGCTAGAAAATCATTTGACAATCAGTTGAAATATTTTGAAGTTTCGGGTCAGGCAGGATACAGGTATCTTAAAAGAGACTCAAAATATTTCTCATTTCGTATGTTTGGATATATATTGCGTATTTAGTTGGAGGTGTATTGACCGTGTTGGACTGTTACATGGGATGTTTGGATATATATTGCGTATTTAGTTGGCGATGTATTGACCATATTGGACTGTTACATGGATGTTGCTGCTAAGAAAAAACATAATATGATTCTCTGTGATAAAATTAAATGAAAATATGTCTCAGAATAAATAATGATTCTCTGTGATAAAATTAAATGAAAACATGTCTCAGAATAAATAAAGATGAAATACAACACAATCATTGATTATTATTGATTCAAAAGGAGTAAAAGTCCAAACAAATTACATAGCGAGATGGGTATCTAAATATGAAATGCCATAAACAACGTCCATTTCAAATATCTTCTCTAATCTCTAGTGCATCTCAAAGTGAAGGCATATACGAAAATAACAGATTTGAGTAGCAGGTTTCTGATTAATGTTTGGAGATTAGAACTAAGCACCCCTCAAAAAAGATGCTCCGGAGTAGAGTATGGGTGGCTGCTTACTGCTGGTGTAGTTTTGCAGATGCCTAGACACCTAGTCCGTCCCATCTCTGAATACCAAATCAACCTTCCTCCATGCCGCTACTTTCTTGACCCTCTGTACCACTATGTTAGTGTTAAAGTAGTCAGAGAGTGAGTAACGAGAGTGTGGTTATGGGGATCTTTTCAGACCATGGAATATCAGAATTTCGATTCAGTCGTACGGATATATATTAAGTAATTGGCTGAAGAATTACGTGATGGATATCTCTTCTTAAAACTATTTTTGAAATGCTCTGAACAACGACCCATCCCCTTTCACCACCGTGCTAGGAGTTTCCGTTCTAGTCAATAGAACCATGACCGAACACTATAGGCAGAAAAAAGAAAACAAAAGTCAGATCATAAAACAAGCTTCAACATTTACTGATATAGTAAGAGAGATGTTACAACAATAAACTAGCACATATTTCAATTTCCACCCTATCAAGATTAGGGTTTCGAATATAAGAGAATCCAACAATTCTCGAGCACATATCACAGTTTCCACCTTATCAAGGGCTAGTGTTTCAAATGCATCATTTGATATATCGAACTGATCATACAACTTAAGGATAGTAGATAAATTGATTGAAGACTTTAATTCGCTCAAAAAAGGGAGAGTTAACAACCCTAGCAAAATTAATTTGTATAAAACTGTAAATGGAAAAACTGATTAAATACAATAATATAAAATAATAGATCAAGTATTAATGGAAACAGTGATTAAAAACAACAGATCGAAAGGGGATAGATCAACTGTAAATGGAAACACTCATTAAAAACAACAAATCGAAAAGGATGGATCAACTGTAAACACTGATGAATACAACGAATCCAAAAGATAGATCAAAAAAAAAAAAAAAAAAAAAAAAAAACTGATTGGAAAGATAAATCAGAAGGAAAACAGCTCAAGTTACTTGTAATTGGGATGATCTGATCGGTGGCCGCCCCAACAAAAGCTTTACAAGGAGACGGCTGCGCATCAATGTTATCAGCGCGGCTCTGGCAACATCTTTCTTTGGGTAGGTTAAAGATGATGGGTAGGGTACGAGAAATTAGGGTTATGTCTCTGCCCTTTTATAGCGCACACTAATTCTTTTTTCAGGGTCATTGCCTACATAAGGCCCGTGAGCCCAGATTCAAACCCAAAAAAACCACCAGATTTAAAATGCGTCACACCCAAAAGTACAGCTCGTTAGATAACAGCTAAAAAAAAATGAGCCGGTCTTCTGTGCAACCGTCGCACCGTGCGACGGCGCCAGGTGAGCCGAGCCGGGTTTTTTTTTTTTTCCTGCCCCCAACTTTTTTTCATCCCAACAAAAGTAACACTTATTATAACGAAATGTAACACTTTTTTTTTTCAAAATGTACCACAATTTTGCTGCAATAGATTAAAGATAACATAAAGATTGACAACTAAACTAATGTCACACTTTTTATAAAGGAATGTAACACTCTTTTTTCCAAATGTAACACTTTTTGTTCCAAAATTAACATAAGATTAACAAACTAAACTAATGTTACATTTTATAAAAAAATGAATGTAACATTTTTTCTCAATTGTAACAGTTTATATTCTTAAATGTAACATTGTATCTGAAATGTAACAATTTTTTATTGAGTAGGTAACAATTGAAATGCAACTCGATTATATATATGATTTTTTATTCTTTTTTTAAAGAAGAAACGTAACATTTACTAAATAAAATTGTTACATTCATTTATATAGAAAATTATAATTATATATCCACTTTGTTACACTTCAAATATTACTTTTTCTAACCACAAAAACTATCAAACAATTTAAATTTTCTTATAAAATTGATATTACATTTGACTGTAAAAAGTGTTACTTTTTGAAGATGAAACTGCTACTTTTATCAGAACAGAGTGTTACATCTCAGCTGACAAGCAACTCAAACTTTGCGTGTAAAAAAATATATTTTTAAAAAAAATCAAACGACATCATGACCTATGTAGTTTTATTCGTCTCGTCGAGACGAACACAACGATATTTTTAAATTTTTTTCTGAGTTATAAATATCAAGATATAGCATTTTAAAGTTAATGGGGTTTTTTTTAAACTTGCCACAATAGTCACTGGCGGGGGTAGAAGAGGCGGGTCGGGCGGGTTTGACCCGCGGGGCATGTCCGTCACACGCCATACACCCGTTGTATATGAGAATTTGTCAAAAAAAAAATAAAATAGGGTGGCTCTTACGAAAAACACATCAAGTGAGGATAGAAGGGGAAAACAATTGGGTAGTTCTTTAAAAAATTTAGCCTATTTTGTTTTGAAATGAAAACTTTAGGTAAGTGTTTGTGTAATGCCATATGTATGGCTTGGTATAAGATAAATTTTGTAAATTCCTAGTTTATTGATGAAGTTGTATAGGGTGGCACAAGAGTTGTATGACTCTTGTTGTGGTTGTGATTAGATTAAAAGAAATATGTACTTTTTTTAGTCACTGGTTTTAAAAGTTGTGATGTCGTGTGGATATCAATCACGCTCAAATAAGTTGTAAATTAGGAGTCTATTTTTTAGAGGTGTGACAGTTTCTGCACTCCAGTCGTGATAGCGAATTATTGTTATGAAAGTTTTATAACAATAGTAATGGTTTTCTTGAATTTAACGATAATGACAAATATAAAATGAACCATAATATAATTAACGGGGCAGAAAATAAGGATAAACTATAAATGGAGATATTAGATCAAACCGGGCAATAAATGAAGTCGAGTCTTGTGTTGGACACAATCTTCGCAAGAAGATATTGCCCCGCACTGGTGCTAACGGTTTGGGGCAATCTTCTCTCAAGATGAAACGACTTTACAATCGTTAATAGAAGCACTTCAAATTAACGATTTCGGTGAACATAACTGTGTTTGATACTTCCAGACTATGAAGAAATATTATGCAACAAGATGATACTGTCTTCTAACAGATGCCTTGAGAATTCCTTTGAATTCTAACATAATTCCATCGAATTCAGTTAAATATCTAACCGAGTTTGTTACCTCAGTTAAATATGTGCTTCTCTATTTCTGATGTGAAGAGAGAGTGATTTGTGTGTTATTCAATTGTGATTGAAAGATTGAGTGAAGAATGTCAATCTGGTAGGGGCCTTATATAGATAATTAAGAGATGGGGTGCCTCTTGGGAATAGGCACTATTGGCGCCTGGTGGATTCTCATCCGTTGGATCAGATCAGGATGAAGGGAGGAGATCAACTGGATCGACCAAGCAATCCGACCCGCCTATTCAGATAGGTGCGGGTCACGACCCACCAGCAAACCGCCTGATCCGTGGACCTTAACCAAACGGCCCAACTCCAGATGGGCTTCGACCGAGGCCCATCAACCCGAGGCAACCAACCCACGGACTGGACCGAGCCGCCAAGCCCAACCAACTGAACCATGCCACGGGACGGACCACTATCGAGCCCACCCTTATCAAAAATTTAAGCTCCACAACTCCGATGCGAAATGCAAAGTGCGCCCTAAACCGTCCATTCCACCCTTCGCGCCGCTTCGCGGGTCATGCGTTGATTTTGAGCTAGCCCAAAATTAACCCACTTGCCCACTAGCTTAGCATGGTTGGCCCAAAGACCCACTTAGCTTGTATGGTAGGAAGCCCACACTTGATTGACTCCACTTAAGAT
Source organism: Campanula takesimana (assembly GCA_026119855.1). NCBI lineage: Eukaryota > Viridiplantae > Streptophyta > Magnoliopsida > Asterales > Campanulaceae > Campanula > Campanula takesimana. The sequence continues at coordinate 574,486 of JAOWBW010000514.1, read as the reverse complement.
GAGCTAATTAAATACTCTCATCTTTTTCTTTTTACAATCAATGTGGGATAACCATTTCATATCCCATAAACTTTTCATTTACCCACTTCAACTTGCATATTTTGGACATTAATTTATCATTCACCCGTAATTGGTTTTGAGAAAATAAATATACCACACTAATCTACTCCAAACGTAGATTACTTATATGCAATTAATTTTTATTTACACAAAATAGAACCTAATGAAATTCTTGGTCAAAAGTCGGTCAAACTGCACTTTTCCAAAACCAAAATTCCAACAATCCCCCACATGAATGACAAAATTAATGCATGCATGAATGCAGACTCGTCTGGAAGTTTTGGCGAACCATTATTGCATCAGGATAGGTAGCTTCTGGCTTTGAACCATTATTTGAGATCAATTGTTTTATGGTATTGTGTCTTTGACCATTATGTCTAGACTTACCATACAGTTCTATGCCTTTTTCCTATTTCTCATTGTCGTCACAATGGTTTTAGGACATATATGCATAAACTTATTCCAACAAGGAATCTTTTCCAATAATTTATTAGACCATTCAGCTTATCCTTAAGCGTTGTCGAAATCTATTAACTCAGATTCCCTAAATCGAGTTATCCATGTCGTCTTGGAAGGTTTCATTGACATTTCTCCATTATCAATTGTGAACACATTTTCACTTTGGAGTTTATTAGTGCCTGATATTCGATCAGTATATCCTTTTCGTACTATTGAATATCTCATCTATTATAATCCGTAATCACTTGTATATCCTTAAGTACTCCAAGTACCTTGACTATACCTTTTCAGTGATTGATTACAATTCCATTTAGACTTTTAATCTTTCTAGAATGATCAATAGTTTTGAGTAATCAAATTCTCCTTAGAGGTCAGTTTCTTCGAGTGGTCAGTATCTCTGTACCGGTCCGATTTCTCGAGTAGTCAGTATCTCTGAGTGGTCTGACTTTCCGAGTCTACCTCTCTAGATTATACCTTTTAAGAATCTACGTTACAGAGTCTACCTCTCAAGATTCTACCTTCTTTAGATTATTCAAAAATCCACTTATTCGAGAGTTATCTCATGAGAATTCATCTGATTCTCCGGACTCTACCATTAAAGAGTCTATCATTTTAAGAATCTATCTCTTCAAATTCTATATCTCGAGAGCCTATCTTTTGAGATTCAATTTTCAAGAGATCTGCCATTTCAGATCCACAAGTCCGTTTCATCAGAGTTTATTTCTCAATATTATTTTCCTTTAGAAATCTATCTTTGAAATTATGACTCTCTTGACTATTCTTATTGAAAGTCTACCTTTTCAGGATCTATTTTTCAAAAGTTTCCTTCTATAGATTCATCTTTCAATATTTCCCTTTAAGGACCAATTTGCAAACCAACAGTTAGCATTACGGAGGAAGATCAATCAACTTCCAAATATTGTATATATGATGAACTATCCATTTAACTGTTAATAACTTTCTTTAACAGTTTTCATTTAATTTTTCTATCATAGAAAATAAGGACCAAAAGACTATCTTCTTTTGTCCACAAACTGTGCCTAGGTTTGTCTTCTTTAAGATGAACTATTTGCACTTACATATGTTCTCTTACTGTAACTTATTTATTTCATCCAATGAAATATGGTCTAAAGGAATATCTAATTCCGTATCTTTGGCTTAAGTATTTTAACTTTTGCCTGTACCCCCACACTTGAGGTGTACCCCACACTTAAGGTATTTCTAAAACATCTTTCGATTATTACATAATTCGGAAGGAGTTTTATCAATTCCTTCCTTGGGTATCTTATTAAGAATGTAGTTGTATGGAGTATTGCTTTACCCCCACAATATTTTCGTAAGCTTGACCATTGCATTTATCATCTCCTTAAGAGTATGATTCTTGCGTTCATCTACTTCATTAGACCGAGGTTTATATGGTGCTGACGTTTGGTAGATTATGCCTGATTTACAACATAATTTTTCAAACGAAACAACATATTCTCCTCCTCTATCACTTTGAATCTTCTTAATCTTTACATTAAGTTGATTCTCAACTTCATTCTTATAAGTCTGGAAAGCCTCCAATGCTTCATCCTTATTTTTCAAAAGATATTCAAAGCAATATCTTATGCCATTGTCCATAAAAGTAATTAAATACTTTTCCCGCACCTCGAGTTTGCACTAAATCAAGTGGTGTCGTGTTTCTTATTACCAAGGAAAATGATGACTTCATAATTTTCACTTCCACGCAAATTTCACACATGTCAGTTGAATCAAATTAATTCATAGTAATTAATTCTTGACTCACTAACGTCTTAATTATGTTACAATTCACGTAACCTAATTTATCAAGCCATAAATTAGAATATTCCAAAGGTAAGCATAAGAAACACCAATGTCATTCGCATCCAGGAAAGGTACCCTTTTCCAAGAAACAAACCTTTATTGGTCAGTATAACTTTATCTGACTTGAACACTAGTCTAAATCCAACCTTACTGAATAGCGATCTGGAAACTATGTTCTTGTGAATGTTTGGGACATGCAGCACATTCATGAGAGTCAGTTCTTTGTCTGAAGTCATCTTTAGTACAACTTTAAATGTCCCACGATGTTGGAAGTATTAGAGTTTCTCATGTACACCTTTCTTCCATTTAAGGGAGTGTATGATGAGAAGCTCTCCTTATCAGCACGTATATGGCGAGTAGTCCTAGTGTGTATCCACCATTCTCTTGGGTTTACCTTGAACTTGTTAAGTTGGCTTCAAACCCCATTAATGCTCAATCAAGCCTATTCAACCTTCCGATAACGTTGGCTTTGATTTATGTTGTCCATTTCCTTTCATGGAATATGACAATCTCTGCTAAGTGAACGAGTTTACCACATCTGTACCAGATCTTAGAACCGATTTCTTGAACCTTAAAGGTTCATACCAAAAAGTTCCACAACTTTCCATGAGACATTTCTCTATGTAACGGCATCACTTAGCCCAATCAATATGTACATTCGACATATGAGATTTTTATATGATCCATGCCTTTTTGGATATCTACCTTTGCGGATCATGGCTCGTCATCTCGGATAGTCGGGTTATCTTCTTCCACGAACTTCTTTAGACAGAGGGTGGTTATCCCGGATAGCCATTTAATCTTCTTCTACAAAATTCTTCAATTGTAAGTCCGCTCCATGTTGTCAACAATGTCTTTGAATCACTTGTGTGAATATTTTTCATGTTTATTGTTCCGTTTGATGGATTTGGTATTTGAAACAAGTTTGGTGTTTGGTATTGAAATATTTTTTGGTATTAAGAACATGTTTAAGTAGTAAAACAGGTAACAGAAACCCGAAACCAATATTACTGATTTTTTTTAATTCTGTTTGATTTACCGACGGATATTTCCGTCGATAACAATTGATTTTAAAATTGGCGCAAATTGCTTTTAAAATTGGCGCAAATTTACAGACGGAATAATCCATCGGTAATAAGCCAATTGAAAACGATTTGCATGTATTACCGACGGATATTTCCGTCGGAAAAATAAATCTACCGACAAAGGTTTTCGTCGGTATATGTCCGGCATAATTGCCGATCAACGGCCGGCGGTTACATTGCCGACGGAGCGTTGCCGACGGCCAATTTATAGTTACCGACGGATATTCCGTTGGAATTACAGACAGACTTTTCCATCAGTATTACCAACAAGATATTACCGGCGGAATCCGACGGACATAATCCGTCGGTAACCTGTAATTACCGACGGAATTTGTTATTTACCGACGGAAATTTCTGTCGGTAAACGACCAGTTTCTAGTAGTGAAGGGATAAAACACTATTAATCCGTTGATTGTCGCAACAATACCAGAAGAATATCATCAGACACTGTTGAATCACGCACGATTGCCAGTGAATGATTTTCAACTCTCGTTGAATCACGCAGGATTATCGGGAATCGGACGAAAGGAAAAACGTCAATTTTAGAATTAAAAAGAGCAATGCTCAATCAACTTTTTATTAATAATCAACTAATTTTCAGAATTACAAAAAGACCTATTTTTATAAGGCCCCTAAGACTTGGAAATCAAGTCAGCTACTTCTAAAAATAACCCTAATCTATATGATAATCTATATGGCTGGTGCAATTGTGTGTTCAACATTTGTGGCCATAGTGATGGGCAGGTTGAGAAAAAGGAAGGACAAGACATATTGTGGGAGGAGGATCGGATTATACTGATACCATATGAATGATGAGAAAACTTAAACTTTTCATTATGTCAAAAAGTATCTGGCAGTTTAATATAAATACACACACACACATACACACAATACAGGTGTTAGTGTTTTTCTTAATGTACAAATGTTTGTGAGGTTAATAGGTGTTAGTCTTCTTTTATGTCGTGACAAGGATGTCATGTTTGCATTTAAGTTAGCTATTATTAACATAATTTGAATCATCAATAATATATTCATTACAGGAAACCAAAGCAACCATGTGATAAAGTACATTTTACTAAACTCTCACTAGGTAGTACATTGCATTGATTGTAACAAACGATGTATATTCTACACTTTGGTCATTCATCCAACTACAATTTGAGAAAAGTAAGGTATTAATGAAGGATTACTATAAAGAATCTAGGGGAGAGATTAGAACGGCACATAACAGTTGGACGAAAACTTTTCTTATTTGATGCAATAAAAGCTAGTTATGCATCTTCTGCCTTCTCTAAAGCCATTATTTCTTCTTCCGTCACCATTCTTCTTCTATCGATTAATGTATTGTCTTCAATACGGATGTTACTACTCCCACTGGGACTTTTGCCTTGGTATCATCTAACACAAACGGTAATTGTGAATGCAAGAATAAGTAAAAATACACAGTAAATATAAGAACTCCCTTGAGTTGGGATGGGGATGGGGATGGAGCTATCAAGATTAGATTAGAGGCTTACAGCTTACAATTGGAGAGCATTTGCTATATTTTTTAGTTGGAATATTTTTCTATTGCTCTTGTTTGTGCAGTCTGAAAGGCCCTGTTAAACTTAATGAACAGATTAATTAAAAGTTGAACAGATAACTGTTTGAGGTTAGTTGTTGAGAGATAAAAATAAAAAGAAATGTGCAGCGGAATATAAATGAAAGAATAAGTAAAAGGACAAGGTGTAAGTGTGTGTTAGTGTGGAGACAAGAGTATACACAGTATTTTAAAGTGGTTCAAAGGCAAAACCCTTCTCTTACATCCACCCACACTGTTGAAACAGTGAGATCAATCCACTATAATATTCTCTTCAAATAAGAGTTACAAGAATTGATAAGGCAAGTTCCTTTCAACCCCCTCTACTTAATTGACACTTCAATTAAGGTTGCTTCTTTCAAAGTGAGAAAAAGAAAAGTAAAATAATCATAAGTTTGTTTACAAAATAGCTTGGCTTAAAGCTGGCTAGGAGAGGGCTGTAACTGGGTGCAAGATGGCACAATATTTGCAGGGGTTTGTGCAAATATTTAATACTGTAGAGTGAAAATGCAGTAAGGCTACAAAGGTTTTCAAATAGTGTAAAGTTGTGAAATGGGTGTAGAGGGTCTAAAAGGGGTCACATGACAACATGCCAGTATACTCTTTTATATAATGGGGGAGATAGAGCCATTGGGTGACAAGGGTACAGTAGTAGCCGTTTGGGGAACAAAGGTACAGAAAAGTAATGGTTCCCTTTGACTTTGACTGAATGTTTGTTGTTCCTCTGTACACAGGTTGTCAAGGTTTGGAGAAGGTGTATTCACACTTGAACATGCTTCAATATGAGTTATTCCAATGACTGGTAGTATTGGAATAATCATTTTTCAAAGATCTGATGACGTGGAGATAGCTGTTGAAGAAGAACAGTCTTAGCTGTTGAAACAGGGGAGCTTAGCTGTTGGGCTTGTAGGGCCTTAGCTGTGAAGCTTGTTTGTATATATCATCTTGATAATACATTTAAGGTAGAGGGTTGTAATAGGTAGATCTTCAGTTTGTTGGATGTATAGATGATAGGTAGATCATGTAATAGCTTGACTGTTGAAACAGGCAGCTTAGCTGTTGAGCTGTGTGAAAGGCTGCATGTGCTCAGGTCTTTGTATATATCATATAATTAATTAGGTTTGGTTATTTATTTATCAAAACATATTTACTATGATTAATTGTGAGTTAAACATAGTGAGGTACTAACAATTTCTCCCTTTTTAGTAAATAAATACAGTTTTTGATTATGTACCTACAAGGATAAGTGCTAAGGGAATAGAATACCAATGAAGAGAAATTCTTCTTGATAATATTTCTTGGCAAACAAACTGTTAATACAAACTGATATATACTAAAGGAAATGATTTAAAAAGTAAAAATAAAAAGGATGTTCTGAACAGCTATTCAAAACTTAAGAAAAACAAACCAAAGGACCTATACTAGGCATTCTGACGTTTCTCCACAGCTTTCTTTTCTTGTAGAAGGGCAGCTCTTCTCACTGGATCATTTCTTCTATAGAACCATTCATTGTTCCAGTCAAGACCCATCATATAATTATACTGGAAGTGTTGATCTTGTCTGGCTGTCAACTGATCTTTGGTGAGGACAGGTTGATGGTAGAGAAGCCTTGGACCAATCCAGGCTTGCAATTGCTGAGAAGTCATGTTCTCATCAGATGGTGAAACCCCCATTGGGTATTCCTTGTAAAGAGAGGCAGGTTTTTTCTTGGTAACTTTAGGAGGCTTGCTAGTAGGAAGAGCTTGGAAGTAGGAGTAAATGGATGCCTGTGATGGTCTAGGAGGCAGGGGATGGCTGCTAGGAGGAGGAGGAAGGAAAGCTGTTGAGGTTGGCTATTCAGGAGAGGGATGAATTGGATTCTCACCTCTTTGAAGGATGAACTCAGATACATTGTCAAGCTTTTTGAGAATGGCAGATTTGAGTTGTTTGATGAGGGTGGCTGAGAATTGATTGAAGTCAGTGTAGGTGAGATGATATGGAGGGGTGTATTTGAATGGATCAAAATTAGGAGGGAGATTTGTAAATTGTGATCTGGATTTCTTATGGAATTGAGGAGGAGGGGGAGGAAGATGTTGTGGATACACAGAAGAGATTGGGAAGAAATTTTTGACAATGAGTCCCATTATGCAGCTCTTCTTGGAAAGCAGAGTCCAAAAGATGGACTGGGCATATTGAATGCAGAGGGCATACAAAAGGGAGGAAGGAGTATAGAGGCATTCCTGAAGATTATTAGAAATTAGATGGGAGAAGACAAGTTCCCATTCAGCAAGGTTTGAAAAATTGAGAGGATTTGGAAGTTTTGGAGCAGAAAAAAGGAAGCAATATTGAGTGCTGATTCTAAACTTCTTCCACTCTTCATAAGCATGAAAGAGTTGGCCCCCAATATTCCTTGAATGAACACTCATATGGGTTTTGGTCATTTCCCAGGGATTGGGGAGATTATGAGGGTTAAGAAGAGGAGGAAGGATGGGAATAGACTTAAGCTTTTTGTGGGCTTCTTAAACAGTTGGGATAGAAAAGTCAATGTCACAATCAAGGGCCCAGAAGCTAGGAGTAGGCATGGAAGTGTCTAGATCAATTTGAGACTTGTGAGTGGATTTAGAGGTAGGGATAGCTGTTGAATCAGGCTGGGGAGTAGAAGATCCACCTTGACCTTGAGATTGCCTAGCTTCTCTAATCCTCATAAAATCAAAGGCCTTGAGAGCTTCATCCATAGAAAATTTACTGGAAAGCTGTTCAAAAAGGGTTGATGTATCATCATCAGACAGATTAGATACAGACTTATCTTTGATAAATTCAATGATTTGAGGGTTGAGGATAGGAATGACAGAATATTGATCAGGAGATATGAAAGGAGGTGATGCTGGAGTTGGAAGGGAAGAAGGAAGTTGAGTCTTAGCTGTTTGGATGAACTCATGAACAGGAGAGTTCCCCCTTGACCTGACAAGGATGTCTGGACTAGGTGAGTTCCCCCTTAAGGTTTCAACAGGAGATGGTTTGAGAGGTAAGATCAAGAATTCCTTCAATAACAGCAACATGATCTGAACTAGAAGTCAAATTGGGAGAGGGAGGAGAGGGAGATCTCACATGTCTTCTTTTTACTATGAATTGACCAGCAAAGGAAGATGAAGAAGTTACCTTGTTAGTTGGATCAACTGACTTAGCTGTAGGGATATCCTTCTTAGCTGTTGGCATAGCTTGCTCAGCTGTTGGCACAACTTGCTCACGTGGTCCTTGACCTTTCTTGGCTTTTCTGATTTCATCAATCTGTTGTTGAAGAGACAGCTAAACTCCATATTCTTCTTCATCAATCTCCATTCCACCACTGGAGCTACTTGCTTTCTTAACTTCAGATTCTCCTTCACTCACTGTTGCTTCATTATCAACAAATATTTTGCTCTGAGATTTGTGAGCAGGTTTGATCACTTTAAATTCAGCAGTGGTGTTCTCATGGCTAGTGGGAGGAGTGCCTGAGTCACTTTTTGTTGATTGAGAAGAGGAACTGGATGTTAAAAATGAGGATGAGGGAGGTTCATCAATCTTCCTCTTGCCTGTCCTTTTAACAGCAATGACTTTCCTTCTTGTAGATGACTTAGCTTTTCCTCTGGTGGCCATTCTAGTTGTTGGAGCTTCATCAGGTCTAGGCTTAGCTGTTGGGACCCTTTTGGATGCCTTAGGTATTGAGGGCTTGGCCTTGGAAGACTTAGCTGGTCCCTCTTTAGAGCCTTTAAGAGGGATGGTCTTTTTATCAAATTTCTTGGAGGAACTGAGAGGAACTAATTCAAGCTACCTAGTGTTGAGAATGGCTGGGTGGTCTTTGAGTTTCTTAGCTAGAATCCCACTCATGAATCTGAACAGATTTGGCTTAGTAGATCTCACATAAGGTTTGTGAAGAGATGGGGAAGTGGCAAGGTTGAAGTTTTCAAGCATTACTTTACACCAGTTCACTTTCCTCCTAATCAAACCAAGGGCAATCTTCCATTCTGAAGAGCTTAGTTGGTCCAAGGATGATTGTTTTCCACACATTCCTTTTATGACTACATCACTGAGGGTTGAATTATTGATGGATAGGTTCTTATTCAGAATAGGTTTGTTCTTCACAGACTCATAATCAATATCTTCTTGATTGGTGAATTGCTTGGAAAGAGCACTGAATGTTGTATCCAATCTTTGCTCCAAATGTTTGACAGAAGGTTGGGGTGATTTGAGATGCCATAAGTGGTATGAACATCTTCATGTTTAATGATCATTATGACATTTTGGAATACACATCGAATTGAACTATCTTTTAGCCTAGTTCCAATTCGATATACCTCAGAACAAGCATTCTCAAGGATTGGATTCTGAGCAGTTATCATGTTGAGAAGGCCATTGTTTTCTAGAATCTCTTTGACATAGGATCCTACATCACCTTCAAAGAAAGCATCTTCAATGTAATATCCATGTGATTCTTCAGGAAGAGCCATTGATTTTGAGGAAAGAGGTGAGCAATAGCAAAAACAGAGGATTAGGGTTAGAAGCAGCGTATTCGAATTCGAAAGATTGAATGATTTTCAAAGGGAAATTATTGTTTTGATTTTATAAAGAGGTAAAGATAAAGGGAAGATCGTGGTTAAGAAGGTGGGGACAACGGTTATATTTTGAGGAAAGAGGCGACGTGGGGATTAAAAATAGCCGTTAAGGGTGATGAGACGGTTATCCTCTTTTACTGTTCAAGTGAACAGTAAATAGAATAGAAGTAAATGATATATCATTTATTTCCAGAAATAGTGGGCGGCTATTTAAGGAAAGTAAGGTGCTAAATATAACATAACACACTACAAAATTAATATTGACCATCACATCTTAGAATTGCCACCTTTTTGTACCAATAGTACATATTTGGTGGTCAAATCAGTTGATATTTTGGACCAAAATTAAAATTCAACAGCTAAGTCTATAATCATACTCTATTATGAATAGTCATAAATTCCTTGTGTATATAAGGAATATGGACTTAGCTGATGAATACACACTAAGTTCATTCTCTTTAGTCTTAGCTGTTGGGGCACACTTAGTTCAATTTTTGAAAATGGGAAGACTGTCATCTAAGTTTAGTCCCAAAAAGATGGCTCAGACAGCTAAAAAATTAATCTTTTCAATCCCTATAGGAGAAGAGACTGAGAGAGAAAGGTTTGAGAGAGAATACAGGTCATATACTATAAAGAGTGATCATCAGTTGCATGAGGAAGTTAAACAGCTTCCTATTGATCACCCTCTTAAGTATAGGGAGAAGAGAGATAGGGAGAAGAGAAAAAGAGATTGGGAGTGTGAAAGGGAAGCTTTGGAGAAGATTGAGAGAGAGAGATTGGCACAACTAAATGAGGTTAAAGGCAAGGGAAAAGAGAAATAGAGGGAGAAGAGAGGAAGTATAAAGTTGTTTGGACAGAACATGAGGGTAGGGAAAGGAAAGAGTAGCAAGGCAAGTGCTGCACAAACAGAAGTTCAAAGGGTTCATTCCCTTGGAGACTAAATGAGAAAGGAGGGTTTAAAGGTCCAAGAGAAGGACTTTGGAAGGATAGCTGTTGAGGGAAATCAGGTTTTGAGGCCATTTACTTTTAGGGAGCTAATGAGTCAGGAAGATATCTTAGCTGTTCATACCAAGAATGTGCCTGTTGCTGAACAACTAAGAGATTATGTCCCAGTGACAAGGGATTCTTTGACAATAAGCATGGCAGTGCTTGAAGGATGGGGAGATAATTTTTATGGGGTCCAGCAGTCACCATCAACTACTCACACTCAACTGTTTAGGCAGTATCTGAGGTGTTGTAGTCCATTTCAAGTCTTAGCAGAAAAGGATGTCTTCTTTTGTTTTCCACATTGACTGGCTCTACATAACTTGTCTTTCTTGAAAAGAATTTTGGGAAGTCCTTTGACAAGGTTGGAGATGGATAACTTGGAAATGGTTTTGAGATTTAGGTGAGTAACTCTTTTATGCCACAGCCAAGACATATCTGATTTGGTGTAGGATAATAGACAGTGAGCAGTAGAGGTTTGGACAACTTCAAGGTGGAGGCAGTAGAGGTTCTTCTTTCTAACTCCAGTTAAAATAACCTTGTTGTTCTTGTCTTTGACTTGGCAATGGTCCTTTGTGCAGATAACATGATAACCTTTGTCACAAATTTGACTAATGCTTATCAAATTGTGTTTAAAGCCTTCAACATAAGATACATCCGTAAAGATGATCTCCTTGGTCACTAGGTTGCCTGATCCTTTGACTCTTGCTTGAGAATTGTCACCAACTGTAACATTGGGACCATTATTTGGTGTTAGCTATTGAAGCCATTCCTTGTTGTAGGTCATGTGTCTGCTACATCCACTATCTAAATACCATATTCCTTTATTGGATTCCTAAAAAACAAAATTAAAAATTATGGTACCCTTTATTCTTTTTGGGTCCAAAGGATTAGACTTTCTTTGGTACCCTAGCCTTGCCACCTGATCTCCTTTTGAAGAACTGGTTAAGGGTGTTATAGTAGGACATGATTTGCATCATGTAGTGTGTCAATGTAAAGGGTTGAGAAGAGTTATATAGGTGTCCAGTATTGTATGGGCTTTGATTTCTGTAGTTTGGTTTATGAAAGTGAGATTGTTGTCTGGGATTTTGTGAATGGTATGATGATCTAGGTGAGGAATTTTGGGACTGATAGGCATGGCTTTTTCCATTGGAGTATTGCCAGTTTTATCTTGGTTGCCTAGAGTGCCTATGTTGTTTAGTATGTCTTGGTTGTCTAGTTTGCCTTGACTGTTCATCTTGTCTTGGCTGTTCAGTTTGTCTTGCCTGTCTGGCTTGTCTAGGCTTCTGTTCTTGCTTCCTTTTCTGAGATTTAATATCATCAGTACTGCTGGAAGCTTGAGATTTAGGAATTTTGGGAGAATCCACTTTTAATTTACTCTTTTCACTCCTCTGTTTGTACACATCTTCCTTTGTTTGAATAGGGTAAGATGGTTTCTTGGTAGAGAATGTGTTGAGACTTTGTAAAATCATAGTTTCAACAGCTCAATCACCAGTAGGTGGAGTGTAGGTTTTGAGTGTGGGGTTATTTGCTCCTATTCCAGATCTGTCTCCAGGATGTCTTTGATTAAAGTGATACATGGATAAAGCATTGCTTGATTTGTTCCAGGAGTCAATTTTGCTTTTTAATGCCTTGTTTTCTTCCTTCAAGATACTCATTTCCTGTTCATTATCCTTTTGAGACTCAGAACAATCAGTCTTTGCTGTTGAGCTAAGTATGTCATTTTCAAATTTTTGACATTTTTCTTCTAGATCCTTTTTGGTTGTTTCAAGGTTAGTATTTAGGGATTTGAGATTTTCAATGGTTTTTGATTGCTCAAGGTTTTCTGTGATGAGGGCAGCAAAGCTAGAGTCTTGTTTCTTCTTTTGAACCAAAAGGGTGCAAACTAAATTTCTAAAGTCGTCAATGTTAAAAGAATTAAAATTATGTACCCCTTTAAGTTCTTCAGCAGCAGCTAAGGTTTCAAGGTCCTCTTCATTATCTGAGTCTTCACATTCCTGTGCAACCAAACACAGTAGTGCTTCTTCTTCCTCACTATCTGAGTCAGATGAATCAAATTCTTCATCACAAAACCTATAAGAGTCAGCAAGCATGACTTGTTCTTTATTCTTGTCATTCTTAGCCTTGAAATAATTATAGAAATTGCACCTAGAACTATGAATGACTTCTTTAGAGTAGTTCATTCTTTTTTAGTGTTCTCTTGATTTTTTTTTTGTTCTTTGCAATCAGCAGTATAGTGATCTGGTTTACCACAGTTGTAACACTCAATGCTCTTTTTAACAACTTCTTGAGTTGAGTTGGATGGTGAAGGAATGTATCTTCTGTCAAAAGCTTTCTTTTGATGTTTCATGGCATTTCTGACAGACATAGACGTAAGACTTGGAATGTCTTCTTGAGAAATTGGTTTTGATTCTTGTTTAGGAGTTATGTTCAGCTTTTGAAGGGCATTAATTACAAGGGTGTCAATGTCCTGTTGGGAAAACTGTTTCTGGGTTTGCTCTTGAGCAACAAGGGCAAGGGTTTGAGATATGGTGGATGCTGGTTGAATTTTGATCATTTCTTCTAGTTCATATGGTTTAAGTTTACCAAAGTATTGTTCTATAGTCATACTACTCCATTCAGCTCCTTCTCTAATGGGAAGGGCTACTTTCTCATACTCTTGAGGAAGATTAGAGTATATCTTTAAGCATAGGTCAGATTGTTCAAAGGTTTTTCCATGGTCTGAAATGGCTCTTACAAGATTTTCAAATTTTGTTCTTGCAGCACTCACTTTGTCTCTAGGGTAGAATTTGAAGTTGTCTAACTGTCTTAATAAGTTATATAGATTCTGGGTTCTAACATTGGTGTGTTTAGTGAACTTGGTGTTAATTAGTTCCCATGCTACTTTAGAACTTGGTACTTTGGCTATTTCTTGAGCTAGGGAGTCATTGACACTTTTTTGCAGAATGTTTTTTACTTTAAGTTAGCAGTCATAAGTTGTCTTTGAGCATCAGTCCATATTTCAGGAGATTTGAGTTTGCTACATCCTCCATTGACTTCAGTTTGAGTGGGATGTTTAACTTCATTTTCTAAGACATACCAGTTTCATATGCTATTAGCATCTAGATAGGTTTTGATTTTTGAGGATTAAATCTTAAAAGATCCATAATCATCAATGTGTGGAATGTCCTTTTCATTGTTTCTTCTTGGTTGAGGCATGGTGGCTTGAATGGATCTTTCACAAGTTGTTAGAAATCTCAATTGAACTCTATATAAAACTTAATCTAATCCGTCAAAGCAGTAAGTGTAACGAACCAAGTATTAGTAGATCAAGAAATGAAATATTTTAATAGAGAACAAAACTAAAAGGATTTATCATGATCACTTATTTTTCAAGTGAGACAAACTAGAGACTCAAAATCATATGATTATTTTCATGCAAACGTATTATTGAGTTTTATACAAGTAGCATTTTGGGATCTCCCATACTTCTAACTTGGATATGAAATCTTTCTAAAGGGTATCGAGTAGAACTAATGAAAACTCCAAGGATTTTAGATCGGTCTAATAAATGAAATTTATAAAGAATATGAGACGAATGAAATATCGAATTTGTCAAGGCCAAAATTTAGGACTGTAGGTGAACTATATGAGGAACACAACCTCAAGCACCATTCTCACTACTTTAGGTTCAAAGCACTTAGACTAAACCAAATACGTCATAAGCATTGTGTTTACTTTAGATGTCAACAAGTTTACCATCACACATACCAAAAAAACATCCACATATATTTTATGTCATTTTTCTTTCTATTTTACTATGAAGAGGTTAAACTCTTAAACAATGATCAAGAAGCTGCACAATTTGCAAACAGTTTTCACTCGTACATATTACAGAAGTAATTCTCCATAAATCAAGAAAGAAGAGGAAAGAATAATGAATCCATAACTGACTCGAAACAAAATGAGCCACAACTAGGAAAGATTTCGGTACATTATAACAATTTCTCCTTTGGGATGAAATTGTCACAAGTACTTAGTTCTTTCAATATAAAGCAAAATATAATAACATGCTAACTTCAAGAAATCTACACCTTTGGGTTGACAGACTCTTTAGGCTAGCACACCGATAGCTTTAAGATTCATTTTCTTCTTCAAAAGACATCATCAATAATGATCTACTAAATAGATAAATGAGCCATGAATCAAGTGACTTGAGACAAAATAAGCCACAAAGTTGATACACTTATCACATTATAACGATCTCCCCTTTGGGTAGAGATTGTCATAAGCAACAAGCATCTCAATATAAAGCTAACAATGAGCACACACTAATTTCAAGAAGTCCACACCTTTGGGTTCATGAACTCTCTAGACTAGTATGGCTAGCTTTCTTTGATTCACACATCTTATTGTTCTATGTCATTAGTCACTACCAACGATAACCCCCTTTGGGTGGGCAATCGTAAGTTGCAATCAATGATCTCACCGCACCTAAATTATGAGAAAAACAATATTTAACAAGTTAGAACGAATGGGTCACTTTGGCAACAATCACTCAATCTTAGCTTGTAAACATTCTCAATGCGGCCAAAGATGTAGCTAGTAAGGTCTCATGGTCTATTATAGTGCATTATGATCATTATATAACCAAGTAGGAACATCACAATTCATGTTTTACAATCTTGCATACAAACGATAACATGCATTAACATGAGTACTTATTTCAACCAAAATGAAATAAAAATGCTCCAAGTCTGTATTTCATAGCATGTAATTTGTACACAATTACTATTGCGACTGAACAAATGCAATAAAACAATGTAACAGATTGTTGACTTAACATGGATATAAAATTACTTACTAGGGCATTAATCAAATTTGTAGTGGCAAAAATATATTAATGATATTCTTTGTGTAAATTTAGAGAATATATTTTTTTAGGGAGAAATTATAGGGTTTCAAAATCCTACAACCCTAAAAACACTTGGAACAAAATATTTAGCCCATATACACATGAGGGCCCAATTTTGATAGAAATATTTCCACACAATCAATATTATGGTAAAATCTAACCACATAAAGAAGCCCTAGATCATCAAGAAAATATTAACTTAGATATTTTCTTTTATATGAAGATTAAACCCTATGATGCACCTTAAACTTTAGAGAATATGTTTAAGGAAAAAGAAAATTATAGAGATATAGATTTTATAAACAAACCCAAATTATGGAAACATTATATTTCGGGAGAAAAACGTTTATATAAGATTAAACCATAAATTCTGTCAACTAATTTTGTAGGGGAAAATTATGCCCATAATTAAACTTTTATAAAGGTTTATCAAATTTATAGTTAAATCAGACCCTATAGTCAATCAATTATAAATGTTGAGGATAAACCTTAATATTAAATGTTTAGTTTTGGCACCCATGACATACATGAAAAGATTTAAGGCGTAGAATTCCAAGATCATGCAAAGATAAATAAATATTTGCCGAAACAATGATTAAGGAAAGAAATTGTGCCATTAACTATTGACAAAACAATTTTGTAGACAACTTATATCTGACCAAATAATTTTGTGACAGGATTATCAAAATAATAGTAACTAGTTCGGTTTGTCACTAAACTGTCAGATTAGTTCTTGTAGTGTTGCACGAAATTGCTTGTTGTGCTAAAAGTTTATCAGTAAAAATAATTGGTAGTAGCACACCCAATCTTTCTCATTGAAATATAGACATAATAGGTTGAATTTTAAAATAACCCACTAGAGAAAAGTAACTGTGTATGTCTATAGTAAGCCTTCACAAGAGTTGCCAGAAGAAGGACAAAATTTCAAAGTACAGTTGACTAACACAAAGGATTAAAAAAATAAATTACGTACCCGAATTCGTCATCTTGTTGAACTAGGCGGAAGCGATAATTTGAACAAGAATGAGGACGGAGACGGCTACTAGATCTTATTTCCCTACTCTTCGCTATGGACAATGGCTCAATGGAATAACCAATATATATAAGCCCAGGGTTTTAGAGTGGGAAAGGGACCTAGCAATTCTTTTCCAATAAGGAAACCAATAACCATGTTTCATAAGGACTTTAATATCCTTAATCAATAGGAACTCCAATTTGTGTCCTTTCCATCACGGACTCAAATTGGGTCAAAGCCTACACTTAATTACAACCCACATCATACAATAAAGTGTGCACAAGCCCATAAATAGATCAATTGGCAATTTGGCTTATCGTGCATTGTTCCACTAAATAGGACTATAATAGTTAACCCGTTTTATTAAAACAAAATAAATTCACAATTAATAGTAAGCCCAAATAAAAGTCTAACAATCTCCCACTTGGACAACATTAATTAGAATCAATAATTTTAAAACGTTTAGCTTTAAAAAAACGACTCTCGGGTCAACGAAAAGTTTTAATGTGGCCACAGTTTAAAAATATATAGTCCAAGAACAACACTTTAATGTTAAGCTCATTCCGGTCCAGTAATTCTCCTAGTAACGAATCATGGCAACCATTACGTCAATTAGGACGCAACTCCGATCCATGGTCACTAGACTAGAAGGCCTATCGACATGGAATTAGATGTAGTAGTGTATCAATGAAAATAGTCACCAAATGATCTAATTAAAGCTACTTTCATTGTCGGTCCACATCATGATTTCTTTCAATGCTTGGTACACTATAAGCAAAAATCATCCTACTTCCCATGAAGTCAATATGTCTCAAATTCTCAATGATATCATCAATGAGACATATAACAATGTTGAAAGAATCTATACTCAAGAACGATATCAAATCTTGAGTTCTTTCGTAACTTGACATGCAACTCAATGTGCATAAAGCATGTCAAAAGTAATATGCACAAAAGAATCAATTAACTTCTTATGAAGTTGATATGTCTTGAATGCCCAAATAATATCAAGAACAAGACATATAATTATTCAGAAAGAATCAATACTTAAGATCGATATCTAGTCTCAAGTTCTTTCATCATAATGATGTAAACAAAATATACATAGTTACATATCAAAGTCAAATGTGTACGAACATAATAAGTAACATTAACAATGTATAGCAAACAAGGTGTTTCTATTAAAAAAATAGGTAGATGACATGTTGAGAAACTCCCACTAACCAAGTGCATCAAAGGACTTATAAAATACTCATACTAGCAATGTGTTTCCATAGAACAATGAGTCACATCCCCTTGGTTCATAGATTAACTAGTAGCAACATTGTTGTAGTGATAATATATATACACTAAAATGTCATTATCATTTATTAAAGTATTCCTCGATTTATGCATTTAAAAGGAATGCTCAAGCAAAAGATCAATGCAAACTCTATGAGGAAACTAACAGAATAAGATTTGTCACTATAAATCCAAGAAATATTAGCAAGCAATCAAGTTATTGGCATATAGAACAAGGACACTAAAGGCACTCTCACTGGACTTGAGATATATGCAATAATCAATGTTAGTCTTAGTAAGTCCAAGAAAATTGGGGTTTTAACAAATTTCAAGTACTATATATGCCTGAAAATAGTGTGTTTTCAAGTTATATATGAGGTCTTATAAACATAAATGTTATGTATACACATTTTACCATCCTTTTAATCCATAATTATGGTTTCAACATTCAAAACCTCTATATAGATCACCAATCAAGAAACCAATCTTGATACACACTTGATGCACCTTATAAATCATGATAAAATAAATATTGTATCGAAAAATCATTTTAATAAGGGTTTGATCAAAGTAATCCCCTTACGTAACTAATAATTAGCACTCAACTTGGAATATTTTGAACTAGGAAGAACTAGAGCATCAATCACATGATTCTTATGTACACAAAATGAAGAATCAAAATTATGTGGCTCTATAATGTTCCTCAATTTTAACAAATTTAGGTGTCCCAAGATCAATCAAGTGAAATACATATTTACCAACCATCTCATTTAATTGCTAATATGAGAGAGAATCTAATATCCATAACATCATGCTCCAATTATTTTATAAATATGATATAAGGATCCATAAAGTTATAAATGATTTATAAGGAATCAAAATTGCAAGATGACTCATCAGTTTGGTTTAAAATATACCCAAAGTTAATTAATATGAGTATTGGTCTCACCAAGAGAAAAGAGACAAAAGTTTATCATTTGGTTAAGCTTTGAAACCAACTTTGCAAATTAAATCATATTATGTCATATAACACGTCTCACTATTAGATCTATTAAAAGTGATATTCTCAACTCAAATGCCGAATGAAGAGAATTAGAAATCTCAATTGAACTCTATATAAAACTTAATCTAATCCGTCAAAGCAGTAAGTGTAACGAACCAAGTATTAGTAGATCAAGAAATGAAATATTTTAATAGAGAACAAAACTAAAAGGATTTATCATGATCACTTATTTTTCAAGTGAGACAAACTAGAGACTCAAAATCATATGATTATTTTCATGCAAGCGTATTATTGGGTTTTATACAAGTAGCATTTTGGGATCTCCCATACTTCTAACTTGGATATGAAATCTTTCTAAAGGGTATCGAGTAGAACTAATGAAAACTCCAAGGATTTTAGATCGGTCTAATAAATGAAATTTATAAAGAATATGAGACGAATGAAATGTCGAATTTGTCAAGGCCAAAATTTAGGACTGTAGGTGAACTATATGAGGAACACAACCTCAAGCACCATTCTCACTACTTTAGGTTCAAAGCACTTAGACTAAACCAAATACGTCATAAGCATTGTGTTTACTTTAGATGTCAACAAGTTTACCATCACACATACCAAAAAAACATCCACATATATTTTATGTCATTTTTCTTTCTATTTTACTATGAAGAGGTTAAACTCTTAAACAATGATCAAGAAGCTGCACAATTTGCAAACAGTTTTCACTCGTACATATTACAGAAGTAATTCTCCATAAATCAAGAAAGAAGAGGAAAGAATAATGAATCCATAACTGACTCGAAACAAAATGAGCCACAACTAGGAAAGATTTCGGTACATTATAACAATTTCTCCTTTGGGATGAAATTGTCACAAGTACTTAGTTCTTTCAATATAAAGCAAAATATAATAACATGCTAACTTCAAGAAATCTACACCTTTGGGTTGACAGACTCTTTAGGCTAGCACACCGATAGCTTTAAGATTCATTTTCTTCTTCAAAAGACATCATCAATAATGATCTACTAAATAGATAAATGAGCCATGAATCAAGTGACTTGAGACAAAATAAGCCACAAAGTTGATACACTTATCACATTATAACGATCTCCCCTTTGGGTAGAGATTGTCATAAGCAACAAGCATCTCAATATAAAGCTAACAATGAGCACACACTAATTTCAAGAAGTCCACACCTTTGGGTTCATGAACTCTCTAGACTAGTATGGCTAGCTTTCTTTGATTCACACATCTTATTGTTCTATGTCATTAGTCACTACCAACGATAACCCCCTTTGGGTGGGCAATCGTAAGTTGCAATCAATGATCTCACCGCACCTAAATTATGAGAAAAACAATATTTAACAAGTTAGAACGAATGGGTCACTTTGGCAACAATCACTCAATCTTAGCTTGTAAACATTCTCAATGCGGCCAAAGATGTAGCTAGTAAAGTCTCATGGTCTATTATAGTGCACTATGATCATTATATAACCAAGTAGGAACATCACAATTCATGTTTTACAATCTTGCATACAAACGATAACATGCATTAACATGAGTACTTATTTCAACCAAAATGAAATAAAAATGCTCCAAGTCTGTATTTCATAGCATGTAATTTGTACACAATTACTATTGCGACTGAACAAATGCAATAAAACAATGTAACAGATTGTTGACTTAACATGGATATAAAATTACTTACTAGGGCATTAATCAAATTTGTAGTGGCAAAAATATATTAATGATATTCTTTGTGTAAATTTAGAGAATATATTTTTTTAGGGAGAAATTATAGGGTTTCAAAATCCTACAACCCTAAAAACACTTGGAACAAAATATTTAGCCCATATACACATGAGGGCCCAATTTTGATAGAAATATTTCCACACAATCAATATTATGGTAAAATCTAACCACATAAAGAAGCCCTAGATCATCAAGAAAATATTAACTTAGATATTTTCTTTTATATGAAGATTAAACCCTATGATGCACCTTAAACTTTAGAGAATATGTTTAAGGAAAAAGAAAATTATAGAGATATAGATTTTATAAACAAACCCAAATTATGGAAACATTATATTTCGGGAGAAAAACGTTTATATAAGATTAAACCATAAATTCTGTCAACTAATTTTGTAGGGGAAAATTATGCCCATAATTAAACTTTTATAAAGGTTTATCAAATTTATAGTTAAATCAGACCCTAT
The DNA here is from genome assembly GCA_026119855.1 of Campanula takesimana. Lineage (NCBI taxonomy): Eukaryota > Viridiplantae > Streptophyta > Magnoliopsida > Asterales > Campanulaceae > Campanula > Campanula takesimana. The sequence goes on along the minus strand of JAOWBW010000514.1, from coordinate 553,515 downwards.
AGTCAATCAATTATAAATGTTGAGGATAAACCTTAATATTAAATGTTTAGTTTTGGCACCCATGACATACATGAAAAGATTTAAGGCGTAGAATTCCAAGATCATGCAAAGATAAATAAATATTTGCCGAAACAATGATTAAGGAAAGAAATTGTGCCATTAACTATTGACAAAACAATTTTGTAGACAACTTATATCTGACCAAATAATTTTGTGACAGGATTATCAAAATAATAGTAACTAGTTCGGTTTGTCACTAAACTGTCAGATTAGTTCTTGTAGTGTTGCACGAAATTGCTTGTTGTGCTAAAAGTTTATCAGTAAAAATAATTGGTAGTAGCACACCCAATCTTTCTCATTGAAATATAGACATAATAGGTTGAATTTTAAAATAACCCACTAGAGAAAAGTAACTGTGTATGTCTATAGTAAGCCTTCACAAGAGTTGCCAGAAGAAGGACAAAATTTCAAAGTACAGTTGACTAACACAAAGGATTAAAAAAATAAATTACGTACCCGAATTCGTCATCTTGTTGAACTAGGCGGAAGCGATAATTTGAACAAGAATGAGGACGGAGACGGCTACTAGATCTTCTTTCCCTACTCTTCGCTATGGACAATGGCTCAATGGAATAACCAATATATATAAGCCCAGGGTTTTAGAGTGGGAAAGGGACCTAGCAATTCTTTTCCAATAAGGAAACCAATAACCATGTTTCATAAGGACTTTAATATCCTTAATCAATAGGAACTCCAATTTGTGTCCTTTCCATCACGGACTCAAATTGGGTCAAAGCCTACACTTAATTACAACCCACATCATACAATAAAGTGTGCACAAGCCCATAAATAGATCAATTGGCAATTTGGCTTATCGTGCATTGTTCCACTAAATAGGACTATAATAGTTAACCCGTTTTATTAAAACAAAATAAATTCACAATTAATAGTAAGCCCAAATAAAAGTCTAACAATCTCCCACTTGGACAACATTAATTAGAATCAATAATTTTAAAACGTTTAGCTTTAAAAAAACGACTCTCGGGTCAACGAAAAGTTTTAATGTGGCCACAGTTTAAAAATATATAGTCCAAGAACAACACTTTAATGTTAAGCTCATTCCGGTCCAGTAATTCTCCTAGTAACGAATCATGGCAACCATTACGTCAATTAGGACGCAACTCCGATCCATGGTCACTAGACTAGAAGGCCTATCGACATGGAATTAGATGTAGTAGTGTATCAATGAAAATAGTCACCAAATGATCTAATTAAAGCTACTTTCATTGTCGGTCCACATCATGATTTCTTTCAATGCTTGGTACACTATAAGCAAAAATCATCCTACTTCCCATGAAGTCAATATGTCTCAAATTCTCAATGATATCATCAATGAGACATATAACAATGTTGAAAGAATCTATACTCAAGAACGATATCAAATCTTGAGTTCTTTCGTAACTTGACATGCAACTCAATGTGCATAAAGCATGTCAAAAGTAATATGCACAAAAGAATCAATTAACTTCTTATGAAGTTGATATGTCTTGAATGCCCAAATAATATCAAGAACAAGACATATAATTATTCAGAAAGAATCAATACTTAAGATCGATATCTAGTCTCAAGTTCTTTCATCATAATGATGTAAACAAAATATACATAGTTACATATCAAAGTCAAATGTGTACGAACATAATAAGTAACATTAACAATGTATAGCAAACAAGGTGTTTCTATTAAAAAAATAGGTAGATGACATGTTGAGAAACTCCCACTAACCAAGTGCATCAAAGGACTTATAAAATACTCATACTAGCAATGTGTTTCCATAGCACAATGAGTCACATCCCCTTGGTTCATAGATTAACTAGTAGCAACATTGTTGTAGTGATAATATATATACACTAAAATGTCATTATCATTTATTAAAGTATTCCTCGATTTATGCATTTAAAAGGAATGCTCAAGCAAAAGATCAATGCAAACTCTATGAGGAAACTAACAGAATAAGATTTGTCACTATAAATCCAAGAAATATTAGCAAGCAATCAAGTTATTGGCATATAGAACAAGGACACTAAAGGCACTCTCACTGGACTTGAGATATATGCAATAATCAATGTTAGTCTTAGTAAGTCCAAGAAAATTGGGGTTTTAACAAATTTCAAGTACTATATATGCCTGAAAATAGTGTGTTTTCAAGTTATATATGAGGTCTTATAAACATAAATGTTATGTATACACATTTTACCATCCTTTTAATCCATAATTATGGTTTCAACATTCAAAACCTCTATATAGATCACCAATCAAGAAACCAATCTTGATACACACTTGATGCACCTTATAAATCATGATAAAATAAATATTGTATCGAAAAATCATTTTAATAAGGGTTTGATCAAAGTAATCCCCTTACGTAACTAATAATTAGCACTCAACTTGGAATATTTTGAACTAGGAAGAACTAGAGCATCAATCACATGATTCTTATGTACACAAAATGAAGAATCAAAATTATGTGGCTCTATAATGTTCCTCAATTTTAACAAATTTAGGTGTCCCAAGATCAATCAAGTGAAATACATATTTACCAACCATCTCATTTAATTGCTAATATGAGAGAGAATCTAATATCCATAACATCATGCTCCAATTATTTTATAAATAGGATATAAGGATCCATAAAGTTATAAATGATTTATAAGGAATCAAAATTGCAAGATGACTCATCAGTTTGGTTTAAAATATACCCAAAGTTAATTAATATGAGTATTGGTCTCACCAAGAGAAAAGAGACAAAAGTTTATCATTTGGTTAAGCTTTGAAACCAACTTTGCAAATTAAATCATATTATGTCATATAACACGTCTCACTATTAGATCTATTAAAAGTGATATTCTCAACTCAAATGCCGAATGAAGAGAATTAGAAATCTCAATTGAACTCTATATAAAACTTAATCTAATCCGTCAAAGCAGTAAGTGTAACGAACCAAGTATTAGTAGATCAAGAAATGAAATATTTTAATAGAGAACAAAACTAAAAGGATTTATCATGATCACTTATTTTTCAAGTGAGACAAACTAGAGACTCAAAATCATATGATTATTTTCATGCAAGCGTATTATTGGGTTTTATACAAGTAGCATTTTGGGATCTCCCATACTTCTAACTTGGATATGAAATCTTTCTAAAGGGTATCGAGTAGAACTAATGAAAACTCCAAGGATTTTAGATCGGTCTAATAAATGAAATTTATAAAGAATATGAGACGAATGAAATGTCGAATTTGTCAAGGCCAAAATTTAGGACTGTAGGTGAACTATATGAGGAACACAACCTCAAGCACCATTCTCACTACTTTAGGTTCAAAGCACTTAGACTAAACCAAATACGTCATAAGCATTGTGTTTACTTTAGATGTCAACAAGTTTACCATCACACATACCAAAAAAACATCCACATATATTTTATGTCATTTTTCTTTCTATTTTACTATGAAGAGGTTAAACTCTTAAACAATGATCAAGAAGCTGCACAATTTGCAAACAGTTTTCACTCGTACATATTACAGAAGTAATTCTCCATAAATCAAGAAAGAAGAGGAAAGAATAATGAATCCATAACTGACTCGAAACAAAATGAGCCACAACTAGGAAAGATTTCGGTACATTATAACAATTTCTCCTTTGGGATGAAATTGTCACAAGTACTTAGTTCTTTCAATATAAAGCAAAATATAATAACATGCTAACTTCAAGAAATCTACACCTTTGGGTTGACAGACTCTTTAGGCTAGCACACCGATAGCTTTAAGATTCATTTTCTTCTTCAAAAGACATCATCAATAATGATCTACTAAATAGATAAATGAGCCATGAATCAAGTGACTTGAGACAAAATAAGCCACAAAGTTGATACACTTATCACATTATAACGATCTCCCCTTTGGGTAGAGATTGTCATAAGCAACAAGCATCTCAATATAAAGCTAACAATGAGCACACACTAATTTCAAGAAGTCCACACCTTTGGGTTCATGAACTCTCTAGACTAGTATGGCTAGCTTTCTTTGATTCACACATCTTATTGTTCTATGTCATTAGTCACTACCAACGATAACCCCCTTTGGGTGGGCAATCGTAAGTTGCAATCAATGATCTCACCGCACCTAAATTATGAGAAAAACAATATTTAACAAGTTAGAACGAATGGGTCACTTTGGCAACAATCACTCAATCTTAGCTTGTAAACATTCTCAATGCGGCCAAAGATGTAGCTAGTAAAGTCTCATGGTCTATTATAGTGCACTATGATCATTATATAACCAAGTAGGAACATCACAATTCATGTTTTACAATCTTGCATACAAACGATAACATGCATTAACATGAGTACTTATTTCAACCAAAATGAAATAAAAATGCTCCAAGTCTGTATTTCATAGCATGTAATTTGTACACAATTACTATTGCGACTGAACAAATGCAATAAAACAATGTAACAGATTGTTGACTTAACATGGATATAAAATTACTTACTAGGGCATTAATCAAATTTGTAGTGGCAAAAATATATTAATGATATTCTTTGTGTAAATTTAGAGAATATATTTTTTTAGGGAGAAATTATAGGGTTTCAAAATCCTACAACCCTAAAAACACTTGGAACAAAATATTTAGCCCATATACACATGAGGGCCCAATTTTGATAGAAATATTTCCACACAATCAATATTATGGTAAAATCTAACCACATAAAGAAGCCCTAGATCATCAAGAAAATATTAACTTAGATATTTTCTTTTATATGAAGATTAAACCCTATGATGCACCTTAAACTTTAGAGAATATGTTTAAGGAAAAAGAAAATTATAGAGATATAGATTTTATAAACAAACCCAAATTATGGAAACATTATATTTCGGGAGAAAAACGTTTATATAAGATTAAACCATAAATTCTGTCAACTAATTTTGTAGGGGAAAATTATGCCCATAATTAAACTTTTATAAAGGTTTATCAAATTTATAGTTAAATCAGACCCTATAGTCAATCAATTATAAATGTTGAGGATAAACCTTAATATTAAATGTTTAGTTTTGGCACCCATGACATACATGAAAAGATTTAAGGCGTAGAATTCCAAGATCATGCAAAGATAAATAAATATTTGCCGAAACAATGATTAAGGAAAGAAATTGTGCCATTAACTATTGACAAAACAATTTTGTAGACAACTTATATCTGACCAAATAATTTTGTGACAGGATTATCAAAATAATAGTAACTAGTTCGGTTTGTCACTAAACTGTCAGATTAGTTCTTGTAGTGTTGCACGAAATTGCTTGTTGTGCTAAAAGTTTATCAGTAAAAATAATTGGTAGTAGCACACCCAATCTTTCTCATTGAAATATAGACATAATAGGTTGAATTTTAAAATAACCCACTAGAGAAAAGTAACTGTGTATGTCTATAGTAAGCCTTCACAAGAGTTGCCAGAAGAAGGACAAAATTTCAAAGTACAGTTGACTAACACAAAGGATTAAAAAAATAAATTACGTACCCGAATTCGTCATCTTGTTGAACTAGGCGGAAGCGATAATTTGAACAAGAATGAGGACGGAGACGGCTACTAGATCTTCTTTCCCTACTCTTCGCTATGGACAATGGCTCAATGGAATAACCAATATATATAAGCCCAGGGTTTTAGAGTGGGAAAGGGACCTAGCAATTCTTTTCCAATAAGGAAACCAATAACCATGTTTCATAAGGACTTTAATATCCTTAATCAATAGGAACTCCAATTTGTGTCCTTTCCATCACGGACTCAAATTGGGTCAAAGCCTACACTTAATTACAACCCACATCATACAATAAAGTGTGCACAAGCCCATAAATAGATCAATTGGCAATTTGGCTTATCGTGCATTGTTCCACTAAATAGGACTATAATAGTTAACCCGTTTTATTAAAACAAAATAAATTCACAATTAATAGTAAGCCCAAATAAAAGTCTAACAATCTCCCACTTGGACAACATTAATTAGAATCAATAATTTTAAAACGTTTAGCTTTAAAAAAACGACTCTCGGGTCAACGAAAAGTTTTAATGTGGCCACAGTTTAAAAATATATAGTCCAAGAACAACACTTTAATGTTAAGCTCATTCCGGTCCAGTAATTCTCCTAGTAACGAATCATGGCAACCATTACGTCAATTAGGACGCAACTCCGATCCATGGTCACTAGACTAGAAGGCCTATCGACATGGAATTAGATGTAGTAGTGTATCAATGAAAATAGTCACCAAATGATCTAATTAAAGCTACTTTCATTGTCGGTCCACATCATGATTTCTTTCAATGCTTGGTACACTATAAGCAAAAATCATCCTACTTCCCATGAAGTCAATATGTCTCAAATTCTCAATGATATCATCAATGAGACATATAACAATGTTGAAAGAATCTATACTCAAGAACGATATCAAATCTTGAGTTCTTTCGTAACTTGACATGCAACTCAATGTGCATAAAGCATGTCAAAAGTAATATGCACAAAAGAATCAATTAACTTCTTATGAAGTTGATATGTCTTGAATGCCCAAATAATATCAAGAACAAGACATATAATTATTCAGAAAGAATCAATACTTAAGATCGATATCTAGTCTCAAGTTCTTTCATCATAATGATGTAAACAAAATATACATAGTTACATATCAAAGTCAAATGTGTACGAACATAATAAGTAACATTAACAATGTATAGCAAACAAGGTGTTTCTATTAAAAAAATAGGTAGATGACATGTTGAGAAACTCCCACTAACCAAGTGCATCAAAGGACTTATAAAATACTCATACTAGCAATGTGTTTCCATAGCACAATGAGTCACATCCCCTTGGTTCATAGATTAACTAGTAGCAACATTGTTGTAGTGATAATATATATACACTAAAATGTCATTATCATTTATTAAAGTATTCCTCGATTTATGCATTTAAAAGGAATGCTCAAGCAAAAGATCAATGCAAACTCTATGAGGAAACTAACAGAATAAGATTTGTCACTATAAATCCAAGAAATATTAGCAAGCAATCAAGTTATTGGCATATAGAACAAGGACACTAAAGGCACTCCCACTGGACTTGAGATATATGCAATAATCAATGTTAGTCTTAGTAAGTCCAAGAAAATTGGGGTTTTAACAAATTTCAAGTACTATATATGCCTGAAAATAGTGTGTTTTCAAGTTATATATGAGGTCTTATAAACATAAATGTTATGTATACACATTTTACCATCCTTTTAATCCATAATTATGGTTTCAACATTCAAAACCTCTATATAGATCACCAATCAAGAAACCAATCTTGATACACACTTGATGCACCTTATAAATCATGATAAAATAAATATTGTATCGAAAAATCATTTTAATAAGGGTTTGATCAAAGTAATCCCCTTACGTAACTAATAATTAGCACTCAACTTGGAATATTTTGAACTAGGAAGAACTAGAGCATCAATCACATGATTCTTATGTACACAAAATGAAGAATCAAAACTATGTGGCTCTATAATGTTCCTCAATTTTAACAAATTTAGGTGTCCCAAGATCAATCAAGTGAAATACATATTTACCAACCATCTCATTTAATTGCTAATATGAGAGAGAATCTAATATCCATAACATCATGCTCCAATTATTTTATAAATAGGATATAAGGATCCATAAAGTTATAAATGATTTATAAGGAATCAAAATTGCAAGATGACCCATCAGTTTGGTTTAAAATATACCCAAAGTTAATTAATATGAGTATTGGTCTCACCAAGAGAAAAGAGACAAAAGTTTATCATTTGGTTAAGCTTTGAAACCAACTTTGCAAATTAAATCATATTATGTCATATAACACGTCTCACTATTAGATCTATTAAAAGTGATATTCTCAACTCAAATGCCGAATGAAGAGAATTAGAAATCTCAATTGAACTCTATATAAAACTTAATCTAATCCGTCAAAGCAGTAAGTGTAACGAACCAAGTATTAGTAGATCAAGAAATGAAATATTTTAATAGAGAACAAAACTAAAAGGATTTATCATGATCACTTATTTTTCAAGTGAGACAAACTAGAGACTCAAAATCATATGATTATTTTCATGCAAGCGTATTATTGGGTTTTATACAAGTAGCATTTTGGGATCTCCCATACTTCTAACTTGGATATGAAATCTTTCTAAAGGGTATCGAGTAGAACTAATGAAAACTCCAAGGATTTTAGATCGGTCTAATAAATGAAATTTATAAAGAATATGAGACGAATGAAATGTCGAATTTGTCAAGGCCAAAATTTAGGACTGTAGGTGAACTATATGAGGAACACAACCTCAAGCACCATTCTCACTACTTTAGGTTCAAAGCACTTAGACTAAACCAAATACGTCATAAGCATTGTGTTTACTTTAGATGTCAACAAGTTTACCATCACACATACCAAAAAAACATCCACATATATTTTATGTCATTTTTCTTTCTATTTTACTATGAAGAGGTTAAACTCTTAAACAATGATCAAGAAGCTGCACAATTTGCAAACAGTTTTCACTCGTACATATTACAGAAGTAATTCTCCATAAATCAAGAAAGAAGAGGAAAGAATAATGAATCCATAACTGACTCGAAACAAAATGAGCCACAACTAGGAAAGATTTCGGTACATTATAACAATTTCTCCTTTGGGATGAAATTGTCACAAGTACTTAGTTCTTTCAATATAAAGCAAAATATAATAACATGCTAACTTCAAGAAATCTACACCTTTGGGTTGACAGACTCTTTAGGCTAGCACACCGATAGCTTTAAGATTCATTTTCTTCTTCAAAAGACATCATCAATAATGATCTACTAAATAGATAAATGAGCCATGAATCAAGTGACTTGAGACAAAATAAGCCACAAAGTTGATACACTTATCACATTATAACGATCTCCCCTTTGGGTAGAGATTGTCATAAGCAACAAGCATCTCAATATAAAGCTAACAATGAGCACACACTAATTTCAAGAAGTCCACACCTTTGGGTTCATGAACTCTCTAGACTAGTATGGCTAGCTTTCTTTGATTCACACATCTTATTGTTCTATGTCATTAGTCACTACCAACGATAACCCCCTTTGGGTGGGCAATCGTAAGTTGCAATCAATGATCTCACCGCACCTAAATTATGAGAAAAACAATATTTAACAAGTTAGAACGAATGGGTCACTTTGGCAACAATCACTCAATCTTAGCTTGTAAACATTCTCAATGCGGCCAAAGATGTAGCTAGTAAAGTCTCATGGTCTATTATAGTGCACTATGATCATTATATAACCAAGTAGGAACATCACAATTCATGTTTTACAATCTTGCATACAAACGATAACATGCATTAACATGAGTACTTATTTCAACCAAAATGAAATAAAAATGCTCCAAGTCTGTATTTCATAGCATGTAATTTGTACACAATTACTATTGCGACTGAACAAATGCAATAAAACAATGTAACAGATTGTTGACTTAACATGGATATAAAATTACTTACTAGGGCATTAATCAAATTTGTAGTGGCAAAAATATATTAATGATATTCTTTGTGTAAATTTAGAGAATATATTTTTTTAGGGAGAAATTATAGGGTTTCAAAATCCTACAACCCTAAAAACACTTGGAACAAAATATTTAGCCCATATACACATGAGGGCCCAATTTTGATAGAAATATTTCCACACAATCAATATTATGGTAAAATCTAACCACATAAAGAAGCCCTAGATCATCAAGAAAATATTAACTTAGATATTTTCTTTTATATGAAGATTAAACCCTATGATGCACCTTAAACTTTAGAGAATATGTTTAAGGAAAAAGAAAATTATAGAGATATAGATTTTATAAACAAACCCAAATTATGGAAACATTATATTTCGGGAGAAAAACGTTTATATAAGATTAAACCATAAATTCTGTCAACTAATTTTGTAGGGGAAAATTATGCCCATAATTAAACTTTTATAAAGGTTTATCAAATTTATAGTTAAATCAGACCCTATAGTCAATCAATTATAAATGTTGAGGATAAACCTTAATATTAAATGTTTAGTTTTGGCACCCATGACATACATGAAAAGATTTAAGGCGTAGAATTCCAAGATCATGCAAAGATAAATAAATATTTGCCGAAACAATGATTAAGGAAAGAAATTGTGCCATTAACTATTGACAAAACAATTTTGTAGACAACTTATATCTGACCAAATAATTTTGTGACAGGATTATCAAAATAATAGTAACTAGTTCGGTTTGTCACTAAACTGTCAGATTAGTTCTTGTAGTGTTGCACGAAATTGCTTGTTGTGCTAAAAGTTTATCAGTAAAAATAATTGGTAGTAGCACACCCAATCTTTCTCATTGAAATATAGACATAATAGGTTGAATTTTAAAATAACCCACTAGAGAAAAGTAACTGTGTATGTCTATAGTAAGCCTTCACAAGAGTTGCCAGAAGAAGGACAAAATTTCAAAGTACAGTTGACTAACACAAAGGATTAAAAAAATAAATTACGTACCCGAATTCGTCATCTTGTTGAACTAGGCGGAAGCGATAATTTGAACAAGAATGAGGACGGAGACGGCTACTAGATCTTCTTTCCCTACTCTTCGCTATGGACAATGGCTCAATGGAATAACCAATATATATAAGCCCAGGGTTTTAGAGTGGGAAAGGGACCTAGCAATTCTTTTCCAATAAGGAAACCAATAACCATGTTTCATAAGGACTTTAATATCCTTAATCAATAGGAACTCCAATTTGTGTCCTTTCCATCACGGACTCAAATTGGGTCAAAGCCTACACTTAATTACAACCCACATCATACAATAAAGTGTGCACAAGCCCATAAATAGATCAATTGGCAATTTGGCTTATCGTGCATTGTTCCACTAAATAGGACTATAATAGTTAACCCGTTTTATTAAAACAAAATAAATTCACAATTAATAGTAAGCCCAAATAAAAGTCTAACAATCTCCCACTTGGACAACATTAATTAGAATCAATAATTTTAAAACGTTTAGCTTTAAAAAAACGACTCTCGGGTCAACGAAAAGTTTTAATGTGGCCACAGTTTAAAAATATATAGTCCAAGAACAACACTTTAATGTTAAGCTCATTCCGGTCCAGTAATTCTCCTAGTAACGAATCATGGCAACCATTACGTCAATTAGGACGCAACTCCGATCCATGGTCACTAGACTAGAAGGCCTATCGACATGGAATTAGATGTAGTAGTGTATCAATGAAAATAGTCACCAAATGATCTAATTAAAGCTACTTTCATTGTCGGTCCACATCATGATTTCTTTCAATGCTTGGTACACTATAAGCAAAAATCATCCTACTTCCCATGAAGTCAATATGTCTCAAATTCTCAATGATATCATCAATGAGACATATAACAATGTTGAAAGAATCTATACTCAAGAACGATATCAAATCTTGAGTTCTTTCGTAACTTGACATGCAACTCAATGTGCATAAAGCATGTCAAAAGTAATATGCACAAAAGAATCAATTAACTTCTTATGAAGTTGATATGTCTTGAATGCCCAAATAATATCAAGAACAAGACATATAATTATTCAGAAAGAATCAATACTTAAGATCGATATCTAGTCTCAAGTTCTTTCATCATAATGATGTAAACAAAATATACATAGTTACATATCAAAGTCAAATGTGTACGAACATAATAAGTAACATTAACAATGTATAGCAAACAAGGTGTTTCTATTAAAAAAATAGGTAGATGACATGTTGAGAAACTCCCACTAACCAAGTGCATCAAAGGACTTATAAAATACTCATACTAGCAATGTGTTTCCATAGCACAATGAGTCACATCCCCTTGGTTCATAGATTAACTAGTAGCAACATTGTTGTAGTGATAATATATATACACTAAAATGTCATTATCATTTATTAAAGTATTCCTCGATTTATGCATTTAAAAGGAATGCTCAAGCAAAAGATCAATGCAAACTCTATGAGGAAACTAACAGAATAAGATTTGTCACTATAAATCCAAGAAATATTAGCAAGCAATCAAGTTATTGGCATATAGAACAAGGACACTAAAGGCACTCCCACTGGACTTGAGATATATGCAATAATCAATGTTAGTCTTAGTAAGTCCAAGAAAATTGGGGTTTTAACAAATTTCAAGTACTATATATGCCTGAAAATAGTGTGTTTTCAAGTTATATATGAGGTCTTATAAACATAAATGTTATGTATACACATTTTACCATCCTTTTAATCCATAATTATGGTTTCAACATTCAAAACCTCTATATAGATCACCAATCAAGAAACCAATCTTGATACACACTTGATGCACCTTATAAATCATGATAAAATAAATATTGTATCGAAAAATCATTTTAATAAGGGTTTAATCAAAGTAATCCCCTTACGTAACTAATAATTAGCACTCAACTTGGAATATTTTGAACTAGGAAGAACTAGAGCATCAATCACATGATTCTTATGTACACAAAATGAAGAATCAAAACTATGTGGCTCTATAATGTTCCTCAATTTTAACAAATTTAGGTGTCCCAAGATCAATCAAGTGAAATACATATTTACCAACCATCTCATTTAATTGCTAATATGAGAGAGAATCTAATATCCATAACATCATGCTCCAATTATTTTATAAATAGGATATAAGGATCCATAAAGTTATAAATGATTTATAAGGAATCAAAATTGCAAGATGACCCATCAGTTTGGTTTAAAATATACCCAAAGTTAATTAATATGAGTATTGGTCTCACCAAGAGAAAAGAGACAAAAGTTTATCATTTGGTTAAGCTTTGAAACCAACTTTGCAAATTAAATCATATTATGTCATATAACACGTCTCACTATTAGATCTATTAAAAGTGATATTCTCAACTCAAATGCCGAATGAAGAGAATTAGAAATCTCAATTGAACTCTATATAAAACTTAATCTAATCCGTCAAAGCAGTAAGTGTAACGAACCAAGTATTAGTAGATCAAGAAATGAAATATTTTAATAGAGAACAAAACTAAAAGGATTTATCATGATCACTTATTTTTCAAGTGAGACAAACTAGAGACTCAAAATCATATGATTATTTTCATGCAAGCGTATTATTGGGTTTTATACAAGTAGCATTTTGGGATCTCCCATACTTCTAACTTGGATATGAAATCTTTCTAAAGGGTATCGAGTAGAACTAATGAAAACTCCAAGGATTTTAGATCGGTCTAATAAATGAAATTTATAAAGAATATGAGACGAATGAAATGTCGAATTTGTCAAGGCCAAAATTTAGGACTGTAGGTGAACTATATGAGGAACACAACCTCAAGCACCATTCTCACTACTTTAGGTTCAAAGCACTTAGACTAAACCAAATACGTCATAAGCATTGTGTTTACTTTAGATGTCAACAAGTTTACCATCACACATACCAAAAAAACATCCACATATATTTTATGTCATTTTTCTTTCTATTTTACTATGAAGAGGTTAAACTCTTAAACAATGATCAAGAAGCTGCACAATTTGCAAACAGTTTTCACTCGTACATATTACAGAAGTAATTCTCCATAAATCAAGAAAGAAGAGGAAAGAATAATGAATCCATAACTGACTCGAAACAAAATGAGCCACAACTAGGAAAGATTTCGGTACATTATAACAATTTCTCCTTTGGGATGAAATTGTCACAAGTACTTAGTTCTTTCAATATAAAGCAAAATATAATAACATGCTAACTTCAAGAAATCTACACCTTTGGGTTGACAGACTCTTTAGGCTAGCACACCGATAGCTTTAAGATTCATTTTCTTCTTCAAAAGACATCATCAATAATGATCTACTAAATAGATAAATGAGCCATGAATCAAGTGACTTGAGACAAAATAAGCCACAAAGTTGATACACTTATCACATTATAACGATCTCCCCTTTGGGTAGAGATTGTCATAAGCAACAAGCATCTCAATATAAAGCTAACAATGAGCACACACTAATTTCAAGAAGTCCACACCTTTGGGTTCATGAACTCTCTAGACTAGTATGGCTAGCTTTCTTTGATTCACACATCTTATTGTTCTATGTCATTAGTCACTACCAACGATAACCCCCTTTGGGTGGGCAATCGTAAGTTGCAATCAATGATCTCACCGCACCTAAATTATGAGAAAAACAATATTTAACAAGTTAGAACGAATGGGTCACTTTGGCAACAATCACTCAATCTTAGCTTGTAAACATTCTCAATGCGGCCAAAGATGTAGCTAGTAAAGTCTCATGGTCTATTATAGTGCACTATGATCATTATATAACCAAGTAGGAACATCACAATTCATGTTTTACAATCTTGCATACAAACGATAACATGCATTAACATGAGTACTTATTTCAACCAAAATGAAATAAAAATGCTCCAAGTCTGTATTTCATAGCATGTAATTTGTACACAATTACTATTGCGACTGAACAAATGCAATAAAACAATGTAACAGATTGTTGACTTAACATGGATATAAAATTACTTACTAGGGCATTAATCAAATTTGTAGTGGCAAAAATATATTAATGATATTCTTTGTGTAAATTTAGAGAATATATTTTTTTAGGGAGAAATTATAGGGTTTCAAAATCCTACAACCCTAAAAACACTTGGAACAAAATATTTAGCCCATATACACATGAGGGCCCAATTTTGATAGAAATATTTCCACACAATCAATATTATGGTAAAATCTAACCACATAAAGAAGCCCTAGATCATCAAGAAAATATTAACTTAGATATTTTCTTTTATATGAAGATTAAACCCTATGATGCACCTTAAACTTTAGAGAATATGTTTAAGGAAAAAGAAAATTATAGAGATATAGATTTTATAAACAAACCCAAATTATGGAAACATTATATTTCGGGAGAAAAACGTTTATATAAGATTAAACCATAAATTCTGTCAACTAATTTTGTAGGGGAAAATTATGCCCATAATTAAACTTTTATAAAGGTTTATCAAATTTATAGTTAAATCAGACCCTATAGTCAATCAATTATAAATGTTGAGGATAAACCTTAATATTAAATGTTTAGTTTTGGCACCCATGACATACATGAAAAGATTTAAGGCGTAGAATTCCAAGATCATGCAAAGATAAATAAATATTTGCCGAAACAATGATTAAGGAAAGAAATTGTGCCATTAACTATTGACAAAACAATTTTGTAGACAACTTATATCTGACCAAATAATTTTGTGACAGGATTATCAAAATAATAGTAACTAGTTCGGTTTGTCACTAAACTGTCAGATTAGTTCTTGTAGTGTTGCACGAAATTGCTTGTTGTGCTAAAAGTTTATCAGTAAAAATAATTGGTAGTAGCACACCCAATCTTTCTCATTGAAATATAGACATAATAGGTTGAATTTTAAAATAACCCACTAGAGAAAAGTAACTGTGTATGTCTATAGTAAGCCTTCACAAGAGTTGCCAGAAGAAGGACAAAATTTCAAAGTACAGTTGACTAACACAAAGGATTAAAAAAATAAATTACGTACCCGAATTCGTCATCTTGTTGAACTAGGCGGAAGCGATAATTTGAACAAGAATGAGGACGGAGACGGCTACTAGATCTTCTTTCCCTACTCTTCGCTATGGACAATGGCTCAATGGAATAACCAATATATATAAGCCCAGGGTTTTAGAGTGGGAAAGGGACCTAGCAATTCTTTTCCAATAAGGAAACCAATAACCATGTTTCATAAGGACTTTAATATCCTTAATCAATAGGAACTCCAATTTGTGTCCTTTCCATCACGGACTCAAATTGGGTCAAAGCCTACACTTAATTACAACCCACATCATACAATAAAGTGTGCACAAGCCCATAAATAGATCAATTGGCAATTTGGCTTATCGTGCATTGTTCCACTAAATAGGACTATAATAGTTAACCCGTTTTATTAAAACAAAATAAATTCACAATTAATAGTAAGCCCAAATAAAAGTCTAACATCTTGCTCTTACCATGGGACGAAAGGAGTATAATTTTGGGACTATTTCGGTGCCCGAAATTGAGCGTAACTTTTGACTTCAGATCATCCACGGGACTTGGTCATACCAAATCGTAGGGAACTCTGAGATCTTAAAACATCATGGGAATTCGCCCATTAATGCAGAGTTCAAAAAGCCTAAATCGGGCCTCTGAAGTTTTTATCCGTTTTTAGAATGTTCGTAGTTTTTTGCTTATTTAGGTTTTATTTTCATTTTAGGGATTTGGAGCATATAAGTACTACTCCCTCTGCCCAGAGTATACCTTTCCCTTTTAGTTCGTCCCAGAGTATATGTCCACTTCCTAAAATAGCAAAGAATCTTTACTTTTCCTCTCACTCATTCTCTCTCCTACTTTACTTTTATACTCACAACACCAATCAACTTACTATTCCCTCCCACTCATTCCCTCTCATACTTTATGAAAGGCCCTGTTAACTTAATAAACAGATAAATTAAAACTTGGACAGCTAACACTTTAGGTTAGCTGTTGAGAAATAATAACTAAAAGAATTATGCAGCGGAGTATAAATAAATAAAGAATGAAAGGACAGTATGCAGTGTGTGTGAGTGTATGAACAAGAGAGTACACAGTATTTTTAAAGTGGTTCAGAGGCAAAACCCTTCTCTTACCTCCACCCCCACTGTTGAAGAACAGTGAGATCAATTCACTATAATATTCTCTTCACTAAGAGTTACAAGAATTGATAAAGCAAGTTCCTAGAACCCCCTCTACTTAATTGACACTTCAATTAAGGTTGCTTCTTTCAAAGCGAAAAAAGAAAAGAAAAAGAAAATCACAAGAGTGTTTTACAGAGAAAATAGCTTGGCTGTTAGCTGGCTTGATGAGGGTTGTAACTGGGTGCAAGATGGCACAATATTTGCAGGGGATTTATGCAAATAGTCAAGACTTCAGAAATAGCAGAGAGTGTGAGCAAGGGTTGAAAAGGGTGTAAAGGTTTTTAAAGGTTAAAGGGGTACTTGACAACATGCCAGTATGCTCCTTTATATATGGGTTGGCATATAGCCGTTGAGGGACAAAGGTGCAGAGGAGTAATGGTTCAAGTTAAGTAGACTGATATATTTATTACTTGGTTGGATGCAAGTTGTCAATTTGAGTGGAAGGCTATGCAGACTTGATCAAGCTTCAATATGGGTTTATTCCAATGATTGGGAGAATGTTTCAATTATTGGAATAATTGATCTTCAAGGATCTGATGTGGCAGAGATCGCTGTTGGCCAAGATCAGTCTTAGCTGTTGAAGCAGGGGTCTTAGCTGTTGGGCCTTTAAGGCATTTTCTGTTGAAGCTTGTTTGTAATTTGCATCTAATTCATTTGAATGTATAAGGGTCTGTAAGTGATGGTTCTTCAGTTTGTTTTATGTATAGATGATAGGTAGATCATGTAATGTTTTAGCTGTTTGAGTTGTGTAGATGCAGGACAGCTTAGCTGTTTGAACTTTGTCTTGGGTTGCCTATGCTTAGGTCTTTGTATACATCATGTGATCAACTGCAGAACGGATTTTTTGTCATTTTATAATATTGAGACATATTTCCCAGTTTTCAGTATTTTTAATCAACGAGAATCGAAGGTCAATCACCACTAGTCGTTCGCGATTCAACAAAGTTTAATTTATACTTGCTTCCGCAGTGCTAGAAAATCATTTGACAATCAGTTGAAATATTTTGAAGTTTCGGGTCAGGCAGGATACAGATATCTTAAAAGAGACTCAAAATATTTCTCATTTCGTATGTTTGGATATATATTGCGTATTTAGTTGGAGGTGTATTGACCGTGTTGGACTGTTACATGGGATGTTTGGATATATATTGCGTATTTAGTTGGCGATGTATTGACCATATTGGACTGTTACATGGATGTTGCTGCTAAGAAAAAACATAATATGATTCTCTGTGATAAAATTAAATGAAAATATGTCTCAGAATAAATAATGATTCTCTGTGATAAAATTAAATGAAAACATGTCTCAGAATAAATAAAGATGAAATACAACACAATCATTGATTATTATTGATTCAAAAGGAGTAAAAGTCCAAACAAATTACATAGCGAGATGGGTATCTAAATATGAAATGCCATAAACAAGGCCAAAATACATTTACCCCCCAAAGTATCCACCGAATCCCACTTTGCCCCCCAGCGCCAAATTTGTCCCACTTTGCCCCCCAAAGCTTCAATTTGTCCCACTTTCCCCCCCAGCTCCAGACTTTGCACCCCAGCACTAACGAATGTTAGAAAATTTAACAGAATAGGTAACGATTGGACTATTTTGTAATGCTTATTAGTTTTTAAGGGTCAAAATGCAAAGTTTCAAATATTAAGTACTAAAATTTAATTATTTTTCCAAATATTTAACATTATCTTAAATCATAAATAATTAATTAGTCTTGAAACTAATACTAATTTTATGCTAATTTTCTTTTTTTAAAAAAATATGAAATTATTTTTTCTAAATAAATGAAATTTATTTTTTTAATAAAACTAAAAATTAAGTATGTTTTTTTTATTTTTTAAATAAAAATATTTAAAAAAATAAATATTTTTTTTTCTAAAAAAACATTGTAAAGTTTTATTTATATTTTTAAAAAATATAAAATAAAACTTTTAAATTGTAATTTTTGTAAGAATTTTATTTAAAAAAATTAAAACATTATAGCCTTTTTTTTATTTTAGAAAAATATTGTATTTTTTTGTTTGTTGAAAAAAGTACAATATTCTTTTAAATATTTTTATTTAAAAAATAAAAAAAACAGACTTAATTTTTAGTTTTATTAAAAAAATAAATTTCATTTATTTAGAAAAAATTATTTCATATTTTTTTTAAAAAAAAAAATAGCATAAAATTAGTATTAGTTTCAAGACTTATTAATTATTTAAGATTTAAGATAATGTTAAATATTTGGAAAAATAAATAAATTTTTAGTACTTAATATTTGAAACTTTGCATTTTGACCCTTAAAAACTAATAAGCATTACAAAATAGTCCAATCGTTACCTATTTTGTTAAATTTTCTAACATTCGTTAGTGTTGGGGTGCAAATTCTGGAGCTGGGGGGGAAAGTGGGACAAATTGAAGCTTTGGGGGGCAAAGTGGGACAAATTTGGCGCTGGGGGGCAAAGTGGGATTCGGTGGATACTTTGGGGGGTAAATGTATTTTGGCCCATAAACAACGTCCATTTCAAATATCTTCTCTAATCTCTAGTGCATCTCAAAGTGAAGGCATATACGAAAATAACAGATTTGAGTAGCAGGTTTCTGATTAATGTTTGGAGATTAGAACTAAGCACCCCTCAAAAAAGATGCTCCGGAGTAGAGTATGGGTGGCTGCTTACTGCTGGTGTAGTTTTGCAGATGCCTAGACACCTAGTCCGTCCCATCTCTGAATACCAAATCAACCTTCCTCCATGCCGCTACTTTCTTGACCCTCTGTACCACTATGTTAGTGTTAAAGTAGTCAGAGAGTGAGTAACGAGAGTGTGGTTATGGGGATCTTTTCAGACCATGGAATATCAGAATTTCAATTCAGTCGTACGGATATATATTAAGTAATTGGCTGAAGAATTACGTGATGGATATCTCTTCTTAAAACTATTTTTGAAATGCTCTGAACAACGACCCTTCCCTTTCACCACCGTGCTAGGAGTTTCCGTTCTAGTCAATAGAACCATGACCGAACACTATTGGCAGAAAAAAGAAAACAAAAGTCAGATCATAAAACAAGCTTCAACATTTACTGATATAGTAAGAGAGATGTTACAACAATAAACTAGCACATATTTCAATTTCCACCCTATCAAGATTAGGGTTTCGAATATAAGAGAATCCAACAATTCTCGAGCACATATCACAGTTTCCACCGTATCAAGGGCTAGTGTTTCAAATGCATCATTTGATATATCGAACTGATCATACAACTTAAGGATAGTAGATAAATTGATTGAAGACTTTAATTCGCTCAAAAAAGGGAGAGTAAACAACCCTAGCAAAATTAATTTGTATAAAACTGTAAATGGAAAAACTGATTAAATACAATAATATAAAATAATAGATCAAGTATTAATGGAAACAGTGATTAAAAACAACAGATCGAAAGGGGATAGATCAACTGTAAATGGAAACACTGATTAAAAACAACAAATCGAAAAGGATGGATCAACTGTAAACACTGATGAATACAACGAATCCAAAAGATAGATCAACAAGATCAAAAAAAAAAAAAAAAAACTGATTGGAAAGAGAAATCAGAAGGAAAACAGCTCAAGTTACTTGTAATTGGGATGATCTGATCGGTGGCCGCCCCAACAAAAGCTTTACAAGGAGACGGCTGCGCATCAATGTTATCAGCGCGGCTCTGGCAACATCTTTCTTTGGGTAGGTTAAAGATGATGGGTAGGGTACGAGAAATTAGGGTTATGTCTCTGCCCTTTTATAGCGCACACTAATTCTTTTTTCAGGGTCATTGCCTATATAAGGCCCGTGAGCCCAGATTCAAACCCAAAAAAACCACCAGATTTAAAATGCGTCACACCCAAAAGTACAGCTAGTTAGATAACAGCTAAAAAAAAATGAGCCGGTCTTCTGTGCAACCGTCGCACCGTGCGACCTCGCCAGGTGAGCCGAGCCGGGTTTTTTTTTTTTTTCTGCCCCAACTTTTTTTCATCCCAACAAAAGTAACACTTATTATAACGAAATGTAACACTTTTTTAAAAAAAATGTACCACAATTTTGCTACAATAGATTAAAGATAACATAAAGATTGACAACTAACCTAATGTCACACTTTTTATAAAGGAATGTAACACTCTTTTTTTTCCAAATGTAACACTTTTTGTTCCAAAATTAACATAAGATTAACAAACTAAACTAATGTTACATTTTATAAAAAATGAATGTAACATTTTTTTCTCAATTGTAACAGTTTATATTCTTAAATGTAACATTGTATCTGAAATGTAACAATTTTTTATTGAGTAGGTAACAATTGAAATGCAACTCGATTATATATATGAATTTTTACTCTTTTTTTAAAGAAGAAACGTAACATTTACTAAATAAAATTGTTACATTCATTTATATAGAAAATTATAATTATATATCCACTTTGTTACACTTCAAATATTACTTTTTCTAACCACAAAAACTATCAAACAATTTAAATTTTCTTATAAAATTGATATTACATTTGACTGTAAAAAGTGTTACTTTTTGAAGATGAAAGTGCTACTTTTATCAGAACAGAGTGTTACATCTCAGCTGACAAGCAACTCAAACTTTGTGTGTAAAAAATATATTTTAAAAAAAAAAATCAAACGGCATCATGACCTATGTAGTTTTATTCGTCTCGTCGAGACGAACACAACGATATTTTTAAATTTTTTTCTGAGTTATAAATATCAAGATATAGCATTTTAAAGTTAATGGGGTTTTTTTTTAAACTTGCCACGTGTCGCGCTGGGAGTGGAGGAGTCACTGGCGGGGGTAGAAGAGGTGGGTCGGGCGGGTTTGACCCGCGGGACATGTCCGTCACACGCCATACACCCGTTGTATATGAGAATTTGTCAAAAAAAAAATAGGGTGGCTCTTACGAAAAACACATCAAGTGAGGATAGAAGGGGAAAACAATGGGGTAGTTCTTTAAAAAAATTAGCCTATTTTGTTTTGAAATGAAAACTTTAGGTAAGTGTTTGTGTAATGCCATATGTATGGCTTGGTATAAGATAAATTTTGTAAATTCCTAGTTTATTGATGAAGTTGTATAGGGTGGCACAAGAATTGTATGACTCTTGTTGTGGTTGTGATTAGATTAAAAGAAATATGTACTTTTTTTAGTCACTGGTTTTAAAATTTGTGATGTCGTGTGGACATCAATCACGCTCAAATAAGTTGTAAATTAGGAGTCTATTTTTTAGAGGTGTGACAGTTTCTGCACTCCAGTCGTGATAGCGAATTATTGTTATGAAAGTTTTATAACAATAGTAATGGTTTTCATGAATTTAACGATAATGACAAATATAAAATGAACCATAATATAATTAACGGGGCAGAAAATAAGGATAAACTATAAATGCAGAAATTAGATCAAACCGGGCAATAAATGAAGTCGAGTCTTGTGTTGGACACAATCTCCGCAAGAAGATATTGCCCCGCACTGGTGCTAACGGTCTGCGGCAATCTTCTCTCAAGATGAAACGACTTTACAATCGTTAATAGAAGCACTTCAAATTAACGATTTCGGCGAACATAACTGTGTTTGATACTTCCAGACTATGAAGAAATATTATGCAACAAGATGATATTGTCTTCTAACAGATGCCTTGAGAATTCCTTTGAATTCTAACAGAATTCCATCGAATTCAGTTAAATATCTAACTGAGTTCGTTAACTCTGTTAAATATGTGCTTCTCTATTTCTGATGTGAAGAGAGAGTGATTTGTGTGTTATTCAATTGTGATTGAATGACTGACTGAAGAATGTCAATCTGGTAGGGGCCTTATATAGATAATTAAGAGATGGGGTGCCTCTTGGGAATAGGCACTATTGGCACCTGGTGGATTCTCATCCGTTGGATCAGATCAGGATGAAGGAAGGAGATCAACTGGATCTACCCAGCAATCCGACCCGCCTATTCAGATAGGTGCGGGTCACGACCCACCAGCAAACCGCCTGATCCGTGGACCTTAACCAAACCGGCCCAACCCCAGATGGGCTTCGACCGAGGCCCATCAACCCAAGGCAACCAACCCACGGACTGGACCGAGCCGCCAAGCCCAACCAACTGAACCATGCCACGGGACGGACCACCATCGAGCCCACCCTTGTCAAAAATTTAAGCCCCACAACTCCGATGCGAAGTGCAAAGTGCGCCCTAAACCGTCCATTCCACCCTTCGCGCCGCTTCGCGGGTCATGCGTTGATTTTGAACTAGCCCAAAATTAACCCACTTGCCCACTAGCTTAGCATGGTTGGCCCAAAGGCCCACTTTGGAGTTTATGGTAGGAAGCCCACACTTGATTGACTCCACTTAAGATGAGCTATATTAAATACTCTCATCTTTTTATTTTTCCAATCAATGTGGGATAACCATTTCATATCCCATAAACTTTTCATTTACCCACTTCAACTTGCATACTTTGGACATTAATTTATCCTTCACCCGGAATTGGTTTTGAGAAAATAAATATACCACACTAATCTACTCCAAACGTAGATTACTAACATGCAATTAATTTTTATTTACACAAAATAGAACCTAATGAAATTCTTGGTCAAAAGTCGGTCAAACTTCACTTTTCCAAACCAAAATTCCAACAATCCCCCACATGAATGACAAAATTAATGCATGCATGAATGCAGACTCGTCTGGAAGTTTCGGCAAACCATTATTGCATCATGATAGGTAGCTTCTGGCTTTGAACCATTATTTGAGATCAATTGTTTTATGGTATTGTGTCTTTGACCATTATGTCTAGACTTACCATACAGTTCTATGCCTTTTTCCTATTTCTCATTGTCGTCACAATGGTTTTAGGACATATATTCATAAACTTATTCCAACAAGGAATCTTTTCCAAGAATTTATTAGACCATTCAGCTTATCCTTAAGCGTTGTCGAAATCTATTAACTCAGATTCCCTAAATCGAGTTATCCATGTCGTCTTGGAAGGTTTCATTGACATTTCTCCATTGTCAATTGTGAACACATTTTCACTTTGGAGTTTATTAGTGCCTGATATTCGATCAGTATATCCTTTTCGTACTATTGAATATCTAATCTATTATAATCTGTAATCACTTGTATATCCTTAAGTACTCCAAGTGCCTTGACTATACCTTTTCAGTGATTGATTACAATTCCATTTAGACTTTTAATCTTTCTAGAATGATCAATAGTTTTGAGTAATCAAATTCTCTTTAGAGGTCAGTTTCTTCGAGTGGTCAGTATCTCTGTACCAGTCCGATTTCTCGAGTAGTCAGTATCTCTGGGTGGTCTGACTTTCCGAGTCTACCTCTCTAGATTATACCTTTTAAGAATCTACGTTACAGAGTCTACCTCTCAAGATTCTACCTTCTTTAGATTTCTCAAGAATCCACTTATTCGAGAGTTATCTCATGAGAATTCATCTGATTCTCCTGACTCTACCATTAAAGATTCTATCATTTTAAGAATCTATCTCTTCAGATTCTATATCTCGAGAGCCTATCTTTTGAGATTCAATTTTCAAGAGATCTGCGATTTCAGATCCACAAGTCCGTTTCATCAGAGTTTATTTCTCAATATTATTTTCCATTAGAAATCTATCTTTGAAATTATGACTCTCTTGACTATTCTTATTGAAAGTCTACCTTTTCAGGATCTATCTTTCAAAAGTTTCCTTCTATAGATTTATCTTTCAATACTTCCCTTTAAGGACCAATTTGCAACCCAACAGTTAGCATTGCGGAGGAAGATCAGTCAACTTCCAAATATTGTATATATGATGATCTATCCATTTAAATGTTAATAACTTTCTTTAACAGTTTTCATTTAATTTTTCTATCATAGAAAATAAGGACCAAAAGACTATCTTCTTTTGTCCATAAACTGTGCCTAGGTTCGTCTTCTTTAAGATGAACTATTTGCACTTATATATGTTCTCTTACTATAACTTATTTATTTCATCCAATGAAATATGGTCTAAAGGAATATCTAATTCCGTATCTTTGGCTTAAGTATTTTAACTTTTGCCTGTACCCCCACACTTGAGGTGTACCCCACACTTAAGGTATTTCTAAAACATCTTTCGATTATTACATAATTCGGAAGGAGTTTTATCAATTCCTTCCTTGGGTATCTTATTAAGAATGTAGTTGTACGGAGTATTGCTTTACCCCCCCCCCCCCACAATATTTCCATAAGCTTGACCATTGCATTTATCATCTCCTTAAGAGTATGATTCTTGCGTTCAGCTACTTCGTTAGACCGAGGTTTATATGGTGCTGACGTTTGGTAGATTATGCCTGATTTACAACATAATTTTTCAAACGAAACAACATATTCTCCTCCTCTATCACTTTGAATCTTCTTAATATTTACATTAAGTTGATTCTCAACTTCATTCTTATAAGTCTGAAAAGCCTCCAATGCTTCATCCTTATTTTTCAAAAGATATTCAAAGCAATATCTTATGCCATTGTCCATAAAAGTAATTAAATACTTTTTCCGCACCTCGAGTTGCACTAAATCAAGTGGTGTCGTGTTTCTTATTACCAAGGAAAATGATGACTTCATAATTTTCACTTCCACGCAAATTTCATACATGTCAGTTGAATCAAATTAATTCATAGTAATTAATTCTTGACTCACTAACGTCTTAATTGTGTTAAAATTCACGTAACCTAATTTATCAAGCCATAAATTAGAATATTCCAAAGGTAAGCATAAGAAACACCAATGTCATTCGAATCCAGGAAAGGTACCCTTTTCCAAGAAACAAACCTTTATTGGTCAGTATAACTTTATCTGACTTGAACACTAGTCTAAATCCAACCTTGCTGAATAGCAATCTGGAAACTATGTTCTTGTGAATGTTTGGGACATGCAGCACATTCATGAGAGTCAGTTCTTTGTCTGAAGTCATCTTTAGTACAACTTTAAAAGTCCCACGATGTTGGAAGTATTAGAGTTTCTCATGTACACATTTCTTCCATTTAAGGGAGTGTATGATGAGAAGCTCTCCTTATCAGCACGTATATGGCGGGTCCTAGCGTGTATCCACCATTCTCTTGGGTTGACCTTCAACTTGTTAAGTTGGCTTCAAACCCCATTAATGCTCAATCAAGCCTATTCAACCTTCCGATAACGTTGGCTTTGATTTATGTTGTCCATTTCCTTTAATGGAATATGACAATCTCTGCTAAGTGAACGAGTTTACCACATCAGTACCAAATCTTGGAACCGATTTCTTGAACCTTAAAGGTTCATACCAAAAAGTTCCACAACTTTCCATGAGACATTTCTCAAGGTAACAGCATCACTTAGTCCACTCAATATGTACATTCGACATATGAGATTTTTAAATGATCCATGCCTTTTTGGATATCTACCTTTGCAGATCATGGCTCGTCATCTCGGATAGTCGGGTTATCTTCTTCCACGAACTTCTTTAGACAGAGGGTGGTTATCCCAGATAGCCATTTAATCTTCTTCTACAAATTTCTTCAATTGTAAGTCCGCTCCATGTTGTCAACAACGTCTTTGAATCACTTGTGTGAATATTGTTTCCCTTCTCGTTATCATCTTCTAATTCCCTTCTAGTCATCCTTCCTAGGAAACCGTCATACTTCTCGTTAAATCTCTAACGATAACGTCCTTCGGTTTTCCATCATCATTGGCTCGCATTTGTCAAAATATTCAAGAAAACGTAAATATCTTCTTGCGATTGTTATGAAAGTTATATAACAATAGTAATGGTTTTCTTGAATTTAACGATAATGACAAATATAAAATGAACCATAATTATATTAACGGGGCAGAAAATAAGAATAAACTATAAATGCAGATATTAGATCAAACCGGTCAATAAATGAAGTCGAGTCTTGTGTTGGACACAATCTCCGCAAGAAGATATTGCCCCGCACTGGTGCTAACGGTCTGCGGAAATCTTCTCTCATGATGAAACGACTTTACAATCGTTAATAGAAGCACTCCAAATTAACGATTTCGGCGAACATGACTGTGTTTGACACTTCCAGACTATAAAGAAATCTTATGCAACAAGATGATACTATCTTCTAGCAGATGCCTTGAGAATTTCTTTGAACTCTAACAGAATTCCATCGAATTCAGTTAAATATCTAACCGAGTTTGTTAATTCAGTTAAATATGTGCTTCTCTATTTCTGATGTGAAGAGAGAGTGATTTGTGTGTTATTCAATTGTGATTAAATGACTGAGTGAAGAATGTCAATCTGGTAGGGGCCTTATATAGATAATGAAGAGATGGGGTGCCTCTTGGGAATAGGCACTATTGGCACCTGGTGGATTCTCATCCGTTGGATCAGATCAGGATGAAGGGAGGAGATCAACTGGATCGACCCAGCAATCCGACCCACCTATTCAGATAGGTGCGGGTCACGACCCACCAGCGAACCGCCTGATCCGTGGACCTTAACCAAACCGGCCCAACTCCAGATGGGCTTCGGCCGAGGCCCATCCACCCGAGGCAACCAACCCACGGACTGGACCGAGCCGCCAAGCCCAACCAACTGAACCATGCCACGGGCCGGACCACCATCGAGCCTACCTTGTCAAAATCAACCCACGGTCATGGGTTGATTTTGAGCTAGCCCAAAATTAACCCACTTGCCCACTAGCTTAGCATGGTTGGCCCAAAGGCCCACTTAACTTGTATGGTAGGAAGCCCACACTTAATTGACTCTACTTAAGATGAGCTATATTAAATACTCTCATCTTTTTTTTTTCCAATCAATGTGGGATAACCATTTCATATCCCATAAACTTTTCATTTACCCACTTCAACTTGCATACTTTGGACATTAATTTATCATTCACCCGGAATTGGTTTTGAGAAAATAAATATACCACACTAATCTACTCCAAACGTAGATTACTAATATGCAATTAATTTCCATTTACACAAAATGGAACCTAAATAAATTCTTGGTCAAAAGTCGGTCAAACTGCACTTTTCCAAAATCAAAATTCCAACAATCCCCCACATGAATGACAAAATTAATGCATGCATGAATGCAGACTCGTCTGGAAGTTTCGGCGAACCATTATTGCATCAGGATAGGTAGCTTCTGGCTTTGAACCTTCCTTAGTAAAATACTATCGGATATACTAGCCATTCAGTAGTGCGATGCTTTGAACCGGTGACTTTATAGTGTATCCCAAGACAATAGTACTTACACAATAATAGCTCTAACACATTTTGTTCTCACGTTTTGTCCATTTCGGCCATGGACCATGCTTGACTTCATAAGTGTTCCAATTGAAGCGGCCTTATTACTTCTCACTTATACAGGTGATCTTCTATAAAGAGTAACCTGCTTACTCCACCACTTAGGTATATGAATCATTAAAAGCTTTAAACTTACCCTCACCACACGTCATCAGGGTTTTACTTTTAGCACTTGATGGCTTCTGAGAATAGGTTATAATAGGTTTCAAGTGCACTACTAGAATATCCATAATTTAGTTGTCTCATTGAACCAAGGGCCTGGGATATCCATTTCTCAAGGTTGAGTGTCCACTATGGATTTCTTTGTTTGTGTGGGTTTTAGCCTCATTCCCCTTACCAAACAATTTGATCTCTTATTCATACCCTTTGGTATACGGATACGCTTTTGACTTCACATAACCGATTGTGCTAGTCTTATTTGAGATCAATTGTTTTATGATATTGTGTCTTTGACCATTATATCTGGACTTACCATACTGTTCTATGCCTTTTTCCTATTTCTCATTGTCGTCAGAATGGTTTTAGGACATATATGCATAAACTTATTCCAACAAGGAATCTTTTCCAAGAATTTATTAGACCAATCAGCTTATCATTAAGTGTTGTCTAAAGCTATTAACTCATATTCCCTAAATCGAGTTATCCATATCAGCTTGGAAGGTTTCATTGACATTTCTCCATTATCTATTGTGAACACATTTTCACTTTGGAGTTTATTAGTGTCTGATATTCAATCAGTATATCCTTTTCATACTATTGAATATCTCATCTATTGTAATCCGTAAGCACTTGTATATCCTTAAGTACTCTAAGTACCTTGACTATCCCTTTTCAGTGATTGCTTACAATTCCATTTAGACTTTTAGTCTTTCTAGAATGATCATTCTTTTTGAGTGATCAAATTCTCCTTAGCGGTCAGTTTCTTCGAGTGGTCAGTATCTCTGTACTGGTACGATTTCTCGAGTAGTCAGTATCTCTGAGTGGTCTGACTTTCTGAGTCTACCTCTCTATATTATACCTTTTAAGAATCTACCTTACAGAGTCTACCTCTCAAGATTCTACCTTCTTTAGATTTCTCAAGAATCCACTTATTCGAGAGTCTATCTCATGAGAATTCATCTTATTCTCCTGACTCTACCATTAAAAAGCCTATCATTTTAAGAATATATCTCTTCAGATTCTATATCTCGAGAGCCTATCTTTCGAGATTCAATTTTCAAGAGATCTACCACTTCAGATTCACAAGTCCGTTTCATCAGAGTTTATATCTCAAGATTATTTTCCTTTAGAAATCTATCTTTGAAATTATGACTCTCTTGACTATTCCTATTGAAAGTCTACCTTTTCAGGATCTATCTTTCAAAATTTTCCTTTTATAGATTTATCTTTCAATACTTCCCTTTAAGGACCAATTTGCAACCCAACGGTTAGCATTACGGAGGAAGATCAATCAACTTCCAAATATTGTATATATGATGATCTATCCATTTAAATGTTAATAACTTTCTTTAACAGTTTTCATTTAATTTTTTTATCATAGAAAATAAGGACCAAAAGACTATCTTCTTTTGTCCACAAACTGTGCCTAAGTTCGTATTCTTTGAGATGAACTATTTGCACTTACATATGTTCTCTTACTATAACTTATTTATTTCATCCAATGAAATATGGTCTAAAGGAATATCTAATTCCGTATCTTTGGCTTAAGTATTTTAACTTTTGCCTGTACCCCCACACTTGAGGTGTACCCCACACTTAAGGTATTTCTAAAACATCTTTCGATTATTACATAATTCGGAAGGAGTTCTATCAATTCCTTCATTGGGTATCTTATTAAGAATGTAGTTGTACGGAGTATTGCTTTACCCCCACAATTTTTCAGTAAGCTTGACCATTGCATTTATCATCTCCTTAAGAGTATGATTCTTGCGTTCAGCTACTTCGTTAGACCGAGGTTTATATGGTTCTAACGTTTGGTAGATTATGCCTGATTTACAACATAATTTTTCAAACGAAACAACATATTCTCCTCCTCTATCACTTTGAATCTTCTTAATCTTTACATTAAGTTGATTCTCAACTTCATTCTTATAAGTCTGGAATGCCTCCAATGCTTCATCCTTATTTTTCAAAAGATATTCAAAGCAATATCTTATGCCATTGTCCATAAAAGTAATTAAATACTTTTTCCGCACCTCGAGTTTGCACTAAATCAAGTGGTGTCGTGTTTCTTATTACCAAGGAAAATGATGACTTCATAATTTTCACTTCCACGCAAATTTCACACATGTCAGTTGAATCAAATTAATTCTTAGTAATTAATTCTTGACTCACTAACGTCTTAATTGTGTTAAAATTCACGTAACCTAATTTATCAAGCCATAAATTAGAATATTCCAAAGGTAAGCATAAGAAACACCAATGTCATTCGCATCCAGGAAAGGTACCATTTTCCAAGAAACAA
Organism: Campanula takesimana; assembly: GCA_026119855.1. Classification (NCBI taxonomy): domain Eukaryota; kingdom Viridiplantae; phylum Streptophyta; class Magnoliopsida; order Asterales; family Campanulaceae; genus Campanula; species Campanula takesimana. The sequence goes on along the minus strand of JAOWBW010000514.1, from coordinate 522,893 downwards.
ACCTTTATTGGTCAGTATAACTTTATCTGACTTGAACACTAGTCTAAATCCAACCTTGCTGAATAACGATCTGGAAACTATGTTTTTGTGAATGTTTGGGACATGCAGCACATTCATGAGAGTCAGTTCTTTGTCTGAAGTCATCTTTAGTACAACTTTAAAAGTCCCACGATGTTGGAAGTATTAGAGTTTCTCATGTACACCTTTCTTCCATTTAAGGGAGTGTATGATGAGAAGCTCTCCTTATCAGCACGTATATGACGGGTAGTCCTAGCGTGTATCTACCATTCTCTTGGGTTGACCTTCAACTTGTTAAGTTGTCTTATAACCCCATTAATGCTCAATCAATCCTATTCAACCTTCCGATAACGTTGGCTTTGATTTATGTTGTCCATTCCCTTTTATGGAATATGACAATCTCTGCTAAGTGAACGAGTTTGCCACATCTGTACCAGATCTTGGAACCGATTTCTTGAACCTTAAAGGTTCATACCAAAAAGTTCCACAACTTTTGATGAGACATTTCTCTAGGTAACGGCATCACTTAGCCAACTCAATATGTACATTCGACATATGAGATTTTTATATGATCCATGCCTTTTTGGATATCTACCTTTGCGGATCATGGCTCGTCATCTCGGATAGTCGGGTTATCTTCTTCCACGAACTTCTTTAGATAGAGGGTGGTTATCCCGGATAGCCATTTAATCTTCTTCTACAAATTTTTTCAATTGTAAGTCCGCTCCATGTTGTCAACAATGTCTTTGAATCACTTGTGTGAATATTGTTGCCCTTCTCGTTATCATCTTCTAATGCCCTTCTAGTCATCCTTCCTAGGAAACCGTCATACTTCTCGTTAAATCTCTAACGATAACGTCCTTCGGTTTTCCATCATCATTGGCTCGCATTTGTCAAAATATTCAAGAAAACGTAAATATCTTCTTGCGATTGTTATGAAAGTTATATAACAATAGTAATGGTTTTCTTGAATTTAACGATAATGACAAATATAAAATGAACCATAATTATATTAAAGGGGCAGAAAATAAGAATAAACTATAAATGCAGATATTAGATCAAACCGGTCAATAAATGAAGTCGAGTCTTGTGTTGGACACAATCTCCGCAAGAAGATATTGCCCCGCACTGGTGCTAACGGTCTGCGGAAATCTTCTCTCAAGATGAAACGACTTTACAATCGTTAATAGAAGCACTTCAAATTAACGATTTTGGCGAACATGACTGTGTTTGACACTTCCAGACTATGAAGAAATCTTATGCAACAAGATGATACTGTCTTCTAACAGATGCCTTGAGAATTCCTTTGAATTCTAACAGAATTCCATCGAATTCAGTTAAATATCTAACCGAGTTCGTTAACTCAGTTAAATATGTGCTTCTCTATTTCTAATGTGAAGAGAGAGTGATTTGTGTGTTATTCAATTGTGATTAAATGACTGAGTGAAGAATGTCAATCTGGTAGGGGCCTTATATAGATAATGAAGAGATGGGGTGCCTCTTGGGAATAGGCACTATTGGCACATGTGGATTCTCATCCGTTGGATCAGATCAGGATGAAGGGAGGAGATCAACTGGATCGACCCAGCAATCCGACCCACCTATTCAGATAGGTGCGGGTCACGACCCACCAGCAAACCGCCTGATCCGTGGACCTTAACCAAACCGGCCCAACTCCAGATGGGCTTCGGCCGAGGCCCATCAACCCGAGGCAACCAACCCACGGACTGGACCGAGCCGCCAAGCCCAACCAACAGAACCATGCCACGGGCCGGACCACCATCGAGCCCACCTTGTCAAAAATTTAAGCTCCACAGCTCCGATGCGAAGTGCAAAGTGCGCCCTAAACCGCTCATTCCGCCCTTCGCGCCGCTTCGCGGGTCATGGGTTGATTTTGAGCTAGCCCAAAATTAACCCACTTGCCCACTAGCTTAGCATGGTTGGCCCAAAGGCTTGTATGGTAGGAAGCCCACACTTGATTGACTCCACTTAAGATGAGCTATATTAAATACTCTCATATTTTTCATTTCCCAATCAATGTGGGATAACCATTTCATATCCCATAAACTTTTCATTTACCCACTTCAACTTGCATACTTTGGACATTAATTTATCATTCACCCGGAATTGGTTTTGAAAAAATAAATATACCACACTAATCTACTCCAAACGTAGATTACTAATATGCAATTAATTTCCATTTACACAAAATGGAACCTAAAGAAATTCTTGGTCAAAAGTCGGTCAAACTGCACTTTTCCAAAACCAAAATTCCAACAATCCCCCACATGAATGACGAAACTAATGCATGCATGAATGCAGACTCGTCTGGAAGTTTCGGCGAACCATTATTGCATCAGGATAGGTAGCTTCTGGCTTTGAACCTTCCTTAGTAAAATACTATCGGATATACTAGCCATTCAGTAGCGCGATGCTTTGAATTGGTGACTTTATAGTGTATACCAAGACAATAGTACGTACACAATAATAGCTCTAACACGTTTTGTTCTCACATTTTATCCATTTCGGACTTGGACCATGCTTGACTTCATAAGTATTTCAATTTAAGTGGCCTTATTACTTCTCACTTATATAGGTGATCTCCTATAAAGAATAACCTGCATACTCCCCCACTTAGGTATAGGAATCATTAAAAGCTTTAAGCTTACCCTCACCATACGTCATCAGGGTTTTACTTTTAGCACTTGATGCCTTCTGAGAAAAGGTTATAATAGGTTTCAAGTGCACTACTAGAATATCCATAATTTAGTAGTCTCATTGAACCAAGGGCCTGGGATCTCCATTTCTCAAGGTTGAGTGTCCACTATGGATTTCTTCGTTTATGTGGGTTTTAGCCTCATTCCCCTTACCAAATAATTTGATCTCTTATTCATACCCTTTGGTATACGGATCCGCTTTTGACTTCACATAACCGATTGTGATAGTCTTATTTGAGATCAATTGTTTTATGGTATTGTGTCTTTGACCATTATGTCTAGACTTACCATACTGTTCTATGCCTTTTTCCTATTTCTCATTGTCGTCAGAATGGTTTTAGGACATATATGCATAAACTTATTCCAACAAGGAATCTTTTCCAAGAATTTATCAGACCATTCAGCTTATCATTAAGCGTTGTCTAAAGCTATTAACTCATATTCCCTAAATCGAGTTATCCATTTCGTCTTGGAAGGTTTCATTGACATTTCTCCATTATCTATTGTGAACACATTTTCACTTTGGAGTTTATTAGTGTCTGATATTCGATCAGTATATCCTTTTCATACTATTGAATATCTCATCTATTGTAATCCGTAATCACTTGTATATCCTTAAGTACTCCAAGTACCTTGACTATACCTTTTCAGTGATTGATTACAATTCCATTTAGACTTTTAGTCTTTCTAGAATGATCAGTCTTTTTGAGTGATCAAATTCTCCTTAGCGGTCAGTTTCTTCGAGTGGTCAGTATCTCTGTACCGGTCCGATTTCTCGAGTAGTCAGTATCTCTGAGTGGTCTGACTTTCCAAGTCTACCTCTCTAGATTATACCTTTTAAGAAACTACCTTACCGAGTCTACCTCTCAAGATTCTACCTTCTTTAGATTTCTCAAGAATCCACTTATTCGAGAGTCTATCTCATGAGAATTCATCTTATTCTCCTAACTCTACCATTAAAGATTCTATCATTTTAAGAATCTATCTCTTCAGATTCTATATCTCGAGAGCCTATCTTTCGAGATTCAATTTTCAAGAGATCTACCATTTCAGATTCACAAGTCCATTTCATCAGAGTTTATTTCTCAAGATTATTTTCCTTTAGAAATCTATCTTTGAAATTATGACTCTCTTGACTATTCTTATTGAAAGTCTACCTTTTCAGGATCTATCTTTCAAAAGTTTCCTTCTATAGATTTATCTTTCAATACTTCCATTTAAGGACCAATTTGCAACCCAACAGTTAGCATTACGGAGGAAGATCAATCAACTTCCAAATATTGTATATATGATGAACTATCCATTTAACTGTTAATAACTTTCTTTAACAGTTTTCATTTAATTTTTCTATCATAGAAAAGAAGGACCAAAAGACTATCTTCTTTTGTCCACAAACTGTGCCTAGGTTCGTCTTTTTTAAATGAACTATTTGCACTTACATATGTTCTCTTACTATAACTTATTTTTTTCATCCAATGAAATATGGTCTAAAGGAATATCTAATTCCGTATCTTTGGGTTAAGTATTTTAACTTTTTCCCGTACCCCCAAACTTGAGGTGTACCCCCACATTTAAGGTATTTCTAAAACATCTTTTGATTATTACATACTCCCTCCGTTTCATGTGAATTGAGACCAAAACAATGAGCACAATAACTAAGGAATACTAATAAAATAAGAAAAATGTGTGGTAGAAAATGAAGAGAGAGAATTAGTGGGGTAAATAGTAGTGTTGGTTGAATAAAATGAGTGGTGGAGAATGAAGAGAGAGAATGAGTGGTGGGGTTGGGTGAATATAAAATATTAAAAAGTTTGCCATTTTAGGCAGTCTCAATTGAGGTGAAACGGACGAAAAGGGAAATAAGTCTCAATTCACATGAAACGGAGGGAGTAATTCGGAAGGAGTTTTATCAATCCCTTCCTTGGGTATCTTATTAAGGAGTTTTATCTCTGAGTGGTCTGACTTTCCAAGTCTACCTCTCTAGATTATACCTTTTAAGAAACTACCTTACCGAGTCTACCTCTCAAGATTCTACCTTCTTTAGATTTCTCAAGAATCCACTTATTCGAGAGTCTATCTCATGAGAATTCATCTTATTCTCCTAACTCTACCATTAAAGATTCTATCATTTTAAGAATCTATCTCTTCAGATTCTATATCTCGAGAGCCTATCTTTCGAGATTCAATTTTCAAGAGATCTACCATTTCAGATTCACAAGTCCGTTTCATCAGAGTTTATTTCTCAAGATTATTTTCCTTTAGAAATCTATCTTTGAAATTATGACTCTCTTGACTATTCTTATTGAAAGTCTACCTTTTCAGGATCTATCTTTCAAAAGTTTCCTTCTATAGATTTATCTTTCAATACTTCCATTTAAGGACCAATTTGCAACCCAACAGTTATCATTACGGAGGAAGATCAATCAACTTCCAAATATTGTATATATGATGAACTATCCATTTAACTGTTAATAACTTTCTTTAACAGTTTTCATTTAATTTTTCTATCATAGAAAAGAAGGACCAAAAGACTATCTTCTTTTGTCCACAAACTGTGCCTAGGTTCGTCTTTTTTAAATGAACTATTTGCACTTACATATGTTCTCTTACTATAACTTATTTTTTTCATCCAATGAAATATGGTCTAAAGGAATATCTAATTCCGTATCTTTGGGTTAAGTATTTTAACTTTTGCCCGTACCCCCAAACTTGAGGTGTACCCCCACACTTAAGGTATTTCTAAAACATCTTTTGATTATTACATACTCCCTCCGTTTCATGTGAATTGAGACCAAAACAATGAGCACAATAACTAAGGAATACTAATAAAATAAGAAAAATGTGTGGTATAAAATGAAGAGAGAGAATTAGTGGGGTAAATAGTAGTGTTGGTTGAATAAAATGAGTGGTGGAGAATGAAGAGAGAGAATGAGTGGTGGGGTTGGGTGAATATAAAATATTAAAAAGTTTGCCATTTTAGGCAGTCTCAATTGAGGTGAAACGGACGAAAAGGGAAATAAGTCTCAATTCACATGAAACGGAGGGAGTAATTCGGAAGGAGTTTTATCAATCCCTTCCTTGGGTATCTTATTAAGAATGTAGTTGTACGGAGTATTGCTTTACCCCTATAATTTTTCCGTAAGCCTAACCATTGCATTTATCATCTCCTTAAGAGTATGATTCTTGCGTTCAGCTACTTCGTTAGACCGAGGTGTATATGGTGCTGACGTTTGGTAGATTATGCCTGATTTACAACATAATTTTTCAAACGAAACAACATATTCTCATCCCCTATAACTTTGAATCTTCTTAATCTTTACATTAAGTTGATTCTCAACTTCATTCTTATAAGTCTGGAAAGCCTCCAATGCTTCATCCTTATTTTTCAAAAGATATTTAAAGCAATATATTATGCCATTGTCCATAAAAGTAATTTAATACTTTTTCCGCACCTCGAGTTTGCACTAAATCAAGAGGTGTCGTGTTTCTTATTACCAAGGAAAATGATGACTTCATAATTTTCACTTCCACGCAAATTTCACACATGTCAGTTGAATCGAATTAATTCATAGTAATTAATTCTTGACTCACTAACGTCTTAATTGTGTTGAAATTCATGTAACCTAATTTATCAAGCCATAAATTAGAATATTCCAAAGGTAAGCATAAGAAACACCAATGTCATTCGCATCCAGGAAAGGTACCCTTTTCCAAGAAATAAACATTTCTTGGTCAGTATAATTTTATCTGACTTGAACACTACTCTAAATCCAACCTTGCTGAATAGCAATCTAGAAACTATGTTCTTGTGAATGTTTGGGACATGCAGCACATTCATTAGAGTCAGTTCTTTGTCTGAAGTCATCTTTAGTACAACCTTCCAAGTCCTACGATGTTGGAAGTATTAGAGTTTCTCATGTACACATTTCTTCCATTTAAGGGAGTGTATGATGAGAAGCACTCCTTATCAGCATGTACATACCAAAAAGTTCCACAACTCTCCACGAGACATTTCTCTAGGTAACATCATCACTTAGCCAACTCAATATGTACATTCGACATATGAGATTTTAATATGATCCATGCCTTTTTGGATATCTACCTTTGTGGATTATGGCTCGTCATCTCGGATAGTCGAGTTATCTTCTTCCACGAACTTCTTTAGACAGAGGGTGGTTATCCCGGATAGCCATTTAATCTTCTTCTACAAATTTCTTCAATTGTAAGTCCGCTCCATGTTGTCAACAATGTCTTTGAATCACTTGTGTGAATATTGTTGCCCTGCTCGTTGTCATATTCTAATGCCCTTCTATTCATCCTTCCTAGGAAACCGTCATACTTCTCGTTAAATCTCTAACGATAACGTCCTTCGGTTGTCCATCATCATTGGCTCGCATTTGTCAAAATATTCAAGAAAACGTAAATATCTTCTTGCGATTGTTATGAAAGTTATATAACAATAGTAATGGTTTTCTTGAATTTTACGATAATGACAAATATAGAATGAACCATAATATAATTAACGGGGCAGAAAATAAGGATAAACTATAAATGCATATATTAGATCAAATCGGGAAATAAATGAAGTCGAGTCTTGCGTTGGACACAATCTCCGCAAGAAGATATTGCCCCGCACTGGTGCTAACGGTCTGCGGAAATCTTCTCTCAAGATGAAACGACTTTACCATCGTTAATAGAAGCACTACAAATTAACAATTTCGGCGAACATAACTGTGTTTGACACTTCCAGACTATGAAGAAATCTTATGCAACAAGATGATACTGTCTTCTAACAGATGCCTTGAGAATTCCTTTGAATTCTAACAGAATTCCATCGAATTCAGTTAAATATCTAACCGAGTTCGTTAACTCAGTTAAATATGTGCTTCTCTATTTCTGATGTGAAGAGAGAGTGATTTGTGTGTTATTCAATTGTGATTGAATGACTGAGTGAAGAATGTCAATCTGGTAGGGGCCTTATATAGATAATTAAGAGATGGGGTGCCTCTTGGGAATAGGCACTATTGGCACCTGGTGGATTCTCATCCGTTGGATCAGATCAGGATAAAGGAAGGAGATCAACTAGATCGACCCAGCAACCAAACCGGCCTAACTCCAGATGGGCTCCGGCCAAGGCCCATCAACCCGAGGCAACCAACCCACGGACTAGACTGAGCCGCCAAGCCCAACCAACTGAACCATGCCACGGGCCGGACCACCATCGAGCCCACCCTTGTCAAAAATTTAAGCTCCACAGCTCCGATGCGAAGTGCAAAGTGCGCCCTAAACCGCCCATTCCGCCCTTCGCGGGTCATGCGTTGATTTTGAGCTAGCCCAAAATTAACCCACTTGCCCACTAGCTTAGCATGGTTGGCCCAAAGGCCCACTTAGCTTGTATGGTAGGAAGCCCACACTTGATTGACTCCACTTAAGATGAGCTATATTAAATACTCTCATCTTTTTCTTTTTCCAATCAATGTGGAATAACCATTTCATATCCCATAAACTTTTCATTTACCCACTTCAACTTGCATACTTTGGACATTAATTTCTCATTCACCCGGAATTGGTTTCGAGAAAATAAATATACCACACTAATCTACTCCAAACGTAGATTACTAATATGGAATTAATTTCCATTTACACAAAATGGAACCTAATGGAATTCTTGATCAAAAGTCGGTCAAACTACACTTTTCTAAAACCAAAATTCCAACAATTATTCTATCCCCCTAACAATAGTCCGCAAACTTATATTAACTTCATTAAACATGTTCTTGATGATGTTAATTTATTTCTTTAAAATGCCCTTCTTTTAGGCCCATCAAAGTACATTCTTGGTAATTTATCATACGCATTTTCTAATTCAATAAAAATTGTATGCAAATCCTTCTTTTTATCCTGAAGTACTCCATTATCTGTCTCATAAAATATAATATTACCTCCATAGTCAATCTTTTGGGCATAAATCCAAACTGGTTCTCTGATATCTTAACATTGGGTAAATATGAAGTCACAAAAAATGCCACAAAATTTGGTCTACAAAATGAGGTGTCAAAATTTTATTTGTGTTTTTAATTAGAGTGTGTCGGGTCTACTATCGATGTAAGCAATAAAATATCGTCACCTCATTTTGTATCTATCATTTTGTGAACTTCTTTTGTGCCCCTAGCATTGCCCCTTAACATTTCTCCTTAGCCTTTGTTCATTACTTGTTCCCTTTCAAAGTATGATTCATTATGTTGATTCCCTGATTGTTGGCACAATTTTGAATATCACCTTTATTCTTAAAGAAAGGGACCAGGGTACTATTTATCGACTCCAATAGAATCTTATTACTTCTCCATATTATGTTGAATAGTTTTGTTAGCCATTCATTTCATATCTCCTCAAATCTCATTTAGAACTCAATTCGTATGCCATCAAGCCCTACTGTTTTCTTCAATCCCATCTTTTCCAATGCCATTTTTCGCTCACCTTTTTTTTTCCGCATAAATTTTCATTTAACCATGCTTGAATGGTAAATAAATCTCAAATAAAGTTCTCTTGATCTGCATTGAAAAATGTATAAAAGTATGACCTCCATCTATCTTTTATCTCCATACCTCTGACAAGAATTTTTTGGTCTACATCCTTCACACATTTAACTATTCCAATATCCCGTGTCTTCCTATCCCTCATACGAGCAAGTCGATCAATTTCATTTTCACCTTCTTTTGTATCAAATCATGCATAAAGCTCTTGATTCACATTTTCCCTTGCGTCTTGCATTGTTTTTTCGCTTTTCATCTAACCTCCTTATACTTACCAAAGTTCTCATTGCTCCTGCCTTTTCTTTAAAAAAAAATTTTGCTCTTTATCTCATGACTCACTTCATTGTTCCATAAAGATGTGTCCTTATTTTGTGTCATGCCTCCTTTAGATTCTCATGGAAAATTGGCTACCTCTTTAATGGTATTCTCCATCTTAGTTCAAGTCGAATCAATGTCAATATTACTCGTAGTGGTCATTAGCAAAACAAAAGAATGTTTGATCTCCCTTTAAGCTTCCACCACTTGGTTTTTGGGTTTACTTGTGATCTTTTTTTTTTTTTTTTTTTTTGTATATCTCCTACTTTAAAAATCAAGCACCACAAGTTTATGTTGACTAGTTGTGCTCTCACTCACTATTACCTTGAAATCCGTGTAACTCTTTCTACAAGCATTTTTCACTAAGAAAAAATCAATCTAGCTTGCATTACCTCCACTCTTATACGTCATCAAGTGAGGTTGTCTTTTCTTGAACCAAGTGTTATTATATTTAAGTCATATGCCATCGCGAAATCCAAGATACAATGTTGTGTTTCATTCCTCTTACTAAAGCCAAAACCTCCATGAATTCTCTCAAAGTCATGTCGACTATGTTAGGAGCTAAGCTTCTAAACAAAGGTTTTAGCAAAGATTCAACCAAAATTACAAAGAAAGAATCCTACTTTCTCACATATCTTGATAGTCGACCCCTTCAAATCTAACTGTCGACCCCTTCAATGTTTGACAGTTGACTTATAAAAACAAAACCATTGCCACATCAGCTAGTCAACAACCAATCGTTTCCGTTTGTTCAGTTGTCTTTGGCTTGAAAGGCCACTCCTACAGAAGATAAAACAGCTACCCACTTGCATATAGCCTCAAGACCGTTGAACCCAACAGATTTTTATGAAGATTGCCTATAAATGGAATCCCCAGGCCAACCATTTAAAACACCCTACCAAACAAACCCTTCTGTCATTCTTGATATCCCTCAACTAAAGCCTACTTCCACCACCATTAAAGATACTCTAGAGTGCATACACAATCAAAAAGCTTAACGGAGATCTTACTAGCGACATCAAGATCCAATTAGCCAGATAAACACTCTATCACACTTAGGATTTACTTTTTTTTCTTTTTGTACTTTTGCAACAGACACTCTTAAGTAATGATCTAATTAAGTGGAGAAAATTCGAGGAATTTTTTAGATCAATACTTAGGAGAAGTTTTATTGTCAATTGTTTGATTCACTTGTTAAGACAGTGAAGGGTGGACGTAGGAGAGGATGCTATACTCTGAACCACTTCACATTGTCGTGTTTGTATTCTCTCTATCTTTGCATACACATCTACGCACATAGTTTTACACTTTCCATCACTCACAATTAACCATTTCTTTAGATTATTTACATTTACACTCATATTCCGCTGCAAAAACTTATACTAACAAATTGTTATTGCCTGCCAGTCGACCTTCAAAGACTCAACTTTTAAAACTCTTTAGTACTAATCTGTCTTTTCTTTCGGGGATTTGGGGGATCTCCTCATCCACTAGTCCATACTAGCAGTCATCAACATGGAGAAAGTAATTCAACACATGAACAATAATATGAAATAACATAATAACACCATGAGTTTGTTAACCCGGTTCACCAACACATGGCTACATCCGTAGGCACCAAGCCAGGATATCACTATAATATGTAAAGATTATTACAACTTTGCACATGCACTCACACAGATTTAGCATGGCTACTCTCCATGAACAGTCTTTCATACATATTATCTCACATCCCCAAGAACACACAAACAACACAGTCATGGTTAGGTTGTAGGATCAGCCCCCATGGCTCTCCTAGGCCCCCGACCCCCTCCTAGACACTATTTTATGGGTCTCTCTTGATATCCTAGTTCTACCTATCAAGCACAGAATATTATGGACGCATTTATGCTTATATAGATGTACAAGGAAGTCCTAAACCAATAAATAGAAGAAATCTAGTCAAAATAGGAAAGTAAACAAATCTGGACCAGGAAGACAAAATATTCGGCCACATTAAGGACCATTTCGGGCGAGTATTGCACTTATTCGGCCGAATGTACAACCATATTCGGCCGAATACTCCCTTTCTTGCTCTTCTCAGTTTCCTTCTTCTTTTCGACCTCTCCTTGATCTCCTCCAAACCCCCTTGTGATCTTGGACTCCTTTTCTCACCTTGTCTCTTTATGATTTTAGGACTCTAATCCTAACATTTTCGACGGATAATCGTCGACTTTATTCTTCTTGACAAATTGATCCTTCGGCTACTTATCAACGGACATAATTTGTCGGTCATTCAAACAGACATATTTTTTCGCAGCAATTTTAGTTGGCTATGCAAGAAAGTTGCGTTGTGTCACTCAGTCTCCATTATTCATTTAGAAAGTCTCAGCAATAAGGCCTGTTGGCAGGAGAGAAATGTGTAATCCACCGGTCAATTTTTCTACAGAAACACCCATTCCAAACAAAAGATCCATCAGATCGCTTTTAAAAGAATGTCCCGTCCATTTGTTAAAAACAAATGCAGAAACGGATCTTGCACTTCCACACACCCACACGAACAAAGTAACAAATGAGACACGAGAATTTACGTGGTTCGGAGAAATCCTCCTACGACCATGGGTGGCAACCAAAATCAATATAAGGTGATTACAAATTGTTTACAAAGTGATCTCTCACTACAAATGTGTCTCTCTCGCACAAAGTATTTTAACACTCCAAATGATTTCTCACACAATGCTACAATTTTGCACAATGCTTGAAAGCCTTCTATCAAAGCCTATTTATATGCACAAACCATCCAGGGATAAGGATGTATCAAGAGAGAGATGGAACACCAAAGTTTTTCTTGGAAAACACCAAAATTCATCATACATTCACCATGTGGATAATGATGAATGTCCAAAAGGATAATGAATCCTAGATTATTCTAGAACTTGAGCCAAATCTAACAATCTCCACCTTGGCAAAAGTTCCAACGGCAAAACCGGGTCAGGTTGCCACCAAGACCACCGGCTATCATCTTCGACCAATGTTGATCAAATCCAAACAATGTGCAAATATATCCTGAGTGACTACCTTAGTCAACATATCAGCGGGGTTGTCAACAGTTCCAATCTTCAATAACCGAATGTCACCTTCATTAACAATTTCACGAACAAAATGAAAGAAGGCATCAATATGATTTGTCTGAGCATGGTGCACTTGGTTTTTCGATAAACAAATAGCACTCTGGCTATCACAAAACACACTAACATGTTGCTGCAAAATCCACAAGTCATTCACTAACCCATGCATCCAAATAGCTTCCTTAAAAGCTTTTGTGACTGCCATATACTCTGCTTCGGTGGTAGACAATAAAACTGTGGACTGAAGTACAGAACGCCAACAAACTGGTCCATCAGCCATAGTAAACACATAACCAGTAGTAGATTGACGCATGTCCAAATCACCAGCGTAGTCCGAATCAACATATTCAACCACAAGTTTATCAAGCTCAAGTTTTTCTTGTTTTTGAAACTTGAGACGCAAATATGGTGACTGAGTCAACCAAACAGTACCACTTCCTTGATCTCACTGGATTTCCATCCCCAGAATTCTTTGTGCTTCACCTAAATCCTTCATCTTAAATTCTTTTGACAGCTGATCCTTCAATTTATCGATCTCTATCTTGCGCTTGGATGCTATCAACATGTCATCAACATACAAGAGCAAATAAATGAAGGATCCATCTTTGAGTTTTCGAAAATACACACATTGGTCAAAATGGCTGCGAGTGTAATCATGCTCCACCATAAATTGATCAAATCTTTTATACCACTGTCAAGGAGACTGCTTAAGTCCATACAAGGACTTCTTCAATTTGCAAGCCCAATTTTCCTTACCAGCAACTTTAAAACTATCTGGTTGGGTCATATAGATCTCATCCTCTAAATATCCATGTAAAAAAGCAGTTTTGACATCTAATTGTGCAAGCTCAAGATCAAATTGAGCAACCAATGCCAACAATATCCGAATAGACGAATGTTTTACAACCGGAGAAAATATCTCGTTGTAATCTATCCCTTCCGTTTGTGTATAACCTTTTGCTACCAACCGAGCCTTGTAGCGAATACCAGGAGTGTATTCTTTCTTTGCAAACACCCACTTGCACCCAATTGCTTTCTTACCCTTCGGAAGCTTCACCAAATCCCATGTCTGATTTTTCTTCAAGGACTTCATTTCCTTATCCATAGCCTCTTGCCATCTCAGACTATCAGAGCTCTGAATAGCTTCTTTATAGATATTGGGAACTTCTTCAATCATCGGAAGAGCATATGCAACCATATCATCAAATCGAGCAGGTCTACGAATCTCCCTTTGAGGTCTATCTCTTGCAATAGAGTAATATGGTTCAGCATCTTGTTCAATTTCATCCTCATTGTGGATTGGCTCCACCAGATTGGAGTTCTCTGAACTCTCCTCCACATGTTCAACATTTTCAAATACAGGCTTAGCAACAGGATTAAATACAACTTTTTGTACCTGCTTGGGGGGCTTCATTTTCTTTCTCTTCCATATTTAAAGTCATCACAAACTCATCAAATGTCACGTATCGTCTTTTGGCGATCTTTCTAATTTCAGGGCACCACAACCTGAAACCCTTGACACCATTGATAATATGCAGGGCATCCAAAGATGTGCAGCTGGTCATAATCTCTGACTGGTTCACCAGACCATACTTCAAAAGGTATCTTCCCTCCATTTCCAGTTGTAGGCAACCAATTCACCAACTCAACTGCATAGTTGAGAGCCTCGGTCCAATATGCCTTACTCAAACCCGCTTGGGATAGCATGCAAATAATCTTTTGCACTAAGGTCTGATTTATCCTTTCTATAGCTCTATTCTGTTGCAGCTTGCTAGGAATAGTGAAGTGTCTAACAATGCCCTCTTTTCTACACACTTCCAAGAATGGATCATACTTGTACTCACCACCATTATCTGATCGCAACTTCTTAATCTTGCGGCCCATCTGGTTCTCCACCATTTTCTTCCATTCAAGGAAGACACTAAGAACCTCATGCTTGTGCTTTATGGGGTACATCCATACTCTTCTAGAGTAGTCATCAATAAAGGTCACGAACCACCTTTTTCCACCTAACGAAGCATTCTTCGTAGGACTCATACATCCGAGTGAACATAATCCAACACACCTTTGGTTCTATGTACCACAGTGCCAAACTTCACCCTTCTATGCTTGCCATAGACACAATGTTCACAAAATTCAACTTTGCCAGTTTTCGCACCTTTTAGCACGCCTTGATTCACTAAAGTTTGAAGGGGATTTTCTCAAACATGTCCAAGTCTCATGTGCCACAACTTTGACATATCCAACTCATTAGAGCTTGTTACGGCTGATGTTCAACAACTGTGCTTCCATTGAGGTAGTACAAGTTACCTCTCCGAGTCCCCTTCATTACTACCAAAACTCTTTGAGTTACTTTTAAGTGACCCCCATAAAAAGTGATGCGATAGCCTTTTGCATCCAAGGCTCCAAGAGAAATTAAATTCTTCTTCAAATCAGGGACATACCAAACTTCGGTGAGCTTACGAACAGCTTCATTAAAAAAAATGTACAGAACCAATCCCCTTTGTTTTGCAAGTGTTCGTTATTACCCATGTAAACAACTCCACCATCTAGCTCTTTAAATGTTGAGAACATTTCTTTGTGAGGACACATGTGATAGGAGCATCCGAAATCCAAGATACACTCATAAACATGACTGACTGAAACTGAGAGTGAGACCGTCAAAGCATCATCTCTGACGCTGTCTTCCCTCCTAGCCACATTTTCCTTTTACTCATTCTTCTTGTTCTTTTTTTTTCAGGCAATCTTTCTTCCAATGACCCTTCTTCCGGCAATAGGCACATTCATATTTATCGACTTTCTTTGGATCAACAGATTGTCCTCTTTATCTCGATTGGGAACGACCACGATCTCCATTGTTTCTACTAGTAATCCTCCCACGAACAGTAAGAGCATCCGAATCTGAGTCTCGAAAGGTTCCTTTATCCTTCCTCCATACCTTGTTAGTCATCAAAGCATTGGAAACATCATCAAAACAAATTTCACATTTTCCATGCAACAAGGTAGTAGTCAAATGTTCATATGACTCAGCCCAAGAATTTAACAATAACAAAGCCTTATCATCATCGGCTACATCAACATCTAAATTTTGCAAATTGGTAATAATTTTTGTTAAATTCATTCAAATGTTCAGTCATTGAATTACCTTTCTTGTAATCAAATCGGAAGAGCTTTTTCTTCAATTAGAGTTTGTTCTCTACACTTTTCTGCATATATTTGGCCTCCAATTTGTCCCAAAGCTCTTTTGCCAAAGAAACCTTCATGAACGGATACTTTTGGTCTGTTCCCAAACAAGAACGAATTGTTCCACAAGCTAGGCGATTTAGCTTCTTCCATTCCGACTCTTCCATTTCTTTGGGCTTCTCCTCGAGAGTGAATTTGAGGTCTTGCATAGCCAAAAGATCCAAAACTTCGCCTTGCCAAACTCCAAAATTGTTTCTCCCATCAAATTTTTCAACTTCAAGATTAGTACTAGACACCCTTGGCCCACGTTTTTGTGACTTAGTACTAGTCTCAGCTTTTGTCATTGCACAAAATTGCTCCCAAAAATAATTATCCGGATACGAGAGAAAACAAACAGATTCTGGAAAAATAAATTTCTAAGACAGGAATAACAAATGACTTATCTCAATATGTGATATGTGAGGAAGCGCCAAGTAGAACAACTTTTACAACCAAAGCTCTAGATATCAACTGTTGAAACCAAATGTGGATCTTGCACTTCCACACACCCACACGAACAAAGTAACAAATGAGACACGAGAATTTACGTGTGATGAGTGAGTTTTTACTCATTAAATTTAATACTTTTAGGTTTAATTATTGATTTGTTCTCAAGCTTTTGTTATTTTTTATTTTTATTTTGAACAAATAACAAATCATATTCATCCACAATGATAAAAAAGATGACACTTCACAGAGATCGAAGGTTCATCCCAAATAAGAGTATATGTTTCATTTCTTAAACTACAACAAAGAAATTTTGGAATGAAATTTTGAGACATACGGATTCTACTCCAAGTACAACTTGGAAACTGCCTCCATCCAGCATTTGAAAAATCTCATATTGGATAATATTTTGCGCTGAACACATGATCTACTGAAGAACCTGGGTTGACGAAGAGACTCCCACCAAACATCCCAAAAACCTTGAAACATCCTTGTGTAGTTAGAACGATAACAATCTTCTTATTGTGAGTGAATGCGAGATTCATCGCAGTTACAAGACCAAAACAAGAACAAACAAACAATCAAATAATCATAGGCTCTCAACGAGGAGAGAAATTAAAGGCTCTCGACTTAGGAGAGAAACTTATTATATATAATAAAATATACTAGAAAACAATAACACAATTGTTTGTAATTTCTACATTGAAATTACAAGTAATTGTGTTATTGTGGATTGAAACAAGAAGGAAGAAGATGAAGTTTTTTTACGAATTGATGAAGACTGGAATGGAACAAGGAAGAATATGGGAGAGAAAAACGGTTATACAGTAGTTTTTTTTTTTTTTAATTCAAGCTTTTGTTATTTGATTGGGGTATTTTTGTGTTTTTGTTGTCTAGGGTGATTATGTGCTCAAAATCTACAAGAAAGATGGAGAAAAGGTGCTTAATTGAGTACTGATGCAAAGGTCAGGGACTACTGTGCAAAATCTGCTGAAATCCAGGGACCAAACTGCAATTTCTAATACATAAGGATTGTTCTGGAATTTCTGAAATCCTGAGGGCCAATCTGGAAAATATCAAAATATGAGGGACCTTGGAGGAATTTCATAATTCAGCCCAAAAATTACCCCAAGTTGGAGAAGGAATTTAGTTTCCTAATTCATTATGATATCTTTTAACTATTCTTTTTAGTTTAGGATTTCTTTTTAGTTTCCTTTTTCTTTTACAATTCTTTTTCCTTTTAGATTTAGGTTAGTTTTTCTCCTATAAATAGTAGATTAGTTTTCTTATATTTTTTTATCAACAATGTACCTCGTAAATATTTGTAAGGTTTGCAAGGTTGGAGAAATTTGTTCTTTGTTTATGAAGAACAATTTCACCAACTATGAATTGGAGGTAACTTTATCTTTATTCAATTGAGGATTTTTCTTTTAATATTTATCTTTATTCATAATTTTACTTGGGTTTATTCTAAATTAATTGCTAGGGTTTGTAGATTTGATCACCCTATTTATCCTTGTGATTGATTTTTGCTAGAATTTTCTATTTACTGTGCCAGTGTAGAAATTCACAAGTAGCATCTTCATAGTTTATGCATGTGCCATGGTAAATTGTGAAGTGGGTAAAATTAGACGATTATCTATATGAAATAATTGTAGAAAGTGTTCTTGATCTTAATTTCTTTAAAGGGTTAATGACAATTTAGGGCTTGAACTCAAGGGGGGTCGTCTATCAGGGGCCCGGAAGTTTTTTTTCGCTAGATCAATGCTTCAAATGTGAAATTTTCGCCAGTTAAGGGCTTTTTGAAGGAAATCATTAGAAAAGTCAGTTAAGTGCCATGTGCATGGCACGTGATTGACTAAATGGATGGATTTGTAATGATATTAGTTAGTAAGGGCTTTAGTGAAATTTTTGAAACTCAAAAGGTTTAAAAATGAAATAAATATTTTTTCTAGAAAAATAATCATTTTTCTAAATAATCAATTATATAATAAAATAAGTAATTATCATATATATATAATAAATTTATTAAAAAAAACAAAATTATTAAACAAATTAATCTAATAGCTATATTAAATATAAAAGGATTTAGATTATTTTCTAAATAATAAATTTAAAATAAAGAAATTTATAAATAAATTTAAATTTTATTCTATGAACATAATAAATTACTTTTTACATTCACCAAATTTAAATCAACATAATTATCACTATTTACAAAAGAATATATATATATATATATATATATATATTATATATATATATATATATATATAGGTAGGTGCTCAAATGAGAACCTAAATATCGTGAGAACCGTGAGAACCAATCATAACTATTAGATTAGAAAAAAAAATCAAGGGTCCATATGTTAGATACAATTGATACACTTAGATACATTACAAAAAATTTGATTACACTTGGATACAATAGGTTAATAAGTATTGTATCTAAGTGTTGCACTTGGATACACTATGTTAAAAACTAATGTATCCAATTGTTTTTCAAAAATTAACTAATGTATCTAAGTGTATCCAATGTATCTAACATCTGGACCCTTGATTTTTTTTCTAATCTAATGGTTATGATTGGTTCTCACGGTTCTCATATAAAGTGGTTCTCACAGGAGCGCGACCCTATATATATCTATATATATATATATAGATATATTCCCATCAAATTTCATCTTTATGGGGGGAAAAAAAAAAGGAAAAGCTCACCCTGTTTATCAAATAAAAATAATTATTAACAAAAATTATTAAAACATTTCCCTTCTCATCATCTTCCATGAACACCCACCCATCCTCCACTTTAAACCACTGTAGCCACCACCGTTCACCACCATCCAACACCTCCACCACTTAGAACCACCATAGCTACCACCGGCCGCCACCATCCACCTGTTGTAACCACCACAACCACCACCGAAAATTAACAGAGAAATCAACCCAACAAAACTGAATCTT
This sequence comes from Campanula takesimana, assembly GCA_026119855.1. Taxonomy (NCBI): domain Eukaryota; kingdom Viridiplantae; phylum Streptophyta; class Magnoliopsida; order Asterales; family Campanulaceae; genus Campanula; species Campanula takesimana. Next base: position 503,571 of record JAOWBW010000514.1, on the reverse strand, counting down.
GAGAGAGAGAGAGAGAGAGGTGGATCGGAGGGAGGTAGAGAGAGGAAGTGAGAGGCTGCGTGTGTGTGCTTACAGACAAGGATGGGTTCGCCTGTGAGAGGGTTGACCGGAGACGAAGGAGACAGCCGGAGAACAGAGGTGGATCAGAGATCAGCGTTAGTGTCCAGAGTTGGATGAAAAGGGGGAATAGGAGGAGGAGGAGTAAGGGGAGGGGACGCAGGAGGTGGGGAAGGGAAAAGTTCGCCGGAGATAGGAGGGAAAAGTTCGCCGGGGTAAGGGTGATGGTCGATAGCGTTGGGCAGGAGAGAGGAGAGGAAGAAGATGCATTGGAATGAGAGAGGGAGCGTGAGAGATGCGTCAAAGGGGGAGAGGAGGGGTAGGGTTTTGTTTTGGATTTAACCCTTCAAATTTTAAAATTTACAGTTTGACCCTTTTTGACAAATTTTCATTTCAATTTCATCCAGATTTATGATCACGTGTGAGGCACATGCGATTTAACTGACTTTTCTAACGATTTCCGTCAAAAAGCCCTTAACTGGCGAAAATTTCACATTTGAAGCCCTGATCTAGCAAAAAAAATCTTTCGGGCCCCTGATATACGACCCCCCCCCCTTGAGTTCAGGCCCTAAATTGTCGTTAACCCTTCTTTAAATCATTAAAGCAATTAATTTTTAGATCTAAACTGTGCCAGTTAGATTTAATTATTGATTAGGGTTTTTAGTGAGTGTGACACTGCTAGTAACTAATTTGAAAGAAGAAACAGAGATTGAAATAAATCTCGTGATCAAGTGAATAGGGTTAAAAGTGAAAAGAAGTACCAATGATATCTGAATTAAAGACGGAGATACCTTTTAATTCTGCAATTCCTATCATTTATATGCTTGCTCATGTTGATCACCTATCTTTTTATTTGTCATTAGTTATTTTTATATGTTTATATAGTTAAATAACTTTGAATTAATCCAAGTCCCTGTGGATCGACCCTTGTATTTGCATATTGCTATAACGATAGCTCGTGCACTTGCGAGGTATTATAATTTTGTCTATCAACGTGGTTCAGAAAAATCCTCCTACGTCCACGGGTGGCAACCAAAATCACTATAAGGTGATTACAAAGTGATCTCTCACTACAAATGTGTCTCTCTCTCACAACGTGTTTTAACACTCCAAATGATTTCTCACACAATGATACAATTTCGCACAATGCTTGAAAGCCTTCTACCAAAGCCTATTTATAGGCACAAACCATCCAAGGGTAAGGATGTATCAAGAGAGAGATGGAACAACAAAGTGTTTCTTGGGAAATACCAAAAGTCATCATACATTCACCATGTGAATAATGATGAAAGTCATCATATGCATCCCGTGCTAGTGGTTCTAGCCCAGCCTTGAGCTACACATCTTCATGGATTCCACCATTATTTCAATTGAAAGAATCATATGTTTGGATATTATTGCATATACGGATGCTTGGGTATTATTTTGAGTTTGTGGTTTCATTTTTGAATGTTGTATATTTATGAATATTATTTTATTTTTAAAATATCTCTAAATTTGCCTACTGTTAAATATTCTTTTGTACTAGGGCTGATCTTTTTCATTTAGGAACTGAACTGAACCTCCAACAAATTTATCCACCATTATTTCCATTGGAACAGTCACTCAAACATACATTGCTGAATTTGGTAGCACACTCAGTAAGGAAAAATGAGAAATTGGAAAGACAGTGAAGGCAACTGAAGAGATCTGCATAAGGCTATCTTCAAGCTGGTAATAAAATTTTCCGCTATGTTGCAGACAGCCACTTGGAAAAATGCTCGGGGATGTGTCTAAGTCAGAGATGAAAACTCAGGCTAGGAATTATAAAGTCTGAGGTTCCATCCCAGAACCAATTGGCTATTGGATGAGTGGCCCTGGATCTTTATATAGCCAGGATCTTTATATAGTCAGGTATTGGTTAGTTAATTTCCGATATGGGATAATTGCTCAGAACTAGAAAATATGGAAGAAGAAGAAGAAGAAGAAGAAGAAGAAGAAGAAGAAGAAGAAGCAAAGAGCAATATCACATGTGTGTGTGTGTGTGATAAACCTAAAAATACAAGCAAGTCTTTAATCCCTCGGTAGTGCCTTCAATTTATATGCATCAACGAGACAAGGACACCAATGTGTCTTTGCGAAGACATAAGCTCCTTTTTAGGAATTTTAGGAAGAAGAAGAATATCCCGGGAATATATTTTTAAACCAAACAGTAAAAAAGAAAACTTTACCTCATTAGTGAACTATTTGTAATTTAGAGAAGAATCCATGGAGGCTTCTCAACACTATTTCATTATGAAAAATGTTGAAAATGTGACTTATTTTTAACATGCCAAAAAAGAAAAGTGTAATACTTATTACTCCATCTGTAAAATACTTGTAGTTTAAGGGTTTCAAGTTTGTCTCAAAATATTTGTTGTTTTGCTATTACAAGAAGAAATGAAAAAAAAAAAAAAAAAAAAGAACTAAGAAAGAAATGAAGAGGCAAAGGAGATTTTTATTTGTAGATAATGATGATGAAGCTAGGATTCAACCAAGATCAATCATATTTATGTGGTGTGGGAAAAGAAAGAAATAATTTGAAATTTTGATGAAAGGAGGGAAGGGAAATTTCATTTGCCTCCAGAAAATGGACAAAAAGAATGGGCCAATTAAACACAAAATCTTGGGTTTTCCTAGCTCCCAAGAAAAACGTGTTTTAAAAAAAAAACGTGGTGGCATTTTTGTAAATATGTAGAACTTCTTTAAAAAACGTGCGGTAGCATTTTTGTAAATAATCGGAACTTCTCAACGGTTCTGGATATCAATATAAAACTTTATGGATATGAGATTGATAGCCAGAACCTTTGAAAGTGATAGCCAGAATGATCATTTTTGTAAATAATCGAAACTTCTCAACGGTTCTGGATATCAATATAAAGCCTTTTGGATATGAGATTGATAGCCAGAACCTTTGAAAGTGATAGCCAAAAGAGTCCTGGATATCAATATAAAGCCTTCTGGATATCAATATAAAGTCTTTTGGATATGAGATTGATAGTCAGAACATTTGAAAGTGATAGCCAGAAGTTTATTTTTTTGAACTTTTTTTAGAGTAGCAGAAGTGTTAATAGATAGCCAGTGACAATGTTTAGGATGACCAGTTGCTGAGTTACAAAGGTCCAGTGAGTTTGTTGAGGACTGTCAAATGATTTTTAAAACACGTTTTTCCTAACCACTAGAAAAAAACGTGTTTTACAGGAGACCAACTCCCAATTAAATTGAAAAATAGTCCCAAAAAATCAAATACGAAATTGGGCTTGATTTTAGAGAAGACAGCAACAAAATTTCCAACAATCCTTAGGAACATTGATTTATTTTTATTTTTTTCAAGATTGTGACTATTCTATGATGCTTTTTAGGATCATTCCCTACCATGATCCCTGATAACTCTCTCTAACCTATATTAACTTTCTTGGATGGAATTATGGGTGTGGAATAATGTATGCATACATATTGTACAATTGTTAAAAGTGCTAAAAAAAAATAAAAATAACTTACAACACGAGGGAGGGGGAACTGAACTTACACCTTTCAAGAGGTTGGCAAGAGTTTATGCCGTATGAGCTTAAGACTCATTGACAAAAACATATAAAAATTATAAAATGTAATTTTAAAAAAAGTACAGTGGATTAAAAATGCAATAGACTAACTATATTCTAAAAAATGTTGTGAAGCTCTCTCAAAGGATCTATAGATCAATCATGAAGTGTCCATAATAAAGAGTGGCTCAGTGGTAGAGCCAAACTTCACAATGTGTGAGGTCTCGGGTTCGATCCCTTCACATGCCTCCTAGGACATCATTATTATAAGGGGGTAAGTGGGGAACCACTATCGATCCAAAAAAAAAAATATATATAGATCAATCATGAAGAGTCAAGGGTATTTGCAGATGATAATAAAACTTGGATTTAACCAAGATCAATCATGAGAGGAAGAGGGAAAAAGAACTTAAATTATGAGAAAAGGAGGGAGATGAAATTTTCATTTGCCTCCAAAAAAGAATGGAAATTATGAGAAAAGGAGGGAGATTGAAATTCCATTGCCTCCAAAAAAATCATTTATCAAAATTTTGAATAAAAATAAAGGGCCCAATAAATTAAAATGAAGTCTAATACAAAAGTGGGCTTGATTTTAGAAAATACTAGTCATATGTCTCAAATTAAATGGTCTTTTTTTCCAATACTAAATAATAAATATGAATATTCAATAAGAATTCTCACTAATTATGTATCTATTTTCTGTTTTTTTTTTCCAGTGTCGGTCTAATTTTTTCTAAATTTTCAATTATTTATGATATAAGTGCTAAATTTCCAATCCCTATCAAAAAAAAATACACAATTTATGGTGGACAAATTAATTAAGTTCAATAATGGCAATCAATAGCGCAAAGGACCCTCTCACCAAAGGAAGTAAGGAGCATTTACATATTGACCCCCCCCCCCCTCGCTTTCTTAAAAACCATTCCAAATCTGTAGTTTTCATTGTCTATATAATCATAAATAATTGAAAAAACTTAATAGTACTAATTAATAATAATTCATGGTTGACTTGAATGGTGACCATAAATATATATCTTAAAAACATCCAGGCATGCAAATTAATTTTAGCATGTGTCATGTGAGGTAATGTTGGTTAATTGTCTACATCTACATAATTTAAGCCTGTTTTCTGAGGTGATGGTTTTAGTCGACGTGCCAAATGCATGAGTCTCACATATTTTAGGCAGCCATAAATTCACTACTAATTGGCCACCGACTTTATAAATGAATTAATTGTTCAATTAAGTTTAATACTCTCTCTGTGGTTCCAGAGTAAAGTTTTTTACTTTCCTTTTTAGCGATCTGTCTCAAACTAAAGTTTTTAGTTGCTTTATTATTTAAAATGGACAATCGGATTCATTTTTCACTCTCACAACAAAAACTATCTACTTACTTTTTCTTTTCTACTTTACTTTTAATACTCACAACATTTACTTTTACTTAATATTCGTTTAAAATTAAACTAGGAAACTTCGACCGGGATGAAGGGAATAAGATTTTTCAGATTCGAGCTTTGAAAATGCATTCAGCTCAGTTTTTTATTTTTTTGTAAAAAACTGAGCTGACTGACACTCAATGCGATAATCAAATACTTGAAACTTGTAAATTAAAAAAAAAAAAACAGTAATTTAGATATGGAAAGTCACAGATAGATAAAGTCAAGTTTGGCCGTCTGTAGAAAATTAGGAGATGGTGCGGCAAGAATTAGATTTTGTATCTAGTAATGGACCTACTTATTTAAGATTTAACTTTGCAAACAAATAAATTCTCACAACCAGATAATGAATCGATAATGAAAGGTTAAGGTACGGCAACGGCATGTATTTATTTTCATTCAATCTCTCTCTTGCTGTCAATATCGAGATTACAAGACGAGAAGAAAAGTAGGTGGTTTATATCGTCGTATATCTTAATTTTCCTTAGGGTCAAGATCTCATGCATATCCTATCATAATTCAACACATTATTATCATTTTCAAATTACTTTTTTCTCCTTTGCAAAATACATTGAATTATTAGTACGTAATACTACTATTGTAAAGCGACATATTCTAAATAAATAAATGGGGCGGTTTCCTATGAGACGGCTCACATGCAGCAAGCCGTTTTTTTTTTTTCTTTGCCTTCCAACTTTTTTTTCCTGACCATTTTTTGCTCGCCAGCAAAAGTAACACTTTTTGTAAAGAAATGTAACACTTTTTTCTCATATGTAACACTTTTTTTTTCTCAAAAATGTACCACAATTTTTATGAAATAGATTAAAAATAACATAAAATTGACAATTAAACTAATGTTACATTTTATAATAAATAAATGTAACCTTTTTTTTTTCCACAATTGTAACACTTTTCTAGAGTTTTACATTCAATTGAAATACAAAACCGCTTATATACATGAATTTTTACTCTTTTTTAAAGAAAAAAAGTAACATTTACTCTATAAAACTGTTACATTCATCTATATAGCATATTACAATCATATATGCACTGTGTTGCACTTCAATTATTACTTTTTCTAATCACAAAAATTATTTATATTATTTGCGAAACTGCTGTTACATCTTACAATAAAAGTGTTACTTTTTTAAGACCAAACTGTTACTTTCTTCATAATAAAGTGTTACATTTTATTATGACGAGCAGTTCACTTGTTTTGTATGTTAAAAAAAAAAAAAAAACCATATCATGATCTATCTAGTTTTATCCGTCTCGTCGAGATTAACACACCGGTATTTTAAAAAAAAAAAAATCGACTTCAAAATCTCAAGATATAGCATTTTAAAGTTATTGAGGATTTTTTTAAGGATGGAGGAGTTGGCTGGGTGGCTGGAGCATGCGTGTGTGGGTGGGTTTTGACCCATGAAGGATCCGTCTCACTGAGACGGTCTCACATGAGTTTTTGCCATAATAAATTGTTATGTAAGCAATTCTGTAGATGGTAATATAGGTAAAACGGCCTTCTAATATAATGAGTTAAATTTTCAGCGAGAATTGTGATTAATTACTTCTAGTAAAAAATAATTTTGGAATCACTCATCAAAATTGCTAAAATAAAAGTGTAATCAATTTGAATAAAAAATATTTAAAATATATATCTCTATATAAATAGATATTATATTTATCATTACAAAAAATTCAGTGCTATTTTATGTATCAACAAAAAATTACTAAACCCTTTATCTAACGTGCAAAATATTTAATTAATCAATCAAATATATTCTTAGAACTTGGAATGCCGATCTAGGCTTGGGTCCGTTGGGAAAAGTTTGACGTAATGCGAATATGAAAGCTAAACCGAATATGGATGTCATTACAAGAAGGTCAACTAATGAGGTACCATAGTAATATTTATAAACATTTGGGGGGCAATTTGAAAGAAAAGCCGAATATTATGGATAACATTAACGGAAGAGCGGCTAATGGAGCGTTTTAAAAGCTGCTACACAAACACAATCGTGGCTTTTTTAAACCGCGTGTTTGCTACACAATCGTGGCGGCTGAAGCGGACCAAAAACGTGAGTCCACACAGGCCCTAAAATCGGGCTATTTCCTCTAAGGCCCCTTAGCCCAGATTCAAACCCCAAAAAAGAACCACCAGATCTAAAATGCCCCAGACACCCTTTACTAGTGAAAAGACTGAACTACCCTCATATTTCCCTGAGAGTTAGAATCTCATTTTTTTGTCAAATCTCAGTCAGCTCTTATAACTAACATATAAAACCAGTTCTCCTCTTCTAATCAAAAAATAATAATCATTTTTTTTAACTTTTGCCATTTTTTATTAAAAAAACTTAATATTATTTGGTCAAACTCGTATAACTATTGTATAAGACCAATTTTTCTCTTATAACTGAAGTATAAGAGTCATTTTTTCACATTTTTTTTACAAAATAAATTAAAAATAATGATATTTTATTAATGTTGAATTTCCAATTCAATCAAACAGCAGTCAAAACTCCTATAACTGACACATAAGACATGTCCACCTTTTATAAAGAGTAAAAAAATCACTTTTTTCATTTTTTTTTTTTTAGAAAAAAGAGTTAATATTACTCAGTCAACCTCTTATAACTATTGCATAAGACCAATTATTCTCTTATAACTAAGTATAAGAGTCATTTTTCATATTTTTCACAAAATAAATTAAAAATTATAATATTTTATTAATGTTGACTTTCTTATTCGATCAAACATCAGTCAACTCTTATAACTGACACATAAGACATGTCCACCTCTTATAATTAACATATAGGAGTAAAAAAAAAATCACTTTTTTCAATTTTTTAGAAAAACATAGTTAATATTATTTGGTCAAATTTGGTAAAACTCGGTCAAACTCTTAAAACTATTGTATAAGACCAATTATTCTCTTATAACTGAAGTATAAGAGTCGTTTTTACACATTGTTTCACAAAATAAATTAAAAATAATAATATTTTATTAATATTTACTTTCATATTCGGTCAAACATCAACCAACTCTTATAACTGATAGATAAGACCTGTTTGTCTCTTATACTTACCATTAGGGATGGCAACGGGTCGGGTTCGAATCAGACCTGATCTGAACCCGATCCGAATCCTAAATATGACAATCTAAATCCGACCCGATCCGAAATCTAAAAAAACGTGACTGATCCGATCCGACCCGATGTATTAAAAGTCTATTTTTTTAGCTTAATTTTATTTGACTAAAATTTATATTTAAGCATAATGTTGAATGTTCTACAAAGAATAGTCTAAAATGATCAAAATCCTACTTACAAACACAAATATAAAAATACAATTTAGGAAAATATTAAATATATTTTATTTATATTTTAGATTAACCTTTTATTTAGGGTTCGGATCGGGTTTTGGACGGATTACTAAGGTTCGGATCGGGTTCGGTCGGATCATCAACATGATCCGAATCCAATCCGAACACGATCAGATTTTAGAAAATGAATACCAAACCCTAATTTTTCAGATCGAATTGCCTTCGGATCGGATTCGGTCAAATTGTCATCCCTACTTAACATATAAGAGTAAAAAAATAACTTTTTAAAAAAAAAAAAAAAAAAAGTTAATATTATTTGGTCAGACTCGGTCAAACTCTTATAATTATTGTATAAGACCAATCCTCCTCTTATAATTGAAGTATAAGAGTTATTTTTTCACAAAAATAAAAATAAAAAATAAAAAATAAAAAAATATTATATTAATGTGACTCTCATATTCAGTCAAACAAAAATCCCCTCTTATAGCTGAAATATAAGACTACTTTGTCTCTTGTACATGAAGTAAAACAGTTATTTTTAAATATTTCAAAAAAAAAAACAAAAAACATATCTCTGATACCTTTATAACCATAAAAGTCTTATATATTATTAATGTAAAGTCTTATAGTGTAATAATAAGACTCATTTTTTGCCTTATACTTTAATTATAAGAGTCACTTTTTCCATACTATAAAACTTATTTTTAACAATGTAAAGTCTTATATATATTTTTCTATACTATAAAACCTATATTTAATTATAAGAATGACTTTTTCCATACAATAATTTAATAATTTAGTAATATAATATAATGTATAGACTAATTACATTGAAGTATATTAATCAAGAATATATGTAAATCTACGTCACAATTTGATTTGCAGTTCAATAAAAACAATATCATATTAAAAAAAAATGGGAAAGGCTTGACGACGAAAACAATAGACACCAGCATCCATTCCAATTTCTAACAAAGACTATTCAACATAATTAAATTTTATTTTATTTTTTGTATCAAAAGGCTTCCTTTTCTCGTTTCTTTGTATAATAAAAATTATGTCACCTTATTCAATGACAATTTTTTGCCCTTGTCTTCCAGTTTTATATATACTTACTGTACACTTTAACAAGTTCCTCTTTAACCATGAAAAATACTGAGGCTGCACCAGTATCTTGGTGCACAATTTTTTGCCCTTGTCTTCCAGTATCTTGGTGCACAATTTTTAATGAATCATCTTAATAATTGCATCTATAGTACCTGAATAATGAATTGTTATATTTGTTCTAATCTCCTGCTTAGCTTGAAGCATTGACTTGACCACTAACAAAGGGTATGTCGAAACGGTGGCCCCAAGTTTTGCAATTGCACCTAAGACAACCTCTGAAGAGGTAACATTTGTTAGCCCCTGCTTGTTAGCAGCTTGTTTAGCCCTCAAATGCTTTAATGAGCTTTCATAAATCATGAACTGAATCGACGGCGCCTGAGAAACAACCAGATCTGAGTGGAGAAGATGAACGAATGGAAATAGAGAGATATGTCCGGAGTTCAAGTGGAGAGAGACAGGTCCGGAGAGAGAGATCTAGAAAGAGAGACGAACTGAGAAGAGAAGATGAAGTTTGAAGGTTGAAGAACGAAGAAGGAAGGTAGACGGACGAAAGTCGCCGGTAGCCGGAGATGTGTGGGGGGATGAGAAATGTGTGTGCGTGTGTTTTTAGAGAGAGAATGAAGATATCAAAATGGGGTAGGAAGAGAGAAGGGTTAGGGTTTTGTTTGAGGGGTGGGGTAGTTTAGGTATTTAGGAGTTATAGTTGACTGGTCAGCAGAAGCAAGGGGTGTCTGCGGCATTTCGTTCTCGGGTGAAGCCCTTATCTGGCATTTAGTCTGGGCATCTCCTTTTTTGTAATAAAATCGGGGATTGGGGGCCCTTGAGGAATTTTTTCCCTAAAATGGGCTTGCAAACGATTATGTCTGCAGATGGGCCATTAACCTTACATAAGGTACTGGATTATATATTGTGGCCTTATGTTCGAGTATGGGCTGCCTTAATGTAGGCCGCATAAGAATCCAGGGTAAAGTTAGTGGGCATGGAATGATAAAGGAAAATTAATCTCAGTTAATAAGTAATTTTTTTTTATTATTTTTTTTTTTGACAATGCCCACGCCAAAATTAATCTCAGTTCAGTTAATAAGTAAAAATTAGTCTCAGATAATAAGTAAAAAATTAACTTTTGGAATTGAAAGTCCTGTATTTGTTTGGAACAAACCTATGAGAGAGTATATGTGCATAGATATTTTTCACTCAAAATAATGACCGTATGGAGAAAAAAATTGTTTCGAATGGTAGGTTGGATCTTTTATGGACAAAAATCATACTCCCTCTCCCTCCGTCCCATAATAAATGTTATAGTTAACAAGTCAATATTTTTAAGGTTTTAGTTATGTTTCTTTGATTGCCACAATCTATTTATATGGGTAGAGTGACGCCTCTTATAATATTGCAATGCGTGGGCCTATTAGAATGGGTGGTATAAAAAGACAACCAAACTTTATACCACATTTTTAGTAAGACGACATTTATTTTGGTAGAAACGAAAATAAAAAGGAGAACATGTATTCCGGGACATAGGGAATACTGTATATGAATTCTAGTAAAAATATTATATTTGATATTTGAGGATTTTTAATATCTTAATATATTGGTTCATATTGCTAAAATAAATATTGATTAACTATTAATCCCTTTATTCAAACTAAATGCCTATTTCTTATTTAAGGAAAATACTAAAATAGTTACCTTGAAACAAAATTCATGCAGAGATGCATATATTATTGCTATCTATATTTTAAAATTATAATTTTTGCAATTAATTAATAATGAAAAAATTATCCATATTATTATATTAAGTTTTCTCGATTAGTTTTGTGGCTGATGGGGTACAAATATTATTCCATACCATTACTTATTATTGAAGGGAGAAAATGAAGTACTAAATCACAAACAAATTAAAAATTGATGAGAAATACCAAAGTCATAAAGTATTAAAAAAAAATATTGAACATTAAAGCATCTCCAATGGTACTCTAAAACTCCAAAAATAAAGTATTGTTTTACTCCAATGGAACTCTAAAGTCTAAACATTGCTCTATTAATAGAGCAACTCTATCACTTGCTTCAAATTTGGTGCAAGAGATAGTGTTGCGCTATCTCGTTTTTCTTCTTCTTTTTCTTTTTAAATATCCGTTTTTTTTTGTTTTTTTTTTTTGATATATATGAAAATATTTTACAATATAAAATTATATAACCTACTATTATTTATATATGTGAAACAATAATGAATATTCTTATTATATTCTTATTTAGTATAAGATTTGAAGCAAACTGTTGGAAATGTTTGGTGTAAAATTTACGCTATTATAAAGAATAGTGCAATTTTTACACTGTTGGAGATGGTCTTACAAAATTATATAAGCAAATAAATTTGACAACATTTGATTGGATAAGTATCCCATCAAACAATGTCAAACCAGTTTGTTTCCAAAAGACAAAAACCATCTTTTAATCACTAAACTTAAGTGTGTGTTTTTTGTTTTGTTTTTTTCAAAATGCTTTTACTGAAGTATTATTTTAAAAGTGTTCTCACTTACCTTTTATTAATTTCAAAATGTGTTCACACATTAACAAATTTGCTAAAATTCTAGCGAAATTTTGCCATGAACGTGACTAATATTCGTATATGAGTCCACAGCAAAATATCCAGTATTGCACTAAAACTTAAGAACTTATATTTAAAAAAATAAAAATTAACTTAGTAATTTTCTTACTTGTTTGAAAATACTAGTAATAAATAAGTTTTTTACTTAAGGCAGCCCAATACTCGTATATGAGTCCACTACAAAATATCCAGTATTTCACTAAACTTAAGAACTTTTATTTAAAAAAGAAACAAATTAAAACTTATTAATTTTCTTACTTGTTTCAAAATACTAATAAATAAGTTTTGGCCAAAATACGTTTACCTCCCCAAAGTATACACCAAATCCCACTTTGCACCCCGCTCGAAATTCGTCCCACTTGGGTACCTCATGTTAAATTTATCCCACTTTGCACCCTAGCTCCTAACAGATGTTAGAAATTTAACGAAACTAGTCATGTGCGTGTCATGTGATGGGTGTTTAGGCCTTTTAACTCCAAAATTCAAGAGCTCAAGTGTCATTTGACCATTAAAACCTACCATGCCTTAATCATCATGCAACCACCATGACCACCACCACAAAACTACCACCACTCTCACTATGCCGCCACCAAACAACCACCACCGTTAACCGCCATAATCAAAATAAAACATCAATTTCAGTATTTCTAATTGAATTGTTCTCAATTCAGACAAAATAACAAGAAAGGAATCCACTTTCAACATCAAACTACAATAATGGGAGTGAATGGAAGGGAAGAGCAATGGAAGTGAAAGGGGTAGAGGGCGAGGGAAAAGGGCGGAGATGATGGAAGCTTGGTGGGTTGTTACGTGAATGGATTGGGGGGAGGGGGTTACGGGGAAGAAGAAAGGGGACTGGGGACTGGGAATTGGCCTGGGAAGAAGAAACACCAGTATTTAGATTTTCTTTTCCTTTTTCCTTTCTGTTTTTTTCTTTTTTTTTTCTTTTCCGTTTTCCTTTCTCTTTTTTTTCTTTTCTTTTCTTTTCTTTTCTTTTCTTTTTCTTTCTTGCTTTGCTGTTAATTAATACTAGGTTTTATTTACTCTCTATTGTACTAATTTACTTTTATTATTTTTTTAATGTAATAAAAATGTTTTTTTTTAATTTAAGTACATTTAAAGGGTGAGAAATAAACTAGAGAAAAAAAATAAAAATTCAACTGAGAGTGACAAAAATACCCATCACATGACACGCATGGCTAATTTCGTTAAATTTCTAACATCCGTTAAGAACTAGGGTGCAAAGTGAGGTAATTTTAACATGAGGTACCAAAGTGGGATGAATTTCACACGGAGGTGCAAAAGTGGATTCGGTGTATACTTTGAGGGGGTAAACGTATTTTGGTCATAAGTTTTTTACTTAAGCCAGGCAGCCCAATACTCGTATATGAATGAGTCCACAACAAAATATCCAGTATTTCATGTAGGGTTATAGCCCATCAACAGCCATAATTGTATGCAAGCCCATTTTACGGCCTGTCTTGATCCGCGTTTTTTTCACCGCTTCAGCGTAAAACGCCCAATAAAACGCGTAGCTTTTGTGTATCAATTTCGCGGCTCAAAAATCCACAATTTGGAAACGGGACGACATTTTGGAGCGCTTTATTACTTGCTCGGTTGCTCCCCTGACTTCATACTTGTCTGCATAGGCGTTTTACCACCGCTAGAGCTTAATATTTTTCTCTATGATGGTGAATTTCAATTTATCCACCTATACTTTTCTCAAATGTGCAATATGGTTACCAAAGTTTCAGATTTGGCAATTTGATAGCCAATCTTATAGTACTCCTTTAACAATAACAATTTTCATCCTGAAGCTCCTATAAATTAATTTTGACTCATAAATGTTGATGGTGAGTTTGTAAAATATAATAATTATCGTATTTAAATATAAGTAAAATACATTATAAAAACTAGGGCTGGCAAAATTTGTGAATCTGTACCAACCAACTCGTGTACCAACCGTACCAATTATAATTGGTACGGCCAAATCGGTATACCGGCATTGTTGGTAGGTACTACCGTACCAATTATGTATAATTGGTTGGTACACGGTACTGATATTTGATGTTGGTTGGTATACCAAGTACCAATTGTAATTTTTAATAATATTAAAAATACTATTATGTATTAAAAAATAAGTATCTTTCAATTTTCTATCCCTATTCTATACCCGAAATAAAGTTGAATGCATAATTTCTTTCAAAGATAATTTGTATGTTTATAAATATTTGGCTTTTCATATATGGGACCATTCAATGGCTTGGATGAACAAATTTAACATGTTTTAAAAGAATATATACAGTTACACGTCTCCATGATTCTTTTAATCTAGTAGTTACAAAAAAAATATTCTCTTGTTCTTATATACTCCCTCCGTCCCGGCACAAGTGATACCAACTTTTGGGACACTGAGATTAAGAAAAATGTAGATATGTGTGGTAGAAAATGAAGAGAGAATGAGTGGGGTAAATAGTAGTGTTGGTTGAATAAATTGAGTGGTGGAAAATGAATAGAGAGAATGAGTGAGTTTAATTTAAATGGTGGGGTTGGTGGAATATAAATATATTAAAATATTTTCATTTAGGGTAGTGTCACTTGTAGTGGGACAGATCGAAAATGAAATAAGTGTCACTTGTGCTGAGGCGGGGGGAGTACTTGTTTCTTTCTCTCTCAGCTGATAATGTCTCATCGATGGATTTTATGCCTAGATTCATATCTCAACAAGGTATGCAAGTTAATATTTCTTTGTGGCCTTTAAATAACAACATGTAATAGCTCAATACAAGTACAAGAATACTCAAGCGGATGTCAATTTGCTTGTTGAAAAATATTGCTCTCAAGATGTTGTTGTTGTTTTTTTGTTTTTTTTTTTTTTTTTTTAACATTACATTCTACAATTAGTATAGGCTAGTACCAACTAAGTTGGTATACCGACTTGGTTGGTAATGGTACATAATTTTATGTACCAAGTTAAACTTGGTTGGTAGATGGTATAAGCAAAATGTAACTGGTATACCTACCAATCTAGCCCTAATAAAAACTTGGCAAAATGTAATATTCTCATTTAATAATAAATAGCACACTAATATTTAAAGTAACAAAATAATCTTATCAATAATATTTTTATATATATTTAGTAAAATAATTTATTAAATTACTGCTTAAGTTAATAAAAAAAAATTGAACCTAATCTGCAATCAAGAAAAAATACCTATTCCTTCCCCCCAAACTCCCTCATGATCTGATCTTACTGATCATACTTAACTACTCATATCGGTATTCACATATAGAAACAAACACGTATAGAAGCACTCTCGTTTCAAGATGCTATAAGTAGTCTGCAAAATCCAGAAATTTAGAGCCAAATGGCCCTTCTTTTTTTGTCATATACTCAAATGAATATACTAATCCAAAAGCTTTGAGTTAAACAGAACTCAGCATCTTGATAGTGAAAGTTCATTTGACTAAATATATTAATCCACATTTAGGTTTGGTTTGCATGCCCAATACAGACAATTAATACACCTTATATTTCCCTAATTAATTAATGGTCCTACTACTAAACCTTTCAATTAAGATATAATTAATACTACCTAGTAGACATGCTTAGGACATTACTAAAGCCAATGCGAATGCCCTTTGCCAACTCTACCTACCAACATATAATATGGTTTTAGAATTTAAATGAGATGTGAAATTATATAATTAAATCGGTGAGTAGAAATTATTTTTAATTCCGAGTACATGTTGAGGTGGAGACACCGAAGATACGGCGGATGTTTAGGGGTGTTGATGGCGGACCACGGTGTTGAACTAGGTTTAACGTGCCTGCGATTTGCTGCCCTAATGTTCTGCTACTAGTTGAGTAATATGGCTTCTGTTTTTTTTTTTTTTTTTTTACCTTAGTGGAGACAAAATCGTAAAATAAAATTTATTTTAAAAGACTTGTAAATGAAGTCAAGTCTATATATATATATATACCAGTTTCTCAATCTAGTGATGTTAGTTTATCGAGGCTCAATCTCAAGGTAATTATTAAGATTTTACCTTATTGCTGTTTGTTGATCTGTTAATTGAGAGGATGAAATTAATTTCTAGTGAAAATTGTTGGTCTTGATTCTTCTATTGTTTGGATATTTGGAGAGGGGATTATTTGTTCATTTACTATTTATGATGAGGAAAAAACAATTTCTAGAAAAAATAAGTAACTCTTAGCCCAAGATAGGCACGAATTATAGTAAAATACTTTATTATTCTTTCCAAGCTTTGAGAGAATTGTATTTTAGCGATATTGTTGAGAGAGATTATTGTAATTTAGTTGATATTAAAATTAAAAAAAAAAACTAATCATCAAAGTCAATTAAGTTGAAACCAAGCAAAATATGTGTGTTCTTGTGTATTTGTGTTTGGTGCGATTTTCCTTACAATGTTGGTTCATTGTGTTATCCACAATTTTCATCTTGTAACTACACCCACTTCGCACACCTTATTCACTGATGTGGTAGTTTAGAACAAAAAGATTGGGTGATGTATTGATATTATATAGACCCTCCATTTTACTGAGTTAATCCTCTTTCATGCTTTAATCTGTTTAACAATACAACATATTAAAGTAAGAACGGGGGTGACCAATTCAATAGTACGAGGGTCTATATAACCATTCTCAAAAGATTACTCCCTCCGTCCCAGCTCACTTGAGACTTTTTGACCAAAACTGGTCAACGTAAGGTCGGTTTGACCAACACTTTATAGAAATATTTATGATCCGAACAAAAATTAAAAAAATGTAAAATGACCACCATTAAAAATCCTCTCAATAACAATTTTTAAAAAGTTTTTTGGAACATAAATATTTTTATAAAATGTTGGTCAAACCGACCTTAAATTGACCAGTTTTGGTCAAAAAGTCTCAAGTGAGCTGGGACGGAGGGAGTAGACATTTTTACCAACATGAACATGTATTTCAAGAAATGAATTGCAAACTAATTATTAGTCATTTTAAGTAGTACATTGTCCAATAAATTGATCTATGTATTTGTTCCTATTTCAACTCATCCTAATACATACAAGAAAGATCTTTAGACCAGTCTTTATTGACCAACACCTTTTGCTTTACAATGTGCAAACAAATCATCTCACACTGTCAAAGGGTAAATGTTAAAATAAACTTGGTCTAATGACACAATGAGAGGAAACTGGGTGGTCGTCATATGACCAAATCTTGGGGTTTGCATAATTAGAAAACAAAACAAAACAAAAAATCAAAAGGATTGTGATAGGATAGGGAGAGAGACTGAGAGGAGTAAAATATGTAGTGGGTATGAATGACAACCTGGAGAGCTCAGATCTCAATAGCAAACTTGTACAGTATGACCCTCTTTAGACCAACGACTCTAAACAAAAACAAAGACAATAATAACATGGTGAAGAAGCAGTTCCACTGCATAGCAGTTTGGTTTATGCAGCCATTCAATTGATAAACCAAGCTACTAGAAGCGAACAAAGTGAAAATGTCTGAAATAACTCTAATGTGAGTTAGTATCTGTTATAGTAGCCCGGTTGAACCTTATAATGGATGACGCTAAACTGAGGATCATGCAATCGGACTACACATGCCTGTATTCAGTTAAGGTTTTAATTCATTTTGAACCATTCTACTTTCACCCGCCTTTTACTTTTACCACTATACTTTATTTTTTGCACGACAACCACTCTACTTCTGAAAACCTCCCATCGCAACCACAAATTCGTGTCTAATCCGGTCTTAATCCGCGGTTTTTGGATATAAATGAGAGGTTTTCCAAAGTAGAGTGGTTTTCGTGCAAAAAATAAAGTATGATGGTTAAAGTAAAATCGGGTGAAAGTAAGATGGTTGAAAATGAATTTAATCCTTCAGTTAATATTCCATCAGCCTTGTAAGAATGTACTACCTTTATCCTATAATAGTGGGTTGATGATATAATTGTCCAAAACACTACTCATAGTGCAAGTGAGTAAAAAGTATCTTAGTTGGTGTTGGGTTTTTTGTAATTATAGAAACATTAGAAGGACAAAGTTGTCCAAACATTAGTTGGTGTTGGGTTTTTTGTAATTATAAAAGCATTAGAAGGACAAAGTTGTCCAAACACTATTCCTCATTTCCAATTAGTTGGGAAATGGATTTTTACTTTAAGACGTACCAAAATAAAAAAATATGACTTTTAGTCTGAGACAAATAGAATGGAAGATTATTTATTTTGGAACGGAAAGAGTAAATTATTACTCCCTCCGTCCCAGAGTATATGTCTACCCTCTCATTTGCACGGAGATTAAGAAATGGTGGAAGTGATGTAAGTGTTGTGAGTATAAAAGTAAAGTAGAAGAGCGAATAAGTGAGAGGGAATAGTAAGTTGATTGGTGTTGTGAGTATAAAAGTAAAGTATGAGAGAGAATGAGTGAGAGGAACAATAAAGATTCTTTGTCATTTTAGGAAGTTTACATTGTGATATCCACCATCCCACATCGGAAATATGTGGGAATTGAGTGTGCTATATAGAAGGCCCATACACTCCTACTAAGCATCAAATCATCCATTGGACTTTTGGAGGCCTGTGATGGGCTGTGGTTGACCCAATTGAGGAGATGCTTGGTGGGCTAGTGTATGGTACCTATGTGGCGGGTCGGGTCTGCGGACTCGGGTCGTTACAAGTGGTATCAGAGCGGATCCCCGGCCTTAAAGCCTGCGGGCTAGCCCGGGGGTACGATCTGGGTATAGATTGACCTTGCCAGGGACGGTAAGGGTTTGAGTGGGGGAGATTGTGATATCCCCCATCCCACATCGGAAATATGTGGGAATTGAGTGTGCTATATAGAAGGCCCATACACTCCTACTTCGGGTCTGCGGGCTCGGGTCGTTACATACATATATACTTTGAGACAGACTAAAAAATAAATATAAACATTTACTATGG
Organism: Campanula takesimana; assembly: GCA_026119855.1. Taxonomy (NCBI): domain Eukaryota; kingdom Viridiplantae; phylum Streptophyta; class Magnoliopsida; order Asterales; family Campanulaceae; genus Campanula; species Campanula takesimana. The sequence continues at coordinate 484,530 of JAOWBW010000514.1, read as the reverse complement.
GACGGAAGGAGTATAATTGCGTGACTACGGAGTGGGTAAATAAAATCCCACAAAGAGGTCTGAGTCTTGGCACTCACTCGTGCTTCTCTGATATCTAAAAAGAAAAAAAGAAACGGAATCAAAATATATATAGAAGAGGGGGGGAGTCATTGAGATTGAGGAATGGTTACATTTCTACTCCCTCCGTCTCAAAATGATCTTCGCGTTTGACTATTTAAACTTTTTAAGGATATGAACACTTGTTTCACTAGTCATGCTTTGTTTATACACTTTTAAGCCTAAAATGTAAAAAATGTGAAGAATCTTTTGGGACAATGAGAAATGATAAATGAAAAGATCATTATGGGACGGAGAGAGTATTATTCATTTATTTACAAGCTGACTGACAAGAGCCATATGGTGGGTGGGGAGGGGGGCTCATTTTTTTGTTGGTCCAAGGGTAACTCAGTGAGTGAGAGGGAAAAGTTGTTTAAACTGCAAAAGGAGATATGAAAAGTTGAATTAGAATGCATTCTCAATACATTTTTTTTTCTTTGGTTATGAAAAAGGGTTTGGAATTTGTGATGTTAAAGTCTCTTTAGCTATAGTTGTAGGAATCATTTCTCAAGCATGGTGGTCTTAAGGAATTCAAGAAAACAAGCATCCTAGGTTCATATATTAATTTTTTTTCTTACACCAAATCCTAGGTTTATTTTGTACTAATTAAAATTTGGTAGCCAATGTTTAAGCCGGGACGGGGCGATATGCTAATTAATTAGATGAGACCGTAACAAGAGGAACTTGAAATGTTGTAATTGGCTTTCTGTTACAGCGATGCAAAAGATTTATCGGATAAATATATGTAGTTTTAGATTTGTAATAAATGTGTTAGCTAGTCTTGTTTAGTAATTATATTTGACAAAAATTTGTATCAGACAGTCTCACACGTTAGACGAATCTCGTTGAGAGAGTAAAATTGTTTGTCCCCCTATGAGCGGCGAGGGGCAAGCTCATTTCCTCTCTCGTCGAGATCCGTCTCATGTGTGAGACCGTCTCACACAAGACTTCCTCATTATATTTTCAGTTTTACCCTTCGTTGGAGAATATGTTAGTAGTAATCAAATAGAAGTCAAACTGAACTTAACATGAAAGGAGCCAATTAAGAGCAATTCTAGGGGCACAAAAGAATGTCACAAAATCCTGCTCACACGATGAGTTGATGATATTTTATTGATTGCATTGATAGTGGACCCGCCACACTTTAATTAAAAACACCAATAAAATCATTACACCTAAAATTTTGTGAGCAAGATTTTGTGACTTTTTTGTGCCACAAATATTATTCGCCAATTAAATACTTGCTTTACATGATATAAACTCTAATTTTCTTTAAGGAGATCAAGAATTCGATTAACTCATCCAGTTATGCTTTAAAAAAATGCATGAGCACATTTTGGGGAAACTAGTTACTCCATAATCTATAAAAAAAATAAATCGTATTTTTAACCTTAATCACAGGAAAACACAATTTTCTCGCGTTTAAAATATTTTTTTCAAAATATGCGCATCTAACTAAGAACTACAAATACTCATACTGACATTAATAAAAAAATGTAACTAACACTTTTAATGAGTGTTAGTGTGAAACTCATAATTTAAGTGAAAAAGAAATTTTGAGAGTGAAACTCATAATTTAAGTGCGTCAGTATGACAAGTGGGGTAGAGTGAATAAAAACAATAATAGTTGGATATTTTAGAAAGACAAAAACTTGAATGGGTACACTATAACCCGTCTCATAGTAGAGACAGGTCATGGATCCAGGTTATTTGTGTATTTTCGACCCATGACCCGCGGTAAAAATATTTTTTTTTTTTAGTTTTTATATTTTTTTTTGGTGTTTTTTTCGTTTACCAAAAGTAATACTTACTATAACTAAATGTAACTGACGTGTTACTTATAAGTAACAGTTTGTATACATAAAAGTAATACATATGTATAGAAAGTAACAATGTTTTTTTTTGTGTTTTCTTCGTTTGCCAAAAGTAATACTTATTATAACTAAATGTAACAAACATGTTACTTTTATATGTAACAGTGTTTATACATAATTGTAATACATATATATAGAAAAGTAATAGTTCAACCCTTTATACTTTAGAACTAAAAAAAATTGTTTTAGTAACATTGTAAAAATATATGTAATAGTGTTTATATATAATTGTAATATATATATATATATATATATATATATATATATAGAGAGAGAGAGAGAGAGAGAGAGAGAAAAGTAATAGTTCAACCTTTTACACTTTAGAACTAAAAACATTTGTTTTAGTAACATTGTAAAAATAAGAAAGTAACAATTTCATGTAACAATATTGTATATAAAAATATATAGTATGTTTTCTTTTATCAAAGTGTAAGTGTTACATTTTAAATTAGATGTTACATTTTTTATAAATAAAAAATTACATGTTGTGTGAAAAAACAATTACGTTTACTTGTATAATAACTATATCTATATGTTTTCAAATAATAAGTTATAATGGGTTCAATTTATCATGATACATGTAAAAGTATTACATTTCCTATAGAAATGTGTTACAATTTCGTCTACTAGTGTTACATTTACTTGTACAAACAATTACATTCATGTATATAAGTTGTTATTTTTTAAATGTTACTTTCTTTCAGAAAATAAAATTAAAATACTCTAATTTTTTTATTCAGCAAAAATACTATTATATTTCAGTATAAAGACAATTACATTTAGTTATAGTTAGTGTTACACATAATTATAGATAGTATTATAGTTGAAAGATGAGTAAAATGAACGATTTTTTTTTTTTTTTTTTTTTTTGTAAAACAGGTGTTACATTTACTAAACAATGTTGCTTATAAGTAATACAGTTGTTACATTTAGTTATATAGTAAGTACTCCCTCCGTCCCACCTCACTTGACACCCAAGAGGTTGGCACAATAACTAAGGAAAAAGAATAAAATAAGTGAAATGTGTGGTAGAAAATGAAGAGAGTGAATCAGTTGGGTAAAGAGTAGTTTTGTTTGAATAAAATGAGTGATAGAAAATAAAGAGAAAATGAGTGGTGGGGTAGAGTGAATATACAATTATAAAAAATAGGCTATTTTGAGAAGTGTCAAGTGAGCTGGAACAGACAAAATGGAAATAAGTGTCAAGTGAGCTGAGACGGAGGGAGTATTACTTTTGACAAACGGAAAAAAAAACACACAATAAAAAAAAAAAAAAATGTTTTTTTTTAGAAAAAAATATATTTTGTTCGCGGGTCATGGATCGCTGCCACGTGGGAGATTTTGGGTGAAGCACAAGTCAGGATCCTGCGCTTCACGCAAAATTGCTCCCAATCGCAAATGTTCTCACCCATAAAACAAAATGGATGTTCTCATGTGAGAACAAGTGCAAGATACTTTGAAATTGAGGAAAAAATAGTATTTTTAATCTAACTAGTCCATAACTCGTTCTCCGCACGTGAACTTATGTACTATTTATTTCTAAAGTTTATTTATATCCGATGATAATTATAATTTAAATTAGTTGTCATCATAAAACTTTGTTGTTCAAGTATTTTTAGTTGATTGTAATTCTAATTTGCACTTATAGTTTTTCAATAAATCTTAAGTATTGCACCAAAAAAAGTAATGTAGTGTACTAAATCAAGTCATTTTTTTAATTAATGTATATAAGATGTTATACAACAAAACTAACAAATCAATAAGTACTATTTATTTATCATATTATAAATAGTTATACACTCCATGCTTTAATTTATGTATTTCAAATCTAGAATAAATATCAACCTCCTATATATCACGTTGCAATTCATGTCCTTCATGAAATAAGCATAAGAAATTTCAAAAATTAATATAAAAGTCTTTAATTTGATTAAAAAAAACCACATTCTTAAAAAGGGAAATCATTCTTATTCATCATGACAGTTAAAAATGTATTTTTTATAATTATAAAATAAGTAAAAAAAAAGTCATACTCTTTTTAACATAATTTATAAATGTATGCATTTATATTTTATTCATGAAAAAAATTATTAGTGTATGAGAGTGTCTTAATTTAATTTAATGTGTATATGTTTTTTAAATTTCATAACCCTTGTCATTAGATTTGTAATATTAACACACACATAATGATGAGTGGTGTCAAGTGAGCTGTGACGGAGGGAGTATATATATTAGCATACTATTCTATTAGTATCCAATAATAGAATATGATTATCTATAGCAATAGTAGAATGAATAGTTGTATTCTTCTAATGTAGTACTCCCTCCGTCCCGGAGTAATAGTCTTACCCCTCATTTGCACGCTTATTAATAAATATTAGAAGTGATGTAAATGTTGTGAGTGTAAAAGTAAAGTAGGAGAGAGAATGAGTGGGAGAGAATAGTGAATTGATTGGTGTTGTGAGTATAAAAGTAAAATAGGAGAGAGAATGAGTGGGGTGAATAGTAAAGATTCTTTGTCATTTTAGGAATAGGACTCTTACTCTGGGACGTACCAAAATGGAAAGTATGACTCTTACTCTGGGACGGAGGGAGTAACTATTATATTATGCTAATACTATTAGCTAAAAGAGAAAAAATGAAAAGTCATATTGTCGTGGGGTACATGGTGTTGTGGCTTCACGAAATGAAAGATTTCGATAAAGCTTGTCCATGTGTCACATCCATAAGACTCCGCGTCGACTTTTATATATATAGATTTAAACTACTTATGACTATTTTTAAGGCAAAACTATAAATTTTGCCATCGTGCTTTAAGTTTGCCACTGTACTTTATTTTCGTCAATTTCGTCACTGTACTATGAGTTTTGCCGTCATTTTCTTCCTTCATCCAAACGAGTGTTAGAAACATAACAAAAATGTTAAAATTTTAACTAATTGTTATAACCATAATGAAAATGTTAAAATTTTGATAAAGATATTGAAAATGTTAATATTTTTAAATTAAAATTAATAAATTTATTATATATATATTTTTAAATTTATTATTTTTAATATCATTTTGAAAGATTAATATTATTTTTTTTTAAAAATATTCATTATATAAAATATTTTTAAAATAATTATTTTAAATATTATTATGATGATATTGAATTTAAATAATATTTGAATTGCATGTAAAATATTATTTTCTTCGTGTTAAAAAATCGGGACCACCCCTTCCAGGGTATTTGAACTTTAAGGACCAATCGTATAAATTGATTTTTATTTTCTTCGTGTTAAAAAATTATTTCTAATATTTTTTAAAAACATTTTCAATGTCACTTTGAAATTTTAACATTTTCAAGAGACTGTTGTAACATTTTGATAAAATTTAAGCATTTTGGTTAAGTTTTTAACATTCGTTTGGGTGAAGGAAGAAAATGATGGCAAAACTCATAGTACAGTGGCAAAATTGATGAAAATAAAGTACAATGGCAAATCTGTAAGTGAACCCAAAGTACGATGGCAAATTTTATAGTTTTGCCCTATTTTTAAACATAAATACGGTGTCCCAATCAAATAGTAATCGATGAATGCTCGGAAATATTTTCGCTTTTTTTCATCCTACATATCATGAAGACAGACGCGCCAAAAAGTAAATAAAAGCAAAAGTACATTTATTTCTTTTTGTGATTCTCTGCTCATTGTAAAAAGGAACCCCTTTATTAAGTCTCCACCAACACAGATTTTTTACTTTTTATTTCTATTTTATGAAGGAGGTGATAATCTAAAACTAATACTCCATTTGGTCTAAAATAACTGTCACTTTTGGTCAAACATATATAAATTTGATCAATAAATTTAAAAAAATATAATGATCCTAATAAAAATCTAAAAATTGTTATTAAAAGTATTATTAATTATAATACAATGACAAATTTTAAATTTTTATTAGCATCGTTATTTTTTATTTAAATTATTGATCAAAGTTACATATGATTGACAAAAAACGACAGTTATTTTGGACCAGAGTGGGTACGTGTCAGTGCTCACCTCCCCATACTCTTACGGGTATACGAATCACTCTCTCAGATACATAAACAAGTAAATTCGGGTTTTATCTCAGTCGTCAAGTAAGTTAGTGGTTCCAAAGGAAATGTTCAGCAGAACTTACATCACTTGTCACCAAGCTGCTCTTCCCACCTCTCGAACACAGAACTTTTATTACCATTCCTCACATCTTGATCGCTGAGCTACCCCGTAAAGGGCTGATTTTATACATTTTTCATTCAGCCATATAAGGGGAAGAATACAAGAAAATTGATGTATTATTTTTGAAATTCTCATGTACTAAAAAAAAATTCTTTGTCTCAAAACAAACGAACAGTTTCAAATAAATGACTTTTTAATCTCAATTGATTTTATTTTTTCAAATGTCTTTTATACTTACAACAGGAATTATTGGAAGTCATATTTGTAAAATGTCCCTTGAATAAGAAATTGTCATTTTTTTTTAGAGATGGAGAGTAACTAAGTAGCTAGGTTATTTTTGTCAAATAAACATCAAGCTGCAGATTATACAGTATCAATTATCAATTTAAATTTTTGTGTTTAAATTCATTTTAAAAATTTAAATCTAAGATTAGTAACTGGTTTATCACACTCCCTCTTCCTAAAGAAAAGTGTCAAGAAAATTATTAATTAAATTAAATTTATCCAAAAACCGATTGGACAAAAAATAACATACTCCTTTTTAAAAAAAAAATAATCTATTTATTTTAAAAGAAAATAATATATACATATATATATATATATATATATATATATATATATATATATATATATATATATATATATATATATATATATATATATATATACAGACACACACACACACCTGTAGATATCATCTCGTGTGCATTAAAAATAAAATCTATGCACAAATTTATTTGTTTAATATATTTACAAGCAATAATACAACAGTTTTAACAGATCTTTTTGATAATAAAGTTTAATAGTTTTAACTTGTTCACAATTTATAATTTAAAATGTGAGGAGTTATTGTCATTACATAATTTGACTATCCACTACATTTATTAAAACAATTTAAATTTAATTAATATCTTGGCAGAATTGCTCTTCGAATATCCTTTAACTACTTAATCAATTTACGTATATATATTTTTTAAGTTTTCCTTTTCTTTTCTTGATCGTTTACAAAATATTTAATTATAAATTTATCTGTATTTTCAAAATATTATTTAAAATTATACTAATAAAAATTAAGTTTTAATTTTATTTTAAATAATTATTTTAAATAAAATATTATAATTTAGTTAAATAATATCTTGTATGAACCTAAAAGTAATTTTTAAAACTATTTGGTAAATAATTAAATCTAGTTTAACAATCTTTTTTGTACAGTACGAAACATTTTTTTCATACTACTAAGAAAATGGTACTCCTTTTGTGTCAAAATGAATTTTGAATTGTATTTAAAGAACATTCTGAATAGAAATCACTTTTTATAAAAACATTTTTTTCACTTTCTAACTTATAATTTGCATGCACAAATGAATAGCACTTGATATATGTTTAAAGAAAACACTTTGGAATAAAAAAATGCCTTTAAAAAGCCAGATATTCACTTTATACGATAAATATGTTTTAAGGTGGACATTTGTTTTTTTTTTTTCCGAAAAAAAGGTGGACATTTGTTTTAAGACAAATGAGTAAATTAAAGTTTAATTTTTCCATTATTAGTATGATTAAAGATAATTATTTGAAAATACCCACGACATTTAAACTTAATTTACTTTTATTGTCATTGAAATAATTATTTAAAAATTACAAGAAAATTAAATTTTATTAAATCTTACTATTATGAATTTCTTAACATATGTTTATTAGTATGATTACCAATAATTATTTAAGAAGACCAATACATTTAAATTAAATTTAATTTTATTTTATTATTATAATAAAAAAATATTATTTGAAAAGACTAATAAAATATAATAAAAATAAATAAAACTTACAACCAAAACAAAAAAAAATAAGCAAAGAAAATAGTTAAAAGGAATTTAAAGTCAAGTTATTATTTAATTTTAAAATATATAAGTGAATGTTGTTGATAATAAGAAAGAAAAGTAAAACTCTTACTCTGAAATGTACGAGAGTATACATTTTTAAATTTTAGCTTTGTAAGTATGTAACAAATTTGTCAAAAATACTAAAAAAAATGCATTTATAAAAGATAATATTAAATATAAACGTTGAAGTTTTAGAAAAAAATACATTTATAAAAGATAATATTAAATATATTTTAGGGTTTTAGGCTTGATTTTTTATAACTTACTCCCTCCGTCCCATTTCAAGTTTTACCAATTACCCAAATGGATGTCCCGTTGATTGCTTCACCATTTCCTAAAATGGAAAAAACATGGGGGCCCACTTGTCATACCCACTAACTTTCCCCTCTCACATAATTAAAATGTAGGCTCCACTTATCATACCCACTAACTTTTCCCTCTCACACATTTAAATTGTAGGCCTCACTTATCATACCCACTACTTTTTCTCTCTCACAAATTTTCTTACACAAATAGTTTTTCTTAATTTGCGTGCATTACCAAAATGATGACACTTAAAATGAGACAGAAAGAGTACGGAGGAACTAGTTTCCTCCGAAACACATTCGGATAGAAAAGCCAAAGGAATGGGTTATTGTGGTAGGACGTGAGCACACAGTTACAAAACCATAATTACAAAACTTCTGAAATTTCTGAGTATTTTGAAACGGATGTTTCAAACTGTGTCATTAGCAATTAAAACCCCCAGAGGGTCCACGTGTCATTACCCGCGCAACATGACAAAATTTACTGCTGATTGGTCACTCTCCGTCCCATTAATTCCACCAATTTCCTTTCATTTCCTTTCCTTTCCTTTCCACCACCACTCTTTTACTGTACTTTCTTACCCATTTTCACTCGACCTGTAAAACAGAGGCGTCCTTTTCTTTCTTTCCTTTTTTTTTCACAGTTCAAACAAATTTCCATTTTTACAACCCTTTTTAAAGTTAATTATTTCCAGTCTAAATTGAAAGCGATGATCCAAAATAGTCTGAAAAATCTAGCTAGTAGATTGTCCTAAACATGGTGTGTGTGTGGTGTTGCTTCCTTTTATTTTTTTCCTGGTTTAAAATAGCAAAATAGTCAAATATTTACGGCATAATGATAATAATAAAAAAACAAAATAAAATAAAATTTTAGGGCATGATGGTAATGGCGAGTATACCTACAATAATTGAAAAATGATATTTCCTCCTCACATCATAAGTATTTTCTTTGAATAATTGTTAATGATATTCTTGGAATTTTATCATTCTGCATATAGTACACTCTCTATGTCCTGAAACGATTTTTTTTTTTTTTTATGTTTTTTGTTATAACAAATATATTGTGAGCAATGGTTTTAAATTAAATTAATTATGTTTCTGAACATTTTAAAAAAAATTGTAGTGATTTTAATGATATATTCAAAGTAAATTCAAATTTTTATCAAAATAATTAAATTAATTTTAAATTATCGCTCAAAGTATATTCATCTTAATGAATAAAAAGTAAGGGTTATTTTAGAAAGGATAATACAAACAAATAAAACACATTGCATAATAAATACAGTATATGATTTTATGCCGTGATTTTTTTATAAATATTTTCTCCCCATCATGTGTAAAAATGAGTATTCATACTTTATACTCCTACCGTATTTTGCTCCATAGTGGATAATAAAAGTAATTTATGCAATGTACATTCTAATTATACTTGCGTATATTTTTGTTATTTACTGTTGTACATCAAAGGGCTGGTTTATTGTGACATCGTCTCACGGCGATAACGGGAGACAGATCTACCTTAGGCTGACCCGCCAACCCGTTCGCCGACCCGGGTTTTTTTTTACCTTCCAACTTTTTTTTTTCTCGCCAATTTTTCCTCGTCAGCAAATGTAACACTTACAATAAAAAATGTAACATTTTTTTTCTTAATTGTAACTTTGTTTATTCAGAAATATAATCATAATTTTACATAAAATGAATTAAGGATAACATAAGATTGACTGCAAAACTATTATTACATTTTATAATAAATGAATGTACCATTTTTTAACTGTTTTAATATGAAATGTAACATTTCTTTCTGAAATATAACAGTTTTTATTCTGAAATGTAACCATAGGTTTGCACAAAAGGGATTGATGATAACATAATATTTACTACAAGTGAAAATCTCGAGAAAAACTTATTTTACATTCACTTTAGTGTAAAACCTGTTTTCATCCCTTAATGTAAAACAAAATATCTTATGTAAAAAAGGTTTTACACATCTTTTAGTGTAAAACAAGTTTTTCATAAGACTGACTCTTACTACAAAACTAATGTTATATTTTATTATAAAATATGTTATATTCATTTGTGGAAAATATTTATTGATAAAACAGTTAATGATTTGTCAATTACAAGGTTGAATGTAACAATTAGAATTCTGTAATGTACCATAGTAGTTTTGCAAGAAACAAATTCAAACAGTTTGATTTTATTAAGAGAAAGTAGCAACTGAAATGCAACCGATAATATACATGAATTCTTACTCTTTTATTTAAAAAATAATATTTACTTTAATAAAATTGTTACATTCATATGTATAACAAATAGAGATTTTTACCAATAAGTCCCTGGGGGAATGTGGTATTTACCAATAAAAACACAACATTTCAAATTCTACCTTAGGGTCCTTAGGTTCAAATCAATTTTACCAATAAATCTCTCGTACCTTTTAAATGAAAAAAAAATACCCCAGCCCAAATAAAATCCTCCAACACCTCTAACCTTTGACCATTTGACTGCTACATTTACATTTGACCACCACCGCCCGCCGCCACTGACCGCCGCCGTTGACCGCCGCCATCCGCCGGCCACCACCACCGCCGCCGGGCCTCCGGCCAACCGCCGGACCTCACCCATTGCCGCGCACAACCATCTGCAACCCCAAATATTATAAATAAAATTTATTTGCTCTTGGGAGGGTTTCTTGGCTAAGACTCCCAACCACTATGCCAAGCTTCTTACTTGTTCCATTAGTAGACTATTATATATTTAACACTACAACCTCACATTTGTTGTTGTTGTTTTTTTGTTTTTGTTTTTTTTTTGTTTTTTGTTAGGAGTATTAATTCTTCACAATTTCACAATTACTCATTTTTAATAAAAAAAAATGAGATAAATTTATTTCACAATTGTTTAAAGAGCATTTGACAAAAATGAGAGGTGATTTTATCAGTTTTTATTCAATTATAACTGAGAAATGAATGTCTCATTTATTATATAATTAAACCGATAAATTGAGTCATCAATTGGAAAAAATGAGAGATGATTTTATCAGTTTTTATTCAATTATGAATAACTGTTAAATGAATGTCTCAGTTATTATATTCAAAATCATGTGTAAACAACTGTGAAATGCATGTCTCAGTTATAATAATGATTGTGAAAAAATTGAGAGATGAATTTATCAGTTTTTTAAAAATGAAAAATGACACAACTGTGAAATCACAAAATTGAGAAACCATACAACTGTAAAATTAGTTGAAAAATGATTTTACAAGTGAAAAATGAAATTTTATTTTCTAAAATTGTGAAATTAATTGAGAAATGAAAAATGATTTTCTCAAATTTTTACTAGTGAAAAATGAGAATTTTATTTATAAAATTTGAATTATGGGCTGAGTGTACTTGTTTGATTCGTTTTGACGACACGATTAAAACGGATCTCAGATTATTTTTCCAATTTCTAGATTTTAAGATATTACGTACATTTTACAAGTTTTGGGTGGAAAACAAAAAGAAGAGAGAGAAAGAAAGAGGAGACAAGAGAGAGAGAGAGAGAATGAGAAACAGAAGAAAACGCACGTCTCTGGGTTGCTGTTTGCGCATGCCGCATGTGGGCTTAGGGGCAATCTGGTCCAACAAATATTCTAGGGACTTTTTGGTGAGTTTTCCATAATATCTGTCCTTATTGGTTGTTTTTATTTGTCTGAGGGACTTACTGGTCAAAGCCTCTAACAAATAATACTCATATATATAGTCTGTTACATTTCAATTATTATTTTCTTTAAATAAAAAAACTATCAAACTATTTAATTTTTTCTGCAAAACTACTATTACATTTTACAATAAAATGGTTATTTTTTAAGATTCTACTTTTATTTTTTTCATAAAAGTGTTACATTTCAGGGAACCACCAACTTAGTTTTTTTGTTTGTTAAAAATATGATTTTAAAAAAAAATCTTGAAAACCATATTATGACCTATCTAGTTTGATTCGTCTCGTCAACACGAACACAACAACAGTGTTTTCGAATATATTTATTTACTTCAAAATCTCAAGATATTTCATTTTAAAGCTATTGCCTTTTTTTTAAACACGCCACATAGCGCAAGTTGGGGAGGCAAGCAAGGTTGGACGAATGTGAATCTGAACGGGCGGGTGGGACCGACCTATAAAGGATCCGTCTCACCCTAGTTTTTGTCTCGCTTAAATATAGCTGTATAACCAATTAATTTTAAAATTGTTCCATCACCAAAAATTTTACTAGAATTTTCTCACCAAAAGCACTCGAAAAAGTGTACCTTAATATATTTTTTAAAATAATTTTTCTATTATAAAATTGTTCAACTACTTTTTTTTTTCAAAAAAAAATAATTTTTATACTCCCTTCATCCCAAAGAATAATCTCATTTCACCTTTTCATTTATCCCAAAACGGAAAGTTTATTTTAAAAGGGGAAAAGCTACTGTCCCAACAAAATTTGATTATCCACAACATTTATTTATATTTTTTCAATTAAGTCATTATCTTGACACAAATGTCATTATAATATTTTTAACTATTTCATTACTTACTTTTTTTTATTGTAAGTGTTTTTTTTTTTGGTCTTTTTAAATACTTATTTCTAATCATTATAAAAATTTACTTTTATACATTTCACATTTAATACATTATTTGGTTTTATTTTATTAGTTGATTAAAAGGATATTTATAAGACCAAGAAAAATTAAATTTTATTTACTATTAGTAGTATAAGAATAGTTTTTTGAAAAAGACTTAGAAATTTAAAATATAATTTAGTTTTATAAGTATGATTAAGAATAATTATGTGAAAATACCAAGAAAAATAAAATTTAACTTGAATGGGCTTTAGCAGTTCTACGCGGTTCATTCGTAACATTCCCTGGCGATGTCATTGCGTTAATCACTAAGGAAAAGAGACAAAAAACTTTTATTAGTATGACAAACAGTAATTATTTGAAAAGACAAAAAAAAAACTTCCAACAAAAAAAAATATATACATATGGGTAGATAAATAGTTAAAGAGGATTTAAAGAGCAATTGTGTCAAGATACTAATATTTTTTTTTTTTTTTTTTTTTGACGATGTCCACGCCATAAGGAGGCGAGGAGAGATACTAATAAAGTTTAAAATGCATCAATGAATGTATTGGATAATCAAATTATGTAGCGGTAATAGCTTTTATTTTATTTTTTTTAAAAAAAGATTTTTTTTTTTGAAAGATTAAAAAATAAAATAATCAAGAATTCTATATTGCTGATTTTTTTAAACTTATAATGTAACCTTTAAATATATGAAAGGTCAAACGAAATCAGCTTGAGACGGAAGGAGTGTCTTATTATTTTCTCTTTTCTTATTATATTGTGAATGCTCATTATTGATCTTTTTTTTTTATATATTCTAGTTCTTATTACTCTGTATTATGAATGCTCATTATTGATATTTTTTGTATATATTCTAGTTCAAGATTTTATAGATTATCTACTTATATTGTTATAAAATTTAATTTGTTTATATTGATATATTTTCTTTATCCCTTAATGAATGTCCGAATTTTATTTTAAAAGACATCTGAAAATTTATACATTTCATACAATTAAGTGGCAAAGATTCATATATAACCATGTAATTATCTTTTCAAACACTTAGTTTTGCAAGTACAAAGAGACCCGTGAAGAAATTGGTAAAAATACAATTATGATTAAAGTTATTTCTAAAAAAACATTTATTTCGAGACATTTTTTTTTAAAAAAAAAAAACATGAACATTCATTTAAAGGCAGAGGGAGTACGTATCTCTTTATTAATTACATCCGTATAAAATTTCATTGACAAACACATAGTATTAGTAAGCAAATCCTGTTCATAAAAAAAAGCATAACAACTAGTAGTAATTTTTCTTTTCCTACCCCATCATTAGCTGTAAACTGGAGTACTATTTTTGAAAGCTTTGACCCAAATAATCAATTGAACAAAAACATTAGATTTACATTGGTTAATGCAATTAATGATTTTGTTAGCATCTTAATTGTTCTGCAAATCTGTAAATGCTACTCCTTTCGGTCCAAAATATCTGTCATTTTTTGACTTTTCACAAAGATTAAGAAATGCAATTATTACGGCATATTAATGGTGAAAGTTCCATGTTTACCCTTATTTATTGTTCATCTTTCTTACATTATTACACTACCTAAGTCAATTAATAAAGTAAAACAACTTCCAATGTAAGGGTAAATTAGGAATTCTAATTGTCTTGAACCAAAAGTGACAGTTATTTTGGACCAAAAAAATTAATCAAAAGTGACAGATATTTTGGACCAGAGGGAGTACATATTTTTTATTTTGTCTCAAATAATTATCCATCCATTTTTATCTTTTATTACATATTTTATTTGGCAAAGATAAGTGCTACTAGCACATCTTTAAGAAAAAAGAAGCATCAACGTAAACTTTCATGTTGGTCATATTTAGATTTTAAATATGAAATGCCTAACTATAAATCTTAATATGGTGAGAATTTATAAATTGAATTTAGATACCTGTATGAAAATATAGTAAGTACGTATATAAATTAAATGGAGTTCATGTATAAGCAATGTGCATACCCACTCCGTCTCATAAAAATTATCGCATTTGACTCGTTAACATTTTATAAAAAATAGATCTTTTTTTGCGTTGCTTGTATAATTGTAAATATACATGGAGACAATTTTCCTTAAATAGAAATGCGACACTAAATTTAAAACGAACCAAAAAAAACACGATATTTATTATGAAATACATTTATTATGAGACAGACATAGTATATTATTGTTGGATTAAGAAAACATTTCTTTTCTTGCAATCTTGTTAACTAATTATGCCACATTGTAAGAAGAAAAAAAAAGGAAAAGGACTTAATGTAACCAAAAATAGCAACATTTGGAAATAATATTATGCACTTTGACGGATTTCGAACCCCTGCACCAACACGTTAGGTGCACCGCTGCACCGATGTGAAAATTGTACAATGTTTTGTAAAACGTTTTCTAGTTAATGTAAAATGTGTACTTGCAAATGTAAAACGTTTTTCAGGAGCTAACACTTTTTCGGTCGTTTTTTACGTTGTGTAGTGCACTAAAACGTTGTGTAGAATATGTTTTACAATACGTTGTGCAACTTTCACATCGGTACAGCGGTGCACCGAATCTCGGTGCAGCGGTTCCGTACCCGTACTTTGACCAAACTTGATTTGTCAAAATAAAAATATAAATATATTCCCAAATTAGTCCTTTGGAAGTATAGTACTCCGTATGCAATAAAATTAAACAAACTACTCTTTTTGGTAAATACAGTACTGTATTTCTAAAAAAAAAAAAAAAAAAAACTTTATAATCTCAAATATTTCTAAATGAACCCACGCGTCCCTTCTCCATTGTGCCTCTCTCTCTCTCACACAGTCACTTAATCTTACCCACCCATGTCTATATTTTTGCCTATTTCTCATTTCTCTCTTGCATCTCTCTCCCTCTCTCTCTCCTTTACCCTAAAATAGTGCAACTCAGTTCTTCTACATAAGCCGCTCTATCAACTCTCTCTTTGTGAGAGACAATCTAGAGTAGAGACTGAGGCAGGTTATTGCTCAATCATCTATTCTTCTTATCAACCCATTTTCATTCTTTTTGATTGATAAAATCACCATAAAAAATCTCGTCTTTTTTTGGAAGAAATCTTGTTGAGGGGATTCATTCAATGGCACCCAGTCTTGATTTTGCAGTCTCAAGCCTTTTGTGTGCAGAGGAGAACGAATCCATTCTGTACGACGGCGTCGATGATGATGTTGTTGTTAATGTTCATAACGGTTATGTTTTGCAAGAACTTGAGGTTAATACGTGGGTCGGGCATCATCGGAATCATCGAACCCCCATTGTTAATTATCAAAAACATTGCTTTATTGATGATGCTGAGAATGTGTGTGTGTTGAGCGATGAGTGTTTGGGGGTTATGATTAAGACAGAATGTGAACAGTTTGCTGGTGGTTTTGATTACTTGAAAAAATTGAGGAATGGGGACTTGGATTTGGGCTCCAGACTCGACGCTGTTGATTGGATTACTAAGGTTCGTTCATGTGCCCACCCCCTTTTTTTCAATTAGATTGATTTTGTTCTTGAATATTCTGAAATGGGTTCTGTTTAATGTTCATCTACTTTGATTCTGAATGTTTGGGGATTTATTTTTTCCGATGAATTGAAAGAAACTTTTTTAGATGTTTATGATTCTCCTTTTGTTTAGATCCTTTTTGTTGTGTTGATGATGATGTATTAGATATTGCTGTGTGTGCTAATTTACTGTTAGTAGGTGTGCTGATCAAGTGTTTGATGATATGCTTGAACAGGTTCAGGCCCATTTCAATTTTGGACCACTTTGTGCATATTTATCTATAAACTACTTGGACAGATTCCTCTCTGCCTATGAATTGCCTGTAAGTTTCTTGATAAAAATAAATCAATAAACTTCGATAATCGGTGAACGCTGGGGTTCAATCCCTCTCCTCGCCTCCCTCTGGCGTGGACATCGTCAAAAAAAAAAAAAAAAAAACTTCGATAATCCATTAAATCAAATCTAGACATTTCAATTTGAATCTAATATGTTTATTGATGTACAGAAGGGCAAAGCTTGGATGATGCAATTGCTTGCTGTTGCTTGCATATCACTGGCAGCCAAAGTGGAAGAGACTGAAGTACCCCTCAGTGTGGATTTGCAGGTATAATTAGTTCTGTAAAATAATTGGATTGTCAATTCGTTATTCATTTTCTGATTATGATTTTGATTATATTGACTTGGATGTTGCATCATCAGGTGTGCGATTCAAAGTTCATATTCGAGGCGAAAACTATACAGAGAATGGAATTGCTTGTTCTGAGTACATTGAAGTGGAGAATGCAAGCAGTGACCCCATTCTCCTTCATAGATTGCTTCCTTGGAAAGATCAATGGTGATCAACCCGCTTCACAATCTTTGATCTTTCGATCGACCCAACTCATTTTGAGCGCAATCAAAGGTCGGTTGTGTGTTTGTGTTTGTTGATCAATCATATATGGTCATAACTCATAAGCATGAATGAATGTGTTGAAACAAAACAGAGTTTAAATATAAGGGGCTTGAATTGGAATGAATGCAGGGATTGAGTTCTTGGAGTTCATGCCATCTGAGATTGCTGCAGCTGTGGCAATGTCAGTTGTGGGAGAAACTCAAACTGTGCTTGATACCGAGAAAGTGATTTCGGCTCTATCTCAACATGTACAAAAGGTATACTAGTAACTCAACAATGGTCATGAATTTATTCGTTCGTTCACAATTGTACATAGCTTTCATAACCTTGAGACCGAATCTTCTGTACCATTTTCGTGTATCATCTTGTCCGTGTCACTACTGATCCAACAGTTATACGTCACTGATGACACCAATCATGCTGTTGTCAGCCTTAATAACTTTGTAACCATTAAATCACTATTTGATGTGCCTAAACGATGAAATAAGTGGTTAATAATTTTTTTTCAACGCAGGAGAGATTGGTGAAATGTGTGGAAATGGTGAATGAATTATCAATGATAAGTGGTAGAAGAGTGAGATCGTCTTCGTCAGTTCCCCAAAGTCCAATAGGTGTGCTAGAGGCAGCATGCTTGAGTTACAAAACAGATGATTCAACAACAATTGGGTCATGTCCAAATTCTGCTCAGAATACTCCAACTACTAATAAAAGGAGGCGGCTTAACACACCCTTTGAGTTGGAGTTTTAGAGACCGGCGAACAACAACGGTGATGATGGTGTGATACTGCCCTGTGGATGGATCGAGACCGTCGGAATCTGTTGGGATTTTTGTTGGATGGAAGTTTGGTTGGTGTGGTTGTAGTAGCCTATTATGAAGCTACCCTCAAGAAAGACCACCAAGCTAAAGCTTATATTTAGAGGCTTAAGTTGTGAAAATAAAATCAGTGCTGGATCAGCTGTTAAATATTAGAAAAAAGAAAAACAGAGTTATTCTATAAGAAAACTAAAAAAATGGGAAAAAAGAAAATATATGATACAATTTTTATTTATTATTTTGTTTTTTTTCTTTTGGTAGATACAATTTGTTGTAGGGGTTGCAACTTTTATTTACATTTGGTATGAGAATTTTGAAAAAACAGAGGGAAAATATGGAGGGAAATCAATATGAGATATTATGATCTTCTTTTTTTTTATAATTATTATTAATATCAAATGTCTTTCTCAATGGTACGTATTCTCATTTACATTTGTTTTCTGGGTGTTGTCAGGTGGAGCCCATGGGAGGCAGAAACCAGCTAGTATTTCTTTGACTGTGTCTGTCTGGCTTGACTCTCTCTGGGGCTTGCAGCTTGCTGCCTGCCATGGTTTATGTATAAATAAACTTGGGTAACACAAAATGTGTAACAAAACCAAAAACAAAATATACCCGTTCCGTCCCAAAATAAACGTTCAAGCAAACTCTAATAAAACTCTATTGCGATTTGGGCTGACTAGGAAATGAAATTGAACCAATGGTACCATACTTTCTTACCACGCGCCGGTTAAGCGATTCAAACAAGAATGCAAAATGATTTCAAACTCTTGTAAATCAATTTACATGTCTCGAATTCGAGTCTGTGGATGAAATCAGGGAATCAGCCAAGAGAAATTACATGGAATTAAACATTATAATTGAAAAAAAAAAACAAAAAGAATTAGAGAACTGACATGGATGATTTACAAGATACATGAATTTTGTGCCATCACAAAGAAAAGAAAATGCAGAGGAACCATGTTGTGTGACATACTGAAATACAGGAAAAGATAACAAAAATAGTACACTATGATGGACTACAAAACTATAAAAAATAGTAAAATACCCACCCCATACTTTTAAACCAACCTCCAGAATGGCCGCTTTGGAATTGGACCAAATAACTTTCAATTATTGCAATAATCTTTCCTTCTCTTTTTTTTTTTTTTAAAATAAAATAAAATACAACACCCTTCACTAGATAAATAGTACAAGCTCACTAGCATAATGTACAACAAACTTTGTAGTTGCTCATACAAATTCATATATGCTCTGTCTTGAGTCTTGACTATGTTGGCATTGTAGCATATGGTCAGTTTTTAATAGAAATTATTAACCGAAAGAAATTGTTATGGAGAGGGGACCTTTGGACACCTTAAGATCCCCTTCTGTCATATTATATCTGTCGATCGATGTCGAAGTTGACCTGTCAATGTTATTAAGAAATGTGTTTTATTTGTATGCTTTTGATTATACCATTTTAAAATAGCAGTAGTAAGAATATTCAATTTGAGTTGAACCATAAAGGAAATTGCGATATTTATTACGGGACGGAAGTATATTCCCATTGAATGAATGACAAGGAGATAAAAAGTGCGAGTAGAAGAATAAATGCTAAACATGAATAGAAATCTTCATGGAAGGAAAGAAGATAAATGTGTCCCTACAACCAAGCTGTGAAATCATAGTAAAGATTGAATGATGAAAAGTTATGGTTGTTTTAATTTTGTCACGCAGGGAGGGTGAATGGTTTTGGAAGCCAATGCAATGAGATAAAACTTCTCTTCTATGCTTCTCTTTTAATGTTCTAATATGAATAAATGTGCAAAAGGGCCCAAGATCATTTCTATGGGTCAAGTCAGGGTATAGAAAACAGAACTGACATGGATGATTTACAAGATACATGAATTTTGTGTGTGTGTGTGTGTGGGTGGGGGGGGGGGGGGGGAGGACTTATGAATTGTGAAGAGAAAAATGAGGTGTGGAGAGTTAAAAACGCGTTCTGTCGTGAGAAGATGGAATTTTACATGATTGACATGGACCAGTCTGTCTTTTCGCGTGAGAGAAGTGAAAGTTTCGCCTTGGGGGAAGGACTTATGAATTGTGAAGAAGAAAAATTAGGTGTGGAGAGTTAAAAACGCGTTCTGTCGTTGAGAAGATGGAATTTTTACATGATTGACATGGACCAGTCTGTCTTTTCGCGTGAGAGAAGTGAAGGTTTCGCCTTGGGGGAAGGACTTATGAATTGTGAAGAAGAAAAATTAGGTGTGGAGAGTTAAAAACGCGTTCTGTCGTTGAGAAGATGGAATTTTTACATGATTGACATGGACCAGTCTGTCTTTTCGCGTGAGAGAAGTGAAGGTTTCGCCTTCAAGTTTTGCTGTTTTGAATTTTTGACCAATATTTTTATCAGTGGCCGGACCACTCATTAATTCTTGTCCGTAATGGGCATCTTTTGATGAAAAAGTTTTTGAAATTGAGTAACGTTAATATACACTCGCTCCATTCTGTAACAAACATTGCAATTGGCATATCAAACATTTTAAGAAAGATGCTTTACTTATTTATAACTCTTTGAAATTAGACGGCTCTATATATTTACAAGTTGAATATGAATTCTCTGTTCAAACCAATCAATACATAATATTCTAAAGTGTTACGCGACATTTGGACTTGAGCGACATGGAGTTAGATTATTATGGGCTTCTTTGGACTCACACAATGCGAAGGGCATGCTCTGATACCATAATAAATTTTGAAGTTACATCTTGAAACCAATTTGCAATGAGCGGGGTGAGTATCACGTGATCATTTCATAGGAAGGCAAGGCTTATTAATTCCTTATGTGAAATTAGTAGTTCTAACATGAATACATATTCAAAATACTAGGTCTTCAAACTCATTACGGGTCATGGCGGTAAGTAAGTGATTCAGCAAGACTTTTTAATATTCTTTTTTTGAATAAATTATAACATTTCTTTGAGTCAAGTCAAGGTAGAAGAGAGATTTGAAATGAATGATTTACAAGATCAAGATTCAAGATTGTGTGATAGAAATCATGAATGGTGAAAAAAATGTGGTGCGGAGAGTGAAAACAATTTTCTTTTTCACGCGTTACACTGAAGGTGAAATTTGCGCATTGACATGATATTCACCGGTTTCTCTTTCACGTGAGAAAAGTGAAAGTTTAACCATCAAGCTTTGTCGTTATGACCATTTTTTTTTTTATAGATGGCCGCGTTACTCATTAATTATTGTCCGTAATGGTAACGCTTGATGAAAAGGGTTTTGAAATTGAGCAACGTAAATATACTCGCTCAGTCCCATGATAACTTGTCATTTTTTTTTTAATTTTTTTTTTAAGAAATATCTTTTATGTGTTTATATTTACTTCGAACTAGAGGGCTATATTGTGGACTTGAGTAGGAATATTATTTATACTAGCACACAATTTTGAAACTCTACTATATATCAAGGCCTGGGCAAGGCAGAGGCATTCCTCTAACAAGGCTTAAGGGCCCGTGGCGGGAATTGGACCACTTTAACGGCTACTTTTTTCAAAATGTAACCCATGGGGGGTGCGTTTAGCAAAATGTTTTGGAATGCGTTGTGGGCCAAAACCACTGCTCAACTATCATTTTATGTTTCTTGCCCAGTTGCCCATCACAGACTAATACGGAGTAGTTTTTTTTTTTTTTTTTTTTAAATTGATTTCTTGTCAAAAACTAAAATAATAAAAATTATGTGAAAATTTAGTAAAAAACATGTTTTTTTTTTTTAAAAAAAGAGGCGGTGACATTTTTGTAAATAAATGGGAAGTATATATCTGCATCGTAAATGCCAGTGCTAATGTTGCAAAGAGCCGGTGATTCAGCTGACACTTTTTGGAGAACGTCATTCCGCAAAACCTCTCTCAACTTCTCTGTTCTCTCCCAACCATCATCTTCTTCTTCTAAAATTTTCATCTGATTTTCCATCTTATTCCTTCAATTTCCATTCAAGTCTTCTTCATTTCTTGAAGAAAACTTCATTTCCTTCTTCTGGTTTTAATCCACAATAACACAATTGTTTGTAATTTCAATGTAGAAATTATAAACAATTGTGTTGTTGTTTTCTATTGTACATTATATATTATATAATAAGAATATCTCCTAAGTGAGAGCCGTTGTATTCTCTCCTCAGTGAGAGCCGTTGTATTCTCTCTTTTGTGAGAGCCTATGTTGGTCTTGTTTGTTTGTTTGTTTGTTTGTTGTATTTTTTTTTTCAAAATTGCGACGATTCTAGCATTTTCTCACAATGAAGTGAGTTCTGATGTTCTAACTACATAAGGATTGTTCGAAAATTTTGAGATGCTTGGTAGACGTTTTCTCGCCAACCCGGATTCTGCATATCCCGTGCTAAGCGCAACATTTTACCCGAGGGAGGATTTCGTAAATGCCAGATTGAGGCAGTCTCCAAGTTTCGTTTGGAAAGGAATCCGTACGTCTCAAGGTTTAGATATCAAATATAATTCTTGTAAGTTACGAAATAGAACTACTATTGTAATTCTGAGTGAGCCTCCAATCTTTGTGGTGTGCCATTTCTTTTTTCATTGTGAATGAATGAATTATCGTTTGCCTTCAAAAAAAAAAAAAAAACATTACCACTGGCATATATCAAAAGTACCGGTGCCAATGCTTATACATGCCAGTAAAGATGTCTGACACTTTCTAACAATAGCACTGACAGTTATTTAAAAGTGTCACTTTCTATGTTTTCAAACGCCAGTAAGAATCACTGACACTTTGTCGCATTAGCACTGACATTTACGATACAGATATACGATTGCTAGTTATTTACAAAAATGTGACAACTTGTTTTGAAACAAGCGCCAGTTTATATACAAAATCGCCACCGTCTATTTCAAAACACGTTTTTCTAGGAAAAACACGTTTTAGAAAAACACGTTTTTCATAGGACCTACTCAAAAACATTTTAAAAACTATTTTCTTACATAAATCATAATTAAATAAGGTCAATGGCAATTTGATTACTTTACTTTAGCACACGTTTATAAAGGACCCGGAACCGCTCCACCCAATTTGCTACACCTCTCCACCCAATGGCTAAGATGAAGGCCACGTACACACACAAATCAGGGGGCGGTCAAGATAGCTCCCACTTTTATGGGTCCCACCGAATTTGGCTCTATCTGAACCGTTGGGTGTAGGAAAAATGAGGTGGCATTGATCTCCACCATTGGGTGGAGCCAACTAACGGTTCAGATAGAGCCAAATTCGGTGGGACCCACAAAAGTGGGAGCTATCTTGACCGCCCCCCTGATTTGTGTGTGTATGTGGCCTTCATCTTAGCCATTGGGTGGAGAGGTGTAGCAAATTGGGTGGAGCGGTTCCGGGTCCGTTTATAAATTGGTTGCCAACTTTGTATTTTTTGCAATCCGAATTTCAACATTTACATTTTTATTTAATCTAGTGTAGAACCAAACAGATTGTTAACTTTTTAGCAAAAGTTAAATGGAAAACTTAACATGTTTTTATTTTTTCTTTTTTTTGCGAATTCCAAAATCCACCTCTACAATTCCAATATTGAACACTTTGATAATGTGCAGATATCCAAATTATACAAAATAAATCATAAAAAACACTTAAAATCCACATGTGGATTACAAAAATTAATATCCTCAATTTGAAAAATAGACCAATGGTGACCGTGGTGGTGGTGGTGATGGTGATGATAGGAAATAATAGTGAAAAATTTAGATTTGTTAAACTATGTGGTAAATATCAGTATAATTTTTTAAATAAGCAAAACTCATTAATGTTTCATTATCTTTCGTTAAGACAACTAGCATTATGTCTATTTTTACACTTGATTGAACAAAATATAACCATAGGAAATAAGATTGCGAAATACTCCATTTTAGGAACCAATTTGCTAATGTGTGTATAAAATTTTGGTAATCGCAAGAATCTTTAATTTTGAATGAAATTTCAAAAAAAATCAAATGAGAGGGATAATTTGTAGCGTGTAAAAAATGTTAAAGGTACTATCTGATAACTCAATATAGTTGATGGGGGTTTGTTGCAATTTGTTCTTTTTAGTTAGAAGCCGTGGATAAAGGCCTTTTGCAAAACAGTAAATCAATTACTAGAACCCAAAGCCCATCTGAATATCAAGGCACAAGTTTACACCTGAATTCTTGTTCACTGAGGCTTGAGACTAATAAATAAAAATAAAAATAAGGCTTGAGACTAAGATGACACATTTTCATTTTCACAATTGACAATCGTTCTTGTAATAAAATTAGAGATATTCTTGGATTAAAGTCTCCAATGTTTTATTTATAACGCGCTATTAGATTGGTTGATAATAATTAGATCAATGAATAGGTCGATAAAAGCGCGAATAAAACAATTTTAATCGAGCAAATCAAGCACAAGAAAGCAGATGAGTTGTGTGACATGGATTTTGATGAGCCCGAGCTTGTCAGACCGGAGACAAGCCCGCGTGAACCGGACTAATAGAGTTTATCTTAACCGGGTCCTGAATCTCAAGACCGAACCGAATAAACCCGTGGAAGAGTGTGCCCGAGGTCTTAGCCCGATCGCTGACCTGACACGGGAAGGGCTTTGCCTCCCGTTATTTTATGGGCCTTGTGCTTGTGTCCCAAGTAATTAACCCGGAACCCGCACTTTTCAGCTGGCGAATACGTCCAAGGGACGTTAACGATCCGTACCTGTCAGACCATGACTATGAGTGCTGGAGCCACAACCCACCAACAATATACCACTTTTCAGTGTCCTTTCCTGACCAGACCAATGAGATCCTGGTACGTGTCCTAAATCCGTACGAAGACGGTTAATATCCAGATCTTATCCCTTTATTCTCTCTCTACTATTACCTATAAATACTTCTTTTTCGCCCCCCATGGGCAAGGCACGTACTCTAACCCTAAATCATACACAAGGTTTTCACAGGCCTTTTCCCTTAGGTTTTCCTCAGATATCTTATTCTCACACCCGAGGGCCTAAACCGGATTCAAACTCGGCTCTGGTCCTAACGGTGTTCTTGATTGTGTTGTGATTCAGGAACATGAGGCAGCTAACCGGAGATCTCTCTCCTTGACCCCAAATTCCAGGGCGTCATCAGATTTTGGCGTTGAAACCTCACAGTGATTGATTTGATGCTGCACTTCAGTGAAAATTTTGATTTATTTGTTGCATTAGATTTTGGCATGTTTCCCTTTTTTGATAAATGAGCAATGAAAATATTTAGTGAGTTCCATGATATGTTTGTTACATCCAGGCTATCCATAAACATTTATGGGCCCAAAGATAAATCAGAATAAAGGCCCTTTATTGATTTTTTTTTTTTTTTTTTTTTTTGCGAAACTAGATGTCTCAATATTTTTTTCTTCTATGTACAAACTTATACTCTCAGTTGATAGATATCCATTAATAAACACATGTGAAGAAGTTCGATATTCACAAACATCGGTATCTCAAACCAAATTCTAAAGAGTACATGTACATACATTTGAGCAAATCTCGAGAAGAAATTCGCCAACATATACAATACATTTCTCGTGTTTAATATAGTGAAATGAATTGACAATTGATATTGTACTATCAACTTCAAACATTATCTGGAGCAAATATGTACCAAATATATTCTCGTAACTAAAACTCCATCTAAGGGTTTGCAGAACAATAACTTCGGACATCCAAAGGCTTCTCTAAGCAAAACTTAGACACTGTCCAACACGAGCATTCAAAAAATCTCCACACAGACTAAACTTAGCTTTGAGGTCACTACAAACCGAAGCATTTGAGTCGAGGAATAGGTGTGAAACCAAGTATCCCAAGATGTCAACAAGAAGGTATACAATCATTACAAGAAAAATTCTCAACATAATCAAGAGTATGACTGGTCTGATAACATATTACATATATTACTCCCTCCATTTCAAAATAAATACAATAATTCAAATTTGCTTTTGACTAAAATAAATTTGATTACTTTGGAATATATGGCTGAGTTAAAAAAAAAAAAAAAAAAAAGAGGAGAGAATACTCTGTACGGCTAAATGTAGATACTCCCTCGTTCTCAAATGTAATGTTTTCATTTAGTTATTCAATATTTTTAAGAATATAAATACTTGTTTCGTTAGCCATGCTTTGCTCATGCTATTTTAAACTCAAATAAAAAAATGAGAATAATTTTTAAAATAATAAAAAATAACAAATGAAAATTATTTTTTGACGGAGTAGGAAGTAGTAGTATATAACTGCATCGGAATGGCTGTAAATCACTCACTGCATCGTTCTCTAGATTTGAATCAAGAGGTGTAGACAGTCACTTGGAGTAGGGCTGTGCAAAAAAAATGAGAACCGGACCGGACCAATCAAACATGATCGAACCAGTAACAATCGGACCGGACCAATAGTATTGGCCTGGTTTTGGTTATATATATATATATATATATAGTACCTACTGTTTTTTGTTCTTAACAATCTACCTAAGATAATAAGACATGTTTCTGTGTGTAACTAAGTTCAAAAAGTAACTCAGAAAGTTCAAAAACTTACAGGCTTCTTGTATGTTGAAATTAGAAATGTGAAAAAATGTTTTTTTTCCCCAGTTAGTTTATGGTGGCTTTTTCTTTTCTTTTTTTTTTTGCTTTTTTTTAAAAAAAAAAATAATAATATCTCTGGTTAAGACAAATAATTGATGTTCAATTTTGCTTAACTGGATGTCGTTTTGAGAACAAAAATATTGTACTCCCTCCGTCTCACACCAATGGGCACTTTTGGTCAAACCCACCTGAACTTTGACTAACATTTTATGCTAAATAATTTATCTCCATAAAAATTTGAAAATAGTTATTGATAATGTTTCTATTATTAATTTAGTACGTAACTTTTTTTTTTTTTTTTTTTTTTATGGAGATTAATAATTTAGCATAAAATGTTAGTCAAACTTCAAGTTGGTTTGACCAAAAGTGCCCATTAGTATGGGACAGAAGGAGTATATGGTAAAACCGTAGAACCGGAACCGGATTAATACAACCGGACCAATGACATCGGTTCTAGAATGTATTGGTCCGCTCTTGGTTCTAAATTTCTACAAACCGTACAATTGGTCCGATCCGATTTTATAAAATTTAATAAAAACCGGGCCGGACCGTGAACACCTTGGAGTGTGTGTGGCATGCAGCATGCTCTTCTTTTTACGAGTGTTGCAGTAAATAAGAGAGGGTAAATCAAGTACACACGAAAGAAAATCAAAAGGACTAGTAAAAACTTTTACTCTTTTTTTTTTTTTTTTGAGCTAGTCTCCCATGAGAACAAGGGGATCCGTCTCATCTATGAGACAGGTTTTTCTGACTTGGATTCATGACCCATGGGGCATAACCTGCCACGTGGCAGCCACCCAATGCCCCCCCCCCCACAATTTTTTTTTTGTTTTTATATATATTTTTTGGCTTTTCCGTCGTTTACCAAAAGTAATAGTTACCATAACTTAATGTAATGACTGTATACATATAAAATAACATTTTTCATAAGTAAACGTAACACCTGTTTTACAAAAACAAAAGCTCGTTTTACCCATTTTTTTCAAATGTAATACTGACTAATTACATGTAACCCAAACAATATCTAAATGTAATTATCATTTATACTAAAATGTAATAGTGCTTTTGCAAAAATATAAAATATTGTGTATTTTGATTTAATTTTTTGAAAGAAAGTAACATTTGAAAAGTAACAACTCATATACATGAATGTAATTGTTTGTACAAGTAAATGTAACACTTTAATAAATAAAATTATACTCCCTCTGTTCCTAAATAAGTGTCAATTTTCAAGAAATCTTTGTCCCTAAGCTCGTTTTACCCATTTTTTTCAAATGTAATACTGACTATAATTACATGTAACCCAAACAATATCTAAATGTAATTATCATTTATACTAAAATGTAATAGTGCTTTTGCAAAAATGTAAAATATTGTGTATTTTGATTTAATTTTTTGAAAGAAAGTAACATTTGAAAAGTAACAACTCATATACATGAATGTAATTGTTTGTACAAGTAAATGTAACACTTTAATAAATAAAATTATACTCCCTCTGTTCCTAAATAAGTGTCAATTTTCAAGAAATCTTTGTCCCTAAATGAGTGTATTTTTTGAACATAACTTTCTCCCTAAACGTTTTTTTTTTCGAAATTTTTTTCACCGGTTTCTTTATACGTGCAAAACTAAGGGTTTGGAAAGGAGATTACAAGATTATATATGAATCGTTGTTACCAAATTGTTCAAAAAGTTAAGATTTTCAGTGTCTCTTAAAATGAAATTTGGACACTCATTTAGGGACAGAGGGAGTAACATATTTCTATAGATAATGTAATATTTTTACATGTAATACTAATCAAGTGTTTTTAGCTCTAAAAATGTAACTGGTTGAATTATTACTTTTTCTATACATATATGTTACAATTATGTATAAACACTGTTACATATAAGTAACACGTTCGTTAAATTTTAGTTGTAATAAGTATTACTTTTGGCAAACGAAGAAAACATAAAAAAAAAAACACTACTCCCTCCGTCTTTTTAAGATGTTCACACTTTGCTTCGGGCACTAGTATTAAGGAAAAATATTTTATATTAGTAGTTGAATAGGTGTTGTGAGTATGAAAAGTATGATGTGATATGTGAGTGGGGTTGAAATTGTGATTGAGATAGTTGTTGTGAGTATGATAAGTGGGTCCCATTGAATAAAGAATAATATAAACCTTCCTTTTTGGGAGTGTGAACAATCAAATGGGATACCCAAAATGGCAAAAAGTGAACAGACTAAAAAGACGGAGGGAGTATTACTTTTTCTGTATATATGTATACTTTTATGTATACAAACTGTTACATTTAGTTATAGTAACTACTATTACTTTTGACAAACCGAAAAAAAAATATATAAAGTTTTTTTTAAAAAAAAAAGCAAAAAAAAAAGCAAAAAAATGAAACTATGAGAGGCTGCCACGTGTCAGGGTCGCCCCCGGATCATGGAGCCGGTTCGTGGGTCGGGTCATGAGTCAAAAAAATATGACCCGTCTCAACTGATCCCCTTGTTCTCGCATCGCATAAGTTTTTGTATTTTTATATACAACCACGCACACAATTTGTGTGTAAAAATGAAGAGAAAAAAAAGGGCACGCCAACAATTACAAGAGTGAAGTGAAGAGAGCACGCCATTGGCGGCTTGTGACTGATGACCCACGTCTTCTCTTATGCCGACACGCATACTCCAAGTCAAAGTCAGAGCAGCCACCTCACCCCCCATTCTTTCTTCCTCTTCCTCTTTTCCAGCCAAAACGATATCTCTCTCGCGTGCCTTTTCTAATTTTATTCATTAAACTATCCTTTGACCATTTCCACTTCTTTGTTTCTAAAAGTCTCCCCGCTTAAACTATCTACTTAGGTAGGTGGTATAAAAAATGCTGCGTTTAACTTGTCAAAAAATTCAATTAGTTAAAAAATTATTGTCTACTGGCCTTTTAATCTAACTAGTCGACGATTAGGCTCCGCCTACTATCGAAATCCGTTTTTTTATATATAAAAAAAGAGAATTTGCACCTAAAACATCATCATTTCTTATTGGTATAAATTCAAAAAAACGGTGTCGCCTGCTGTTGTGGAGTGTTGAAACTAGAAGTTTTGAAGTTTAGTAAAACAAAGATCATTTATTGATTATGTTCTTGAAATTATTTTTTTCTAAAAAAATAAAAAACTAACAAATGAAAAAGACATTTTGAAGTACTCCCTCCGTTTCATAATACATGTCGTTTTAAACTTCTTCACACATATTAAGAAATGCAATTAATACATATTAACAAGACATGTGCCTCTAAAAGTATCCAATTACCTAGTCATTTAAATATTTATACAAGAAATAGTTCACAATTAATGAATAAGGGTATAATAGGTAACCAAAAGTAATTCTTTTTTAGTAATAGTAAAACGTCAAATATTTTGAAACAAAAAATTATTCCTAAAACGTCATGTATTATGAAACGGATGGAGTATAATAAAGCAGCAATAAGATTCCATTAGGGGCATTGGTGTGAGATTTTGTGTTTAATAATTTTTGACACACACACACACTGTGATGAATTGAATTCTAGTACTCCCTCCGGTCCAAAATAACTGTTTCTTTTGGCATTTGCACAACTCTTAAGAAATGCAATTATAAATGTGAGATTTTGTGTTTAATAATTTTTGACACACACACACACTGTGATGAATTGAATTCTAGTACTCCCTCCGGTCCAAAATAACTGTCTCTTTTGGCATTTGCACAACTCTTAAGAAATGCAATTATTATTATGATTTAATGACAAAAGTTTCAATTTTACCCCTATTAAGTGTGCAACTTTCTTACATTAATGTCTCACACTAAGACAACTAATAAAAGAAAACAAGTTTCAATGCAAGGATAAAAGAGACATTTAGCTTAAAAGTGACAATTATTTTGAACCAAAATTTTGATACAAAAATGACAGTTATTTTGGACCGGAGGGAGTATGGGAGTAGGAGCCGAAGCGTGCATTGGTGCATGCGGATAGGATATTAGAGATCCCAATGAACGGACGACGACGGTGATTCTGATTGATTAAACACACACACACACAGAGGAATAGGATCACTTTTGAGGCCAGGCTGTGCGGTGTTGTGTGCTGACGACCAAACAAACACGCAGGCGTGCCTCCGGTCTGTGTGTGGACTGTGGAGTGGACTACTAGACTTTTACTGATTATAGGTGCAGAATTTTCAACGCCTTGATCCCTGTTACACGCTCAAATCTAACGGCTCCGGAACTAGCTCCAATTTTTTTACTCTATTTTTTCAATCAGTACCACTTTCTGTTTGACATTTTTATTTAAATAACCTACTTTAGTTACTCCCCTGGTTTAAAATAACTGTTACTTTTGAGTAGGGGTGGTAAATTGGGTGTTTTGGGTTTACCCATTAAAGTTAAAAATCCATTGGATATCCAGATATTTTAACTTTAATGGGTACACCCAAAACACCCATTTTGCCACCCCTACTTTTGAGCTAAAATTTTGGTCTAAAATAACTTTCACTTTTAAGCTAAATGTCCTTGTTACCCTTGCATTGAATTATCAATATGGACGGTTTGTGTTTACTTTCCACATCTATAACTCGTGTTAGAAATTTTGGAACCTGATCAAACTACTTCTATAAGCTTTATATACTGGACCAAAAGACCGTTTATGTTGGGTCGGTATTGTCCTTGGTAAATGCCGGTTTAACTCGGTAGCAAGCTGTGTTAAAAATAATTACATTCTCGAGCACAACTTAAGTTGTACTCACTCCATCACAGTTTAAGGTTTTTACTTTCCTTTTTGGTCTGACTCAGTTTAAAGTTCTTAGTTGCTTTATTCCATAAATTGAAAAATATGAATAGTCTTGCCCTCAGAAGGCTCATTTAATTACAAAAAAAACAATTATTTACCCAACTTACTTTTCACTCATTTGCTTTATGAATAGTGTTTGGAAAATTATATCTCCACCTCCCTACTTTTGTTGACCCATTTTTCTTTGTTTTACACTTGATTTCTTAATAAGCGTGCAAAGTCAAACTAAGAACCTTAAACCGGGACGGAGGGAGTACATGATTTGGTTTGGTTCGTCCAGAGCGGGAGATCGCCCGGGTAGGCAGTCCTCTTGATGTCTTTTTCTTTCTTTAGCGTGCGGCCGCCCATGGTGAGGCGGGCGACCGCCCGCTATGGCAGACTATTTTCATCACTTTTCTTCATTTCTTTCACTCTCTTGACTTCCGTTGACTTTGACTATGACTCTGATCTTGACCAACGTGGTCTTTAACACTTGAGCATCCAAGGACTTTGCGGTATATTTGTGCAGTTCATGCCCATACAATTCTGATAATGGTGAGACACAACAACCATGCATACGAATAATATGAAAGTAATCAACAAGAAAAGAACACAATATTTGTTAACCCAGTTCGTCAACAACTATGACTACCTCTGGGGGTACTGCCAAGCCAGGATATTTCACTAATATCATAATCAGTGTCTGTTTACAATAAAGTCTACCGTTCTATATATCAAGGAGATAACTTCTCCATGTAAATACTCCCATCACACATAAAACCCTAGACATGCTTCAACTCATCCATGGAATGCCCCTAAGGGCACCCCCAAAGGCTAGCACTCACTTTGCTCTCTTTGTGACTCACAGATTCTCTCTGACTAGTTTTCTCGTGTGTGTGTGTACAATGTTTATGGCCATCACTTGGTTTATATAGGCAACACGTCCAAAACCTAAACGAAGTAGGAAACTCGGAATAATTAAATTTTTAATTCCACTTAAACAAGGAATACCAAGGAAAATTAAATTTCAACCTAGTCAAACAAGGAATCCCATTAAATCCTTATGTTATGATTCATTGTTAGTACACCCACCTTAATTTGATTGATCCATGCCACGTGTCTTTTTATGGACTTTAGGACCGCATGTAATGAAGTTCTACTTCAATTTTTAGATAAGCCCATTTCTAGATTTTTAGTTGTCTAGGCTGAGTATAGTTCGGTTGTATCTTTAGCGGTTTAGTGCTTCAAGCCGTCATCTTGAGACCGCCAGCATGGAGCCTTTCAGTTTTCATCAAACTGCAGTTTGCATGTTTGATGAAACCGCCCATCAAGATCATTCTTCAAACCGCCCATATGCTTGGTGAAACCGCAGAGCAGTTATTGAAGAATTAAAGATATGTCATTTATTTCTTAGACAAACATTCCTTTTTGACCGTACAAGGATGTTGTTATGTCATGTCAAAATAACTCTAAGTTAACTTGGAGTTTCTGCAAGGAATGTCGGTTTGTCTATCAGTTTGAATTGTTTACCGTTAGTCCTTTCTGCAACAAAGGACAAATGTCAGGTAGTGGTGCAACAACTACCTAGGACTACAAGACAAAACCAAGGACGAAAATGACAGCTCAACCAATGGGATTTCAACAGCACTGTACCCTTCAGATTTGATTCAAATCTTTACCCAACGGTCACAAGGGTGCTCTGCCTATAAATAGCCTCCATTATTCAACAATAAAGGTTGCTGAGCTTCAAGAGATTCATTCCCAAGTATTCAAGTTTGCTTTGAAGATTTAAACCCAGATATGCATATCTTCAAACCATCTCCATAGCAAACCCAGTTCTTCATCAAAGCTTCAAGCCTATTAACCATTCATACTTAGCCTTTACACCGAAAGAATTCCATTTGCTCAACCATCATTTAGATACTTAGAGCATTTGATTTCTTTTCACACACACACCCGATTTATATGATCACATAGATTATATACTTCGAAAACACCGGTTGTTATTATAGCTTAGGTTAGACGTATTGTTTAGAGTTTAGATTCATCTTGTAAAACCTCCTCTAAATCAATACAAGTCTCATAGCTATTAGAAAATCCTAGACTAACCATCTAGGTAGAAGACGTAGTTCATTTAAGAACGAACCTCTTCAATTTGTGTGTTTGATCTTTATTTTCTGTCTTGATATTTATCTTTCTCGTTTGTGGTCTTGAACTTGTTTCCATATACGAAATGACTTGAAAGATGAATTGTGTTTTCCTTTAAACTTTAAGTTTAACTATTCTGTTGCATCATAGTGTTTTCTCGACCCGAGTCAAACCTCCCAACTCTTTAACTAACATATTTGGCCAAACCGCAAACTCCGCTGTGCATTTTATCAGTTCGGTTCTTGTGCTTTGAACCGCAGTTGACCAAACTGATAAGTACTCGGTTGATTTTAAGGGTATTTTCGAAAAAGTTTCGGACCGCAATTCACCTTCCCCTCCTCTAGCGGTTCTATACCCTTGTTGCCCTCTGGGACCAACAGTGGTTTAAGACATCATCTGCCTCACGAGCTACCAATTTACCTACCACGGCAATTCTCCACATCTCACAGCCGAAGGCGACCACACAACCTTCCTCCTGTTGGTAGTGGTGCCCTAGGCACGTTTAATAAACGTTGTAATTGTTATCATTTATTTCATATCAATAAAGAAATGTTTTGATCATTATTGTTGTTCATGTTTACTTATAATAATCCCCGTCCCTAGTACTTGTTAAGCACTAGTATAAAGGCTAAATGATCATGGGATGATCATGTTAGATTTATGGGTACTTGTTTGGAACAAGGTACTGGACATGACCCGCTGTATGAGATTTATGTCATGGTCTATGTCAAACATATATCTCATATTAGTTATGTCATTTGAATCCTTAGACATGAAGTTATTATAATCTTCCACTTGATGAACATTGTGTTTGACATATTCAAACGCTACTTTAACACGGTAGTTATAAAGGGTATGATTGGCATAATCGGATTCCCGTTGGGAAGAATAATAAGCTAAATGAATTTGTCCCTTCACGGAGAGATGTCAAGCTTGGGCCTCTCGAAGGAATGATGTTGATGAAATGTTCGGCCGGACTCAAATGGATTGATTGGATCAATAGCATTTGAATTATCAACATATTCGGAATCGAGAAAGTATTGAACAAGACAAGTTGACTGTTTGACCATGACTTGTGTTCAACGACATCGTGCACAAAAGGATTGTGAGATATTCTAAAGGAATGCGAACTTGTATCTAGTTATACTATTTGGGTAGGTATGACGGTTTGCTAGAACCTAATCATATCTTATGGTTTCATGTTTGAGCCCATTGTCAACTTAGTATAATCCTAGAGGGTCACACACAATAGAACGAATCTTAAATAAAAGGACTGTATTAGAATTTAGGGTCGAAGGACCTCAAAGGAATTTTTGGAAAATTCTGGGTTTTCTGGACAGCGAGCGGGCGCTCGGTCTGGACCAGGCGGGCGCTTGGTCTGGCGGCAGAAAATTTCCTAATTCGATTTGGGAAGGTTTTTGGCACAAGGTTCCTATTTGGAATAGGTCTTAATTGTGTATAAAAAGCAAAGTTCGGCCAGACCATTAGCCCTAGTGTTTTGTGTGCCTCAAAAGAGTTTGAGAGAGATATTATTTTGTTCCAAGACATCTTGGATTGAAGAACAAAATAATTCACAAAATAATTCCATATAGTTCTTTATTAAATTGTGAAAGTGTGTTTCATAATTATTGGTCTAGCAACCAAGATCAAGAAGCTCCTTGATATTCGTTCGTGGTGTGGATACCGCTAGAGGGTGAATTTTATCATCTTCAAAGTTCGTGAATTTTGTCCATGATAAAGCTTCAAGTTCTTCACCAAAATCAAAGCTAGAATTCATTGACATCAAGGGTTAGTTTTTCCTCTATTCATTATGTTGTATTTGATTTAATCATATGAACGGATCCATGGCTTTGGGTTTCATAAAAATTTTAATTGCTATTTTCCGCTGCGCATGTTACTTGGAAACCCAACAGTGGTATCAGAGCCCCGTTCATGTTGATTAATTCAATACTTGGATCATGTTATGTGTATATAAATTGTTTATGTGCCTAGCATGATATGAATATTAGAATATATGATGCTTATGTGTTTTGTGATTTTATGTGGTTTATTGTTTTGCAACTTTAATCGCACGATTCAATCGCAATAAAAATTATGGTGGATTCTGAATTATTTCGATTATTAATTTTTGATCAGATCAAAGTTTTAATAATCGGGGAAAAATAATTTTGAGACAAAATTTTGGAATTTTAAAATTCTGTACCATTCTGACCTACCAGGCGCCCGCTCGCTGGGGACCAGGCAGCCGCTTGCTTCAGGCGCGCGCTCGGTCAAGACCAGGCGGGCGCTCGCTCGTCAGAATCTGTTCTGATTTTGGTTAAAATCTGAATATGGAATTTTCGATAAATTCAACAAAACCAGTAACAGAACCAGTCCAGACTTGCTGATCTGGAATGGGTTTTGGGTAGTTGGTTTGTGTGTGGATTTTGGGGTTTGATTCTCCTATTTGTTTTAGTCTTGTGATTCCTAGATTGGTTCAAGTTTTGGATGGCTAATCTGCGTTCATCGAGATTGTGTTTCCCAAAATTGATCGCAATCAAAGTTTCAAAGATAAAACGAAGTTAGAATTATGAAGAGTTCATAATTGCTAAAATTGAGAAACAAAGTTCTTGATTCAAAGTTTGGAGATCCATGTGGAATTGTGAATGCAATTGACCTACGTTCATCGAGACCATCTATTGCTTAGTTTCGGCTACATGGACTACTTTCTTGGTTTCTTGAATTAGTGCGGGATTGTGGTTGCCTAATGGCTTAGTTCGACCGCACTTCTTGTTGTCTTGATTTAGAAATAATAACCGAAGTTGAAATAGTCTCATCCTCATAATTATAGAGAAACTAATGACACATAAATATCATGCTTAAATTAATGGAGATTAATTTAGTGGCTAAACTTGATGTCTAACATGTTTATATTATGTGCTCATAAATGTGTTATATGCTATATGTGATGAACCTTCGAAGAAAGTTTTAAGTCCTTCATTGCCATGCCATGATTAAAAAACTTGTTTATACATGTGTAATCTTGATGTGGGTTCGCCTCCACGAGGTGCATTAATTTTATTCATGTATGAGCAAGATGAGGTTCATTAATTTAATGTGGGCTTGCCTCCGCAAGGTGCATTAAATTGAATGGTTCCTATACGTTTAAAATGGTTGGACTTAATTAGGCGTCAAAACAGTTTTGGGCCTAAGCAAAAGATGAGATTAAACATGCTTGAAAAATTGGATTTCTCAAAGAATCTCATGAAAGGATCTAAGAATCATATGGGATATGATTGACATGATTGTCTACCTAATTAATTTAGTTTTGAGCGGTCCGCCTCCGTGGACTCAAAAGTTAAATTAAAGTTGGATCTTAGGCCAATTAAATTATATTATACATTGGATGTATATGAAGGTTATATAATTTAGTGGGGGTATTTTGTTTGAAAAATACATTGTTTATTTCTTTAATGAAAACCGGTACTTATTAAATTTTGGAAATTTTGCATATTTGTAGATAATGACTACTAACACTCAATCAATTTCGTTGCGATCGATCATTGAGAATGATAAGCTCCAAGAGAATGGTACAAACTTTATGGATTGGATCCGTAGCCTAAGAATTGTTCTAAAGCAAGAAGATAAGTTGTACATTCTCGATGGGCCTCTTCCTGCTGAACCAGAACCTACTGCTCCTAGAGCAGAAAGAGATAGTTACAAGAAACATCGTAATGATTCTAGAGATGTAAGTTGTCTCATGCTTGCTACTATGTGCTCAAAACTCCAACAAAGTTTGAAACATTTGGAAGCCTATGAGATAGGCGTGGAGTTATGACACGTCCCGAGTCCCGGGATTCCCTAATAGAACCTCGAACCTGGTGCGCGTAACTAACAAGAAACAAGAAACTAACGGGAAACAGGAACAATACCTGTTAAAACAAACTGACATGCTATATCTACTCAATTATAAGGAGCTAAGATAGCTCACAACGAGTTCTAGACCAAGAAAATTAAAACCAAACAAGGTTACATACAGCGGAAGACATGCCTAGCAAATAAGCTGGCATCAAGAACTGTCTAGGGACAACAAATACTACCCCAATACAAGCCCAGAGTTTATTAACTCATACAAGATCGTCCTTACCAAAATATAAAAGGACACTAACTTCGAACAAGAATATCCTGCTGAGTAAGTTCCCAGCTAAGTCGAGCCTCACTGCGTACTATCCCCTGCTTTCCTGGGGGGGGGGAATAATTAAACAAATAAAGGGTGAGATAAATCTCAGTAAGCTATTAACATGCAACTATATGTCATGTTATCATGCAATACAAGTAGATACTCAACTAAACATATATCAAGTATCATCAAGTAACAAGTATAGGAGAGGCTAAGCCAACTCAACAAGTAATCAAGCTCGAGAAATGATCAGGTAACAAGTAGTCAAGTAGTGTGAGAGGCTAGACCAGCTCACCAAGATGCACATAGGCCTATCACGCATTTGTACCTGAATCCTTCCTTATTCCTCCCAAGAATACCATTTGTTGTCGATGCTTTTCTAGCTGAGGACAACCAAGAACAAGAACAAGAGACTGTTGTGCAGTATATAAGAAGACCTGGTAACCAGTGTCATCTACAAGAACAAGATCCACGTGGTGTACAAGACAGGAGTTAGCATTCACTTAGGTCAGGCTTATTGCTCCAACCAAGGAAGCTATGCCCTTACTATGGCCGGTAGTAAGGGGTCAAGCGGAAATACATAGGGACCCGATTGTCACTTAAACCCCAGCTCTCGCGACAAGCGTGAACCTATATATTTTCGAACAAGCAAGGAGAACCAGCTGGACTCACAC
Source organism: Campanula takesimana (assembly GCA_026119855.1). Classification (NCBI taxonomy): domain Eukaryota; kingdom Viridiplantae; phylum Streptophyta; class Magnoliopsida; order Asterales; family Campanulaceae; genus Campanula; species Campanula takesimana. The sequence continues at coordinate 445,951 of JAOWBW010000514.1, read as the reverse complement.
AAGAATGCACAAGTAGATGTTTACTTTAACTACGAGAACAGAACTCAGTCCCTTATTAGTGGACTATTCTTTATGCACCATGTAATCATGTATCATGTGCTCACGAGAATATGCACCATGTAATCATATATCATGTGCTCACTAGAATATAAGTACACGTACTCAATTATTGCGAATACCAATCAAGTTCAACTATGGCACGTAAGTGTCCATGTAACACGATCAATCCAAGTTAGGGTCTATTAATAACAGACCTCAATCACGTAGTAGGGTATATCATTTAGTCACATGCCAAGTTTGCACGTACATATTTATGTCACGTTTAACACATTAAGGTGTCTATCACAATACCCTTACTATCAAGTAGAGCCCAATACCTTAGACTCTAAACACGTAATAGAATAGGTCACATCATACATAGTCACAGTCATATCTCACATATATGTATCGTTAATAATCGAATATATTTTCTAACACATATTGTGTTCTGTAGTTACTCTTATTAACTTAAATCGTAGTATTCACGATTATATGAATGATATTCATATTACACTAGTCCTTATTTTCTTTAGGAACTCATTTCAAGACAAGATATCAAGTTCAGGTATACAATAGGGTTAATCATTCTCTAACTAGTTTCATAACCCAATTCTTTGGTTATTCATGTCATGAATCAAATAATCAAGAAGCTACATTCTATCAAGTAGCTACATGCAAGATTTTCATATACACATCAAGAATCTTTCAAGTTTATTACCATACTCATGAAATGGTTTCAAGACATTCAAGACAATCAAGACAGTCAAGACTTTTACAAGATTTTATCATCTTGTATCCAAGTTCTCAATCCATTTTCTTGGATGGTTAAACATGTACAAGAGTTAATTAACTTATACTTAAGTTATCAATCCAACTCTTTGGTTATTTAAGACAAGTACAAGATTTACTCATCTTATATTCACGTTTTAATTAAGAAGATGAGCTATACATCTCCCAATCAAGTTCACGATCCTATTCCTAGGATATTCAAGTTCAAGGCATAGCTTTAATGCCCTTAAGTTGTACAATCTTTAGATTCAAGACACGTAGAAGAGTCCTTACTCTTACACTCAAGTTCAAGTTCAAAAGATGAATTATACATTTTACTCGTACAAGTTTTCAAATCCTTTTCTTAGGATATTCAAGCTCAAGACATTAGTTGGTGTCGTTTAGGTACACAAACTTTAGCTACTAGAGGGGAGACTAATCCAAGATTCGTGGACTAGCTCAACGGAAAACAAGCTTCAAGTAATCAAGAAGTCACATTGTTATCAAGCAACTATGTGCGATGTTTGCACATACAAGTCAAGAATATTTCTTATTCACGTTAATGCTTGTTCTGAGCACTTTCGAGTTTACACCTTACCCATATATTGGTGTCAAGTCATATACAAGATTTATTAATCTTATATTCATGTTTTAATCCCTTTTATTTGGATGTTCAAGTCATGTACAAGATTTTATTGTCTTATACTTCAAGTTTTATTCCAATCTTTGGACATTCAATCATGTATAAGAGTTATACACTTTACTCTTACCAATTCTCAATCCTATTCTTAAGATGTTCAAGTTCAAAACATTGTTTTATACCCCTAAAGTACACAAGACGTTGATTTCCAGACACATAAGAGCATTCATACTCTTATACTCAAGTTCAATGTCCTAAAACACCTATCTAGGTGCTCTAGACAATCACTTTAAAACCTCATTAATTTATTCTTTGAATAGCCCTCTGAGTCTAGGTTATTCAACTTCTTTCGGATCTTGATTCCGACTTTCCTATAGAAAGATATGGAGGAAACAATTCAAGAAGGAAAAATCATAATTTCCACTTGGCACGACCGCGCGTGCAAAAATGGCACGACCGTGCTATCAAGGTCGAGAGGTTTTCACACAAACTTCATTTTCGGCACGACCGTGCCCATAAAAAGCGCACGACCGTGCTAACACTGTCGGGGAAATTTGTCTAAAGGTGATATTTGGCACGACCGGGCCAAATAAAGGCGCACGACTGTGCGGTACAAATTTTGGCCCTTTTCCCCTGAATTCAAGTTTCATTAATTCTCCGTCCCACACGTAGGAGTAACATTTAACTAACATTCCTAACATTCTCAGGAGTATACTAACAAGTTTAGAACTCCTATTTCAAGCCCAATTCATTTCTTTTACCGTCCCATAACTAATAGGACAATTTCCTTTTATTCCTATTTAATATTTCATCGTCCCCAAAAGTATAAGTACAATTTTCTAATATACTACAATAAATATTTAGGGATACTTCCATTCATTTCCCCTTACCACAAATAATGGTACGATTTTTCTAATAATAGTTAAATCAAGTTACTATTTTACCGTCTCACGAATAGGAGTATAATTTTCAATACTTTTTCAAGTTTCTTTTCCCAGGTGCAAGCTATTCCTTCATATTTAGCATACGAATACTCCCTTCGTCCCAATTTTACAAGTATCACAAAAATTGCTCAAAACACAATTTTAACAAGAACAAGTAGCGGGAATAACATATATGCATGTTATTACAAGTAAGGGGGAGTCAATAACTTACCTAGTCAAAAATCAAGTAGACCCAAATTAATTTCTGATTAGTCTGGAACGCTCTATTCAACGCCACGAATATTTATCCGGGACCAGAATCACGAACGGAGGGATAATTAAGCTCGAGGAGTCGAGAATAGGAAGAATTCCTAACTTAGCTTTTGGAACAGAAGGAGTACGAGAATGTTTGAGAATTTAAGCTTTCTCAGAGAAAGCAACAACTTGATATACATGGAATTTTTCGAAAATGACCCCTAGGCACCTCAAGTTCTAAATTTGACACAAAGGCCCCTAAACTTTCAACTTTGACATTTAACCACCTTAATTTTCTAAAGTAGTTAAATAATTAACTCAAATAAAAATAGCATATAAATATGCTAGTCAAGAATTTAACAAGCACGTTAAATATTTAACAAGAATAAAGATGGGCGTTACAAGTTAAGAGCCATGTTTCAAGAACAAGCTAGGCAAGAGAGGTACAAGACCATTGTTGCATTCACTACTTGCAAAATGAATGAAGGTCAACAAGTGAGTCCTCACATGCTGAAAATGAAAGGTTATGTAGAGCACCTTGAGAAACTTGGCTATCCAATCCCATTGGAGCTAGCCACGGATCTCATTCTTAATTCATTGCCTAAAAGTTATAATCAGTTTGTGATGAATTATAACATGCATGGAATGGATAATAATCTCTCCGAGTTGCATGGGATGCTTAAAACTGCGGAGATGAAGATTGCGGAGAAAGGTTCTCCCGTGCTCTTAGTTCATGATGGGAAGAAGGCTAGTGCCAAAGGAAATGGTAAGAAAGTTGTCAAACCCAAAATAAGCAAGGCAAGTGTTGCCAAGGCTTCTGAGGCAAAACCCGATTCACAAAAGGATGCAATCTGTTTCCATTGTCAAGAAATTGGTCATTGGAAACGTAATTGAAAGGCTTTCTTGGAAGAGCAAAAGAAGAAGAAGGGCAGCAAGGCTGCGTCGACTTCAGGTATCTATATGATAGATATTCTCCTTTCTACCACTAATTCTTGGGTATTGGATACCGGATGTGGTTCTCACATTTGTTTAAATGTGCAGGGTCTAAAGAATAGGAGACTACTTAAAGAGGGTGAAGTAGACCTACGCGTGGGGAATGGAGCAAGAGTTGCTGCATTAGCCGTATGGACTTATGAAGTCACCTTACCTTCCGGATTAATTCTTGTTTTGAACAATTATTATTATGTTCCGGATTTAAGTAGAAATATTATTTCAATTTCTTGTTTGGATAATGAATGTTTTAAGTTTCTTATTGAGAATAAGAAATTTTCTATTTATTTAAATGATGTGCTTTATGGTATTGCTAATTCATTTAATGGCCTTTATATCTTGGATGCAAGAATGAAAGTAATGACAATGTCTATCATGTAAATAAGAAATCTAAACCTAATGATGTAAATCATACTTATTTATGGCATTGCCGTCTTGATCATATTAATGAGAAGCGTATCTCAAAACTCTATGGGGACGGACTTTTAGGTTCATGTAACCTCGAGTCATATGATACTTGCGAGTCGTGTCTTCTTGGAAAAATGACTAAGACACCTTTTACCAAGTTGGGTGAAAGGGCAAGCGACTTATTGGGGTTGATACATTCCGATGTATGCGGACCATTAAGTAGCAATGCTAGGGGAGGATTTCAATACTTCATAACCTTCACGGATGATTATAGCAGATTTGGGTATGTTTACCTAATGAAACATAAAAGTGAAGCATTTGAGATATTTAGAATATTTCAAAATGAAGTAGAAAAACAACTTGGCAAAAGTATTAAGGCACTTCGATCAGATCGTGGTGGAGAATACTTAAGCCAAGAATTTGATGATCATCTGAAGAATTGTGGAATAGTTTCACAATTGACTCCACCCGGAACACCACAATGGAATGGTGTATCCGAGCGGAGAAATCGGACTTTGTTAGATATGGTTCGATCAATGATGAGTCAAGTTGATCTTCCAATATCCTTTTGGGGTTACGCTCTAGAAACTGCTGCTTTCACACTAAATCGTGTTCCAACTAAATCGGTTCAAAAGACTCCATATGAGATGTGGAGCGGAAAGAAAACTTGTTTATCTTTCATGAAGATTTGGGGTTGCGAAGCCTTTGTCAAAAGACTTGTCTCTGACAAACTTGCACACAAATCTGACAAATGTATTTTCGTGGGATATCCAAAGGAAACTAGAGGATATTACTTTTACAACCGTGAGGACAACAAAGTGTTTGTTGCCCGAACTGGTGTCTTTCTAGAGAAAGAGTTTATCTCCAAAGAAATCAGTGGGAGTAAAATAAATCTTGAAGTCGAGACCCAGAAAATAACATTGAACCAATAGTGGAACATGAACAAGAACCACAAGGAGTTGTGGAACCTGTTCAAAATACACAAGTAACTCGCAGATCTAGTAGGTTACGATCCGAGCCCGAGAGATATGGATTTTCTCCTAATGGATAGTAATGAGGTAGAAATCATTGAGAATGATGAACCGTCAACCTACCAAGAGGCGATATCTTCTCCTGATTCGGACAAGTGGTTTGGAGCCATGGAATCCGATTACAATCCATGCAAGACAATCAGGTTTGGAATTTGATTGATGCCCGAATGTGTAAAAACCATAGGATGCAAATGGGTCTTCAAGAAGAAGACTGGCATGGATGGGAAGGTGCATACTTACAAAGCTAGACTTGTAGCGAAGGGTTATATGCAAGTTCATGGTATTGACTATGATGAAACATTTTCACCTGTAGCAATGATCAAGTCTATAAGAATTTTGCTTGCCATTGCCGCATATCATGACTATGAAATATGGCAAATGGACGTCAAAACCACTTTCCTAAATGGAAAACTCCAAGAGGATGTGTATATGACACAACCAGAAGGTTTTGAATAAGATTCTAAAGTATGCAAATTGCAGAGATCCATCTATGGATTGAAGCAAGCTTCTAGGAGTTGGAATCTCCGTTTGATGAATCGGTCAAAGAGTTTGGTTTCATCAAGAACGAAGATGAGCCTTGTGTATACAAGAAGATTAGTGGGAGCATAGTGTTATTCCTTATTTTATACGTGGATGACATATTACTCATTGGAAATGATGTTCCTACACTTCAATCCGTAAAGACTTGGTTAGGAAAATGCTTCGCAATGAAAGATATGGGTGAAGTCGCATATATACTTGGAATTAAGATCTATAGAGATAGATCAAGGAGGCTACTTGGTTTAAGCCAAAGTACACACATTGACAAGGTCATTAAAAGATTCCGTATGGAAAATTCCAAGAGAGGCACCTTGCCCGTGTTCCATGGAGTTTCTCTAAGCAAGACTCAATGTCCTAAGACAAACGATGAGCGTGAGAAAATGAATGATGTTCCATATGTTTCGGCAATTGGGTCCATCATGTATGCCATGATTTGTACTAGGCCGGATGTATCTTATGCTTTGACCATGACAAGTAGATACCAATCCGACCCTGGCGAAAATCACTGGATAGCTGTAAAAGCGATTCTTAAGTACTTGAGAAGAACTAAAGACTCGTTTTTGGTCTATGGAGGAATGGAAGATGATCTGGTTGTAAATGCTTACACGGATGCAAGCTTCCAAATCGACAAAGATGATAGCCGATCGCAATCGAGTTTTGTGTTTATGTTAAATGGTGGAGCTGTAAGCTGGAAGAGTTCCAAGCAAAGTACAACCGCTGATTCTACAACAGAAGCTGAGTATATTGCCGCATCGGATGCTGCAAAGGAAGCTGTTTGGATTAAAAAGTTCATAACTGAACTTGAGTGGTTCCTAGTATTGCTAATCCAATAGACCTTTATTGCGATAATAATGGTGCTATTGCTCAAGCAAAGGGACTTCCACAAGCTAAACATGATGGTCATGTTAGGTCCATGGGTATTAGATACATGGGAGATTGGGCCTAAGGCAAGTGGGAGATTGTTGGTAGTGGTGCCCTAGGCACGTTTAATATAACGTTGTAATTGTTATCATTTATTTCATATCAATAAAGAAATGTTTTCATCATTATTATTGTTCATGTTTACTTATAATAATCCCCGTCCCTAGTACTTGTTAAGCACTAGTATAAAGGCTAAATGATCATGGGATGATCATATTAGATTTATGGGTACTTGTTTGGAACAAGGTACTGGACATGACCCGCTGTATGAGATTTATGTCATGGTCTATGTCGAACATATATCTCATATTAGTTATGTCATTTGAATCCTTAGACATGAAGTTATTATAGTCTTCCACTTGATGAACATTGTGTTTGACATATTCAAACGCTACTTTAACACGGTAGTTATAAAGGGTATGATTGGCATAATCGGATTCCCGTTGGGAAGAATAATAAGCTAAATGGATTTGTCCCTCCACGGAGAGATGTCAAGCTTGGGCCTCTCGAAGGAATGATGTTGATGAAATGTTCGGCCGGACTCAAATGGATTGATTGGATCAATAGCATTTGAATTATCAACATATTCAGAATCGAGAAAGTATTGAACAAGACAAGTTGACTGTTTGACCATGACTTGTGTTCAACGACATCGTGCACAAAGGATTGTGACATATTCTAAAGGAATGCGAACTTGTATCTAGTTATACTATTTGGGTAGGTATGACGGTTTGCTAGAACCTAATCATATCTTATGGTTTCATGTTTGAGCCCATTGTCAACTTAGTATAATCCTAGAGGGTCACACACAATAGAACGAATCTTAAATAAAAGGACTGTATTGGAATTTAGGGTCGAAGGACCTCAAAGGAATTTTTGGAAAATTCTGGGTTTTCTGGACAGCGAGCGGGCGCTCGGTCTGGACCAGGCGGGCGCTTGGTCTGGCGGCAGAAAATTTTCTAATTCGATTTGGGAAGGTTTTTGGCACAAGGTTCCTATTTGGAATAGGTCTTAATTGTGTATAAAAAGCAAAGTTCGGCCAGACCATTAGCCCTAGTGTTTTGTGTGCCTCAAAAGAGTTTGAGAGAGTTATTATTTTGTTCCAAGACATCTTGGATTGAAGAACAAAATAATTCACAAAATAATTCCATATAGTTCTTTATTAAATTGTGAAAGTGTGTTTCATAATTATTGGTCTAGCAACCAAGATCAAGAAGCTCCTTGATATTCGTTCGTGGTGTGGATACCGTTAGAGGTTGAATTTTATCATCTTCAAAGTTCGTGAATTTTGTCCGTGATAAAGCTTCAAGTTCTTCACCAAAATCAAAGCTAGAATTCATTGACATCAAGGGTTAATTTTTCCTCTATTCATTATGTTGTATTTGATTTAATCATATGAACGGATCCATGGCTTTGGGTTTCATAAAAATTTTAATTGCTATTTTCCGCTGCGCATGTTACTTGGAAACCCAACACCTCCTAGCTGCTTAATGGCCAATCAAGTATCTCTTCATGCACCTTTGAATTCTCCTGCACATCTAGCCACTTCTACATACCCCATACGCTTGCTCTACATATTCTGTACCCTTCTACACGCTCTCTGCATGTCTTCTGCACAAAATCTTCACGTGCACTGCACGGAATCTACACGAAATATGCACGTGCATTGCACAAATTCTACACGAATTATGCACATCTGTTGCACGTACCTTGTATGCCTATTTCCTATGCTTACATATGATCTGCACACCTATGCAATCAATCATCTATCAAAGTTTGGAAAACTTGAATCTTTCTCTCTTATAACTTTCATAATCCAAATACGTTGCCCAAATTCGCACAAACGAATTTCTATGTTGATCAATCTCCGCCCATTATCACTGCACCCATAAATCCTTAATAACACGATCCGTCTAGATTTCTGTAAACCCTAGCAACAACCAGATTCTGCAACCCTGATCTTGGATCCATGTCCTTCTATGATTATATTACATGTAACCTAGATCTGAATACCTGCAATCCCAAATACATCCGAATTTATGAAACCTTGATCCTATTTGGTCATTAGTAATCATAAAATCAAAAGAATTTCTGCAGCCCCTAATTCCGATTCGCGTTCCTGCAGCCACATTCAATCAACTCGGACAGCCTTGATCTTCCTAGCCGGAAGCTCTGATACCAGTTGTTGGGGAATTATGGTATATTTGTACAGTTCATGCCCATACAATTATGATAATGGTGAGACACAACAACCATGCAAACGAATAATATGAAAGTAATCAACAAGAAAAGAACACAATATTTGTTAACCCAATTCGTCAACAACTATGACTACTTCTGGGGGTACTGCCAAGTCAGGATATTTCACTAATATCATAATCATGTCTGTTTATAATAAAGCCTACCGCTCTATATATCAAGGAGATAATGTCGCGACCCCGACCCCGCGGCCCGGAGTACGCGAGCTGGACGTCGACTTAAACAATAAACTCTAAAATAGTAAAGATAAAAATTTCCTTTTATACCAAAAGATGATGACACAAGGTTTTGAAATCCAACTTGAAACACAAAATATAAACTAGTGTAAGCTCCATAAGCTTACACCCAAAATAATAAAATATACAAATTCTAATGACGTCAATGTTGGGTATGCCCACATATATCTCAGTTTTAATGTAATAGGATTTATTAGATTTGATTGCTCCATCACCTAAGCTTTATTTCATGGACTTTAGACCCACATGTAAGAAGTATTTATACTTCATTTTTTAAGATGTCCATTGTGTTAAAATAGGCTTAGAAATAGGGCTAGAAGATCAAGATTCAAAGAAAAATCACTCAGTAAGTTTGAGCCGCGCATACGCGCCATGCGCCTCTCTTCATTTGCGCCATGCGCCCTTCATAGCGCGCGCAAGGACTTATTACTAGCTATGCTACGCGCCTGTGCGCCCCTTGTTTTAGCGCACATCATGTGCGCCTCTTGGCTCAAACGCGCCTCAAAGTGTTTATTCAACACTCAGTGATTTATTGAAGATTCAAAGACTTGAAGATAATTCAAATTACGCCAATGATCCAACAGTGGTTAAAAGATGCATATAGGCCTAATCTGTTGACACGTGTCCATAACGGTCATATTTATGTTGAGTGTCAAAGTGACCATAATATATGCATGCTCCAATCAACGAGCGACAGCTCATCTTATCCACTAGGATTTCCAACGGCTAGTTTTTTTGAAGTTCACTATAAATACCCCATAACTTCAACATTTTGAAGTGGCTGAGTTTTGCTAAGAATTTTAAGAATTTCTCTCTCTAAGCATTTGTTGAAGATTTGAAGATTGCCTTCGTTTTTCCAGATTTCTCAAGAACATCTTCATACCTTCATCCTTAGCCCAGATCTTCAAGCGATAACACTTTAGTTTCATTGTGCTCTAAATCATAAAGATCTAAAGAGCCTTGATCCTAAATTCACACACGCACCTCTTTAAGTTTGATCATTTAGATCCATCTTTTAGAGATACACCGGTTATTGTTTTGGATTTGTTCTTTCATAGTAATAGATCTTGAGTTAGTGTATAAGCTCAAACATTGTAATTTGTAACACTCACTCATTATATAAGATCTCCATTAGAAATCCAAGACTAACCATCTTGGTAGAGGACGTAGATCTTTCATTGATCGAACCTCTCCAAATAGCTTGTGTTATTATCTTGTCATTTCTTTCAAGTTACTATTTTCACTCACTATTTGCTTGTTTACTCATTGTAGATTGATTGAACTGAATTGTGTTGTGTTTGTTATATCATTTGCCTTAGTTCCTTATTTCACTCACTTTGAGCCAAAATACTTAGTGTGTGTGTTGCGCTCCCTTTATCACTTTGCGCCTATTTTCATTACTAAATTCCGCTGTGCATTTCACTCACTCACTTAGGCGCATTTCATTACGCTTACTTGATAAAGTGCGCATTTGCAATTGAGTTTATCAAGGGTACGAAAAGAATTTTAAAACAGCTATTCACCCCCCCCTCTAGCTATTTTTCATACCCTTGTTGCCCTTTGGGACCAACAGTCAAGTTTGGTACAACTATTCCCAAAAAGGTTACACATTTATGTAATGTAAACCCACCAATAACAACTTGCCCAAAAGCTCAACCCTCGCGACGTCCTCCTCGTGATCAGCGAGTCTAATCCTTTCCTCCTAAGGGGGTTAAGGAAAAACAAAGATAAAAGAAAGGGGGTGAGATAAATCTCAATAAGTTACTAATGCAACTACATGACATGCTATGATGCAAGAAGCAATAACAATAATAAATATCACTTAGCACATAGCATTTATCAATTAACAGATAGCAGCGGAAATAAACAATTAACAAAGGATATTAGCCAAGGTTTTCCAACTGATAAAACCAAATAAAGGTCGCTGCGCAGCTTCAATAATCAACAATCAACATCTTCATAGTAGCATGAAAGCTTGAAGAGAAAACCCCCGGTACCGGAACCAATAACAATAAGGGGACAGTGACACACAGTCAAAGCCCAAAACCAATAGCTAAAATGCTCACAAAGGGGCTAGCTCATCTCACATCCAAGGCCAATCTGGAGGAGGGAAATAATGGGGCAAAACAATGGTCAACATCATAATGGACTTGGCTGTGCCATCATAATGTTTCGCATCGCCAGAAACACACACAAATACCAGCTGGACTTTCAAGTAAAGGCTAAGTAATAAAATACTAGCACGATAAACAACCATTGATTCCAAAGTAGGGAATCATTCCAATTAATCACCAAAAAGATGAACCGATCAAATACACATCATAAAAGTGTTTCAACATTCCCACAATGTTTATTTAAGTTAGTTAGAGTGACACCCGAAGTCTATACCTAATATACCACCCAAGCCTAAACCAAACAAAGGGGATTTCCAGGAGACAAGGGCGGGCGGGCGCCTAAACAAGGGTGGGCGGGCGCCTAACAAAGCGCGTGCGGGCGCCCAGGAAGGGTCAGGCGGGCGCTCACTAAAGACAGAAGGTTGGTGGAAGAAACTGGCCATGTAGGCGGGCGCTTGGGACCTCACGGGCGGTCGCCCGGAACACTACAGGCAGGCGCCCGGAATGAATCTGGGCCGGAACTCACAGCTGGGTTCATCCATGATCATACCAAAACAACCCAAAATAATTACCATTCCAAAAATCAACCAAAATCAAGACTTTCAACAAGTTCACAAGGTACCCAAACAACATCTAAGCTTAAGAGGGACCAAAATAACATCATCTAACAACCCCAAACAAGATTTCAATCCCCACATTCATCACAATCACCATTTTTAACCAAAGACCAAAATAAATTCCAAATAAATCCCAAACTCAATCAAACATCAAATGTATCAACTAAAGCATTATATAAACATGGAATGAACACTTTAGCATAAAAATGGGGGAAAAGTAACTTACCCGGATTTTCTCAAAGATGACGGAATTCAAATATTTTTAGCTCCCTACGATCCTATCGACGATCTAAACACATTTCATAAAATGAGAAATAAGAAAAGATGAGAGGAAGAAGGTGAAAATGAAGAGAGAAGGGAGAGAAGAAAACTTACCTTTCTTGGAGAGAGAGAGAAAGAACTGGGAATGGAGTAGGGTGATGGAGAGGTGAGGGAGAAGGGAGGGAGTAGGGAGAATTATTTTGAAAAACTTACACTTAGACCCCTCCTCTACTAACCACACAACTCTAATACTTCCTACTAACAACTAAGACCAAATAATACTACACTAGCACAAATGACCCAAATAAAATGCTAGACATAATTTATTATGAAACATAAAATGCACACATAAATTATTAATTAAATAATAACTTAACAATTAAATAAGAAATAAATAAGTAATTAAATATTTATTATTAGAAAATAGAGACGGGTTTTCGGGTCGTGACATTCACTCCCCCTTAAAGAAAATTCGACCCGAATTTTAACGAGACTTACCCGAATTAAAAAAGCCACGGATATTTACGCTCCATCTCCTCTCGAAGCTCCCACGTCGATTCCTCAACATTAGGATTCTTCCAAAGGACTCTAACCAACGTAATGCTCTTGTTCCTCAACTCTTGGACTTTGGAATCAAGAATCCGAACCGGTCGTTCCTCGTAGGTCATATCAGGCTCTATATCCTTCGGTACCCTCGGTAATACGTGAGATGGATCATGAACATACTTCCGAAGCATAGATACGTGGAAGACGTTGTGCAACCGGTCCAAAGAAGATGGTAACGCAAGACGATATGCTAGAAGTCCCACCTTTCCCAGAATCTCAAACGGACCTATAAACCTCGGAGCCAATTTACCTTTCTTCCCGAACCTTCGAATACCCACCTTCGGAGATACTTTCAAGAACACAAAATCACCGGTCTGAAAACTAAGATCTCGCCTTCGGTTATCTGTATAGCTCTTCTGTCGACTCTGGGCTGTTTTCAATCGATCCCGGATAACTCGAACTTTCTCAACTGAATCCTGAAGCAAATCAATACCCACGATCTTCGCTTCACCGACCTCATCCCAACAGATAGGCGATCTACATTTTCTCCCATATAAGGCCTCATAAGGTGCCATCTCGATACTAGCCTGATAACTGTTGTTGTAAGAGAATTCCACTAACGGTAAATGTCTATCCCAAGAATCGGAAAAGTCTATCGAACAAGCTCGCAACATATCCTCCAAAATCTGAATGGTCCTCTCGGATTGACCGTCGGTCTGAGGGTGAAAAGCTGTGCTGAATCACAAATCTGTACCCAAAGCTTCCTGAAACGCCTTCCAGAATCTAGAAGTAAACCTCGGGTCTCGATCTTACACAATGCTAACCGGAACCACATGCAATCTCGTAATCTCATCAATGTAAAGGGTCACAAGCTTTTCCATCGAGTATCTAATGTCAATAGGCAAGAAATGTGCACTCTTGGTCAGTCTATCCACGATTACCCAAACACTGTCATACTTCCTACGGGTACGAGGTAGTCCCGTAACAAAATCCATAGTCACATGCTCCCGTTTCCACTCAAGAATCTCTAACGGCTGAAGTAGTCCCGCGGGTCTCTGATGCTCGGCTTTGACCTGCTGACAAGTTAAACATTTCGAAACATACTCGGCTATTTCCCTCTTCATGTTGTTCCACCAAAAGTGTTGTTTCAAATTTTGATACATCTTCGTACTACCCGGATGAATAGTATATCTCGATTTGTGACCCTCATCTAAAACTTGCCTCTTTATTCCACCAACATCGGGTACGCACAAACGACCACGGAAAGTCAACACCCCATTCGAACTCATGGAAAAATCCTCGAAGTTCTTTTCCTTCATTTTACCCATTACTTTCACTAACTCGGGATCTTCTTTTTGAGCTTCTTTTACCCTCTGAATTAGGGTCGGAGATACCCTAATATTCGCAAAAATAGCCCCATGTCTCGATTCACGAGGACACCAATCTCGAACATCCTCAAGCATTTTCCACTCTCGAACCATCATCGAGGCCACATAAGACTTTCTACTAATCGCATCGGCTACCACATTCGCCTTCCCCGGATGATAAGAAATCGTACAATCATAGTCCTTTAAAAGTTCCATCCATCAACGCTGACGGTTATTCAATTCCTTTTGAGAGAAGAGGTATTTCAAACTCTTGTGATCGGTAAAAATCTCAAACTTCGCTCCATAAAGGTAATGCTTCCACTTATGCAACGCAAAGTCTATCGCAGCCAACTCCATGTCGTGAGTAGGATAATTCTGTTCACTCGGGCTCAACTTCCTCGAAGCATACGCAATCACTTTCCTATTCTGCATCAAAACACAACCCAAACCCTCTTTCGATGCATCACTATAAATTACCAAGTCGTCGTTCCCATTAGGCAAAGTCAAAATCGGTGCGGTAGTCAACCTCTTCTTTAATTCATCAAAGCTACTTTGACATTTTTCACTCCACACAAACGGTACATCCTTCCGGGTCAACTGAGTCATCGGAGTAGCAATCCTCGAAAACCCTTCTATAAACCTTCTGTAATAACCGGCTAAACCCAGAAAACTTCTGATCTCGGTCACTGACTCGGGTCTCTTCCAATCCACTATGGCTTCTATCTTTGAAGGATCCACAGAAATCCCATCTTTAGAAATAACATGACCTAGAAATGACACTTTCTCGAGCCAGAATTCGCATTTACTAAACTTCGCAAACAACTGCTCCCTCGCAAGAATGGATAAAACTGTCCTCAAGTGTTGCTCGTGCTCCTCTCGAGATTTAGAGTAGACAATAATGTCGTCGATGAAGACCACCACGAACGAATCAAGATAAGGATGGAAAACCCGGTTCATCAAATCCATAAATACGGCAGGCGCGTTAGTCAACCCAAACGGCATAACCAAGAACTCGTAATGACCATAGCGAGTGCGAAAGGCAGTCTTCGGAATATCCTCCGATCGAATCTTCAACTGATGGTACCCACTCCTCAAATCAAGTTTAGAAAACACCACGGACCCTTGAAGTTGATCAAATAAATCATCAATGTGAGGTAGAGGATACTTGTTCTTCACTGTAACCTGATTCAATTTTCGGTAATCAATACACAATCTCAAAGAACCGTCTTTCTTCCGCACAAACAAAACCGGTGCTCCCCACGGGGAAACACTAGGGCGGATAAACCCTCGATCAAGCAACTCTTGCAACAGAACCTTTAGTTCCTTCAACTCTGCGGGAGCCAACCTATACGGTGCCTTTGAAATCAGAGTCGTACCCGGCAAAAGGTCTATACAAAACTCTATCTCACGATCGGGAGGCATATTATATTCAGAAGAGAAAACATCGGGAAATTCTCTAACTACCCGAACACTCTCCAAACTAGGGGATTCTTTCCTAGTATCAAGCACACTAGCCAAGTACCCCTCACAACCACGGTGCAACAATCTCCTAGCCTTCACATAAGAAATGATACTAATATTCCTACCCAAAGGCATAGCCTCAAAAACAAATTTAGGCATATCAGGGATAGAAAAAGTAACAACTTTCTTATGACAATCAACAGAAGCATGAAACTTGCTCAACCAATCCATACCCAAAATGACATCAAAATCTTGAATCGGAAGGACTACCAAGTCCGCACACAAGACACGACCACAGATAAGCACATCACAAGCACGAAAGACTTTATCAGTCACCAAACACTCTCCCATAGGAGTTGACACCTCTAACACATAGGGCAAAGACTCAGATGTAGCATTTAGTAAAGAAGCAAATTGCACAGAAATGTAAGAATGAGATGATCCTGGATCTACTAACGTACGCGCGCTCACATTAGGTATAGAAACAATACCTCCAATCACTGAGGGATCATCTGCCTGATGCTGATTCATTGCAAACACTTTTCCTTGGACCTTGGCCTTTCCCGTAGCATCCCTTTTCTGCCCCTGTGGAGCCCCAGCTCCTACCCCAGTCGGTTGACCCCTACCTCTAGTACAATCCCTAGCAAAATGCCCCATTTGACCACAATTGGTACACTTGCCCTGTTTCTTCCAACACCGGTCCTCAGAATGACCTTCCTTTTGGTAATAGGAACAAAGTCTCCTATGATGGTCCCTTTGGTTCCCGGCAGTAGGGCCCGGGTTCCTTGTGATTGGTTGCCCTCGGGACTGAGATTGTCCCCCAAAATTACCTCGGTTATCTGAATGGGATTGTGGCTTGCTCTGCCCTCCTTGTTTGCTAGATTTAGTCACCTCGACCTTCTTCTTGTGCTCCCCTATATCTTGCTCAATCAAATAGGATCGATCCACCGCATCCTGATAAATTTGAATCCGCTGGGCTATAAGCTGAGCCCGGATAGAAGTCTTCAAACCCCGGATGAATCTCATAGCTTTCTGTTCTTCGGTCCTCACAAGATAGTCACAATACCGGGCTAATTCTGTGAACTTAGCCGAGTACTGAGCTATAGACAACAAACCTTGCTCCAAGTTGAGAAGCTCGATCTCCTTTCGGTTTTGATCTACTACCGGAATGAAATGCTCTTTGAACTTCCGCACAAACAATTCCCATGCATACACTGTATGGGTATCATCCCAACTCGCTTTAACCCCTTTCCACCAATGCTCGGCGGCCCCAACCAATTTATAAGCCGCAAACCGGACCCTATCCTCGTCCGTGCACCCAAATACATCATAAATTTTCTCCATAGACTCAACCCATAGTTCGGCCTTCTTCACATCGGGCTCACCATCGAACTCCCTTGGTTTTAATTTCAGAAATTGTTCCAACCCGTATCGCGGAGGTGGCACATGCTCCTCTCTTGGCCCTTGGTCATGAATTGCCTTTATGGCCGCCTCAAACATGCCTTGGAACATAGCACGGTTCTCTTCCCGAAGATCATTCTGATTCTGATCCCCACTAGAACCTTCACCCGTTCTTCTTCTAGCCATTGAGAACAATTACCTGCATAAAACATCAACCGTTACTCACTCCGAACACAACTACCCTCCTAGGTCATACTAGTCCACCTAGACTTATACTTAGAGCTAAACCATAGCTCTGATACCAACTGTCGCGACCCCGACCCCGCGGCCCGGAGTACACGAGCTGGACGTCGACTTAAACAATAAACTCTAAAATAGTGAAGATAAAAATTTCATTTTATACCAAAAGATGATGACACAAGGTTTTGAAATCCAACTTGAAACACAAAAATATAAAATAGTGTAAGCTCCATAAGCTTACACCCAAAATAATAAAATATACAAATTCTAATGACGTCAAGTTTGGTACAACTATTCCCAAAAAGGTTACACATTTATGTAATGTAAACCCACCAATAACAACTTGCCCAAAAGCTCAACCCTCGCGACGTCCTCCTCGTGATCAGCGAGTCTAATCCTTTCCTCCTAGGGGGGGGGTTAAGGAAAAACAAAGATAAAAGAAAGGGGGTGAGATAAATCTCAATAAGTTACTAATGCAACTACATGACATGCTATGATGCAAGAAGCAATAACAATAATAAATATCACTTAGCACATAGCATTTATCAATTAACAGATAGCAGCGGAAATAAACAATTAACAAAGGATATTAGCCAAGGTTTTCCAACTGATAAAACCAAATAAAGGTCGCTGCGCAGCTTCAATAATCAACAATCAACATCTTCATAGTAGCATGAAAGCTTGAAGAGAAAACCCCCGGTACCGGAACCAATAACAATAAGGGGACAGTGACACACAATCAAAGCCCAAAACCAATAGCTAAAATGCTCACAAAGGGGCTAGCTCATCTCACATCCAAGGCCAATCTGGAGGAGGGAAATAATGGGGCAAAACAATGGTCAACATCATAATGGACTTGGCTGTGCCATCATAATGTTTCGCATCGCCAGAAACACACACAAATACCAGCTGGACTTTCAAGTAAAGGCTAAGTAATAAAATACTAGCACGATAAACAACCATTGATTCCAAAGTAGGGAATCATTCCAATTAATCACCAAAAAGATGAATCGATCAAATACACATCATAAAAGTGTTTCAACATTCCCACAATGTTTATTTAAGTTAGTTAGAGTGACACCCGAAGTCTATACCTAATATACCACCCAAGCCTAAACCAAACAAAGGGGATTTCCAGGAGACAAGGGTGGGCGGGCGCCTAACCAAGGGCGGGCGGGCGCCCAGGAAGGGTTAGGCGGGCGCTCACTAAAGACAGAAGGTTGGTCGAAGAAACTGGCCATGTAGGCGGGCGCTTGGGACCTCACGGGCGGTCGCCCGGAACACTACAGGCAGGCGCCCGGAATGAATCTGGGCCGGAACTCACAGCTGGGTTCATCCATGATCATACCAAAACAACCCAAAATAATTACCATTCCAAAAATCAACCAAAATCAAGACTTTCAACAAGTTCACAAGGTACCCAAACAACAAGTAAGCTTAAGAGGGACCAAAATAACATCATCTAACAACCCCAAACAAGATTTCAATCCCCACATTCATCACAATCACCATTTTTAACCAAAAACCAAAATAAATTCCAAATAAATCCCAAACTCAATCAAACATCAAATGTATCAACTAAAGCATTATATAAACATGGAATGAACACTTTAGCATAAAAATGGGGGAAAAGCAACTTACCCGGATTTTCTCAAAGATGACGGAATTCAAATATTTTTAGCTCCCTACGATCATATCGACGATCTAAACACATTTCATAAAATGGGAAATAAGAAAAGATGAGAGGAAAAAGGTGAAAATGAAGAGAGAAGGGAGAGAATAAAACTTACCTTTCTTGGAGAGAGAGAGAAAGAACTGGGAATGGAGTAGGGTGATGGAGAGGTGAGGGAGAAGGGAGGGAGTAGGGAGAATTATTTTGAAAAACTTACACTTAGACCCCTCCTCTACTAACCACACAACTCTAATACTTCCTACTAACAACTAAGACCAAATAATACTACACTAGCACAAATGACCCAAATAAAATGCTAGACATAATTTATTATGAAACATAAAATGCACACATAAATTATTAATTAAATAATAACTTAACAATTAAATAAGAAATAAATAAGTAATTAAATATTTATTATTAGAAAATAGAGACGGGTTTTCGGGTCGTGACATTCACTCCCCCTTAAAGAAAATTCGACCCGAATTTTAACGAGACTTACCCGAATTAAAAAACCCACGGATATTTACGCTCCTTCTCCTCTCGAAGCTCCCACGTCGATTCCTCAACATTATGATTCTTCCAAAGGACTCTAACCAACGCAATGCTCTTGTTCCTCAACTCTTGGACTTTGGAATCAAGAATCCGAACCGGTCGTTCCTCGTAGGTCATATCAGGCTCTATATCCTCGGTACCCTCGTTAATACGTGAGATGGATCATGAACATACTTCCGAAGCATAGAAACGTGGAAGACGTTGTGCAACCGGTCCAAAGAAGATGGTAACGCAAGACGATATGCTAGAAGTCCCACCTTTCCCAGAATCTCAAACGGACCTATAAACCTCGGAGCCAATTTACCTTTCTTCCCGAACCTTCGAATACCCACCTTCGGAGATACTTTCAAGAACACAAAATCACCGGTCTGAAAACTAAGATCTCGCCTTCGGTTATCTGCATAGCTCTTCTGTCGACTCTGGGCTGTTTAAATCGATCCCGGATAACTCGAACTTTCTCAACTGAATCCTGAAGCAAATCAATTTAGGGAAAATTGGGCAATCCCATTTGGGTTAATGACAATTTAGGGCCTGAACTCAAGGGGGCGTCTAAAATGGGCTTAGACTTTTTTTCCGCTAAATCAGGACTCAAAATCAATTTTTTTTCGCAATTATGGGCTTTCTGACGGTTTCTGTCAAAAACCACCGTTAAGTGGACATGTGCGCTGCACGTGACTTTTCACTAAGGGCAAATTGGGCAAACTAAATTATTTGAATGGTACTCAAACTACTCAATTCTCACATGACTTTATTTCGTCTTCATCTTGTGGTGTAGACATGCTCAAACGGTTCCAGTTTCGGTTCCCGGGGAGGCGCTCGAGCTCGACCTTTTCTCGTGGCCGTGGGTTGTGTATCATGCACGTCACTTCTTCGTTTCCTTCATGTCCTCTCACATTTTCACCACCAAGACCCCCATCATAAGAGGAATAGTAGGCATTATCATTTTGCATCGGTGTTGGTGGGTGAGATGAAGTTGATTTTGTGTTCTTTTCTCTTCTAATAATGGCTAGGAGGTCAGAAAAAGTCGCTGGAACTCTGGAAGGCTTGAAATTAAGGTAAGTGACCGTTGGAACCGTTCGTTCCACAGTTCTGGTTCCTGGTTTCGTAACCGGCGGTTCCACATTTCTAATATCCTTGGACCCGTATTCGAACCGGCACTGCACGGTTCCTGGTTCGGTTCCCGGTTCCGATGGTTCCCAGGTATAGCCGGTTCTCGGTTCCGGTTCTGTCGGTTCCCGGTTTTTTTGGGCGTGTCTATATTGTGGAGCATATTAGTTTCATATCAGAAGAAATGAGAAGATATTTATTTTTAACAAAAAATGTTACAAAAATATTAGGTATATGTTCAATTACAAGTACCTAAAATTCAATCGCTCTTTAACTAAATCTGAAAGATAAAACCAAACTAGTTAATTAATCTGCGAATGAGTGTCAAATTCTACATGTAAAATAAAGCACCAAAAATAGAATTACATAAATTCCATAATAATTAGGTAAATGAATTAGCTTTCGTCACATATATTCCCTAACTCGACCTCTTTACCTTATAGCGTGGTTTGTGTCTTGCGTTTCTTCTAATCTAAATGGGATTGCCCAATTTGCCCTTAGTTAAAAGTCATGTGCAGCGCATATGTCCACTTAACGGTGGTTTTTGACAAAAACTGTCAGAAAGCCCCTAATTGCCAAAAAAATTGATTTTGAGTCCTGATTTAGCGGGAAAAAAAGCCGAGGCCCCTTTTCACGCCTCCCCTTGAGTTCAAGCCCTAAATTGTCATTAACCCAAACGGGATTGCCCAATTCGCCCTCAGTCAAAAGTCAAGTGCACCGCACATGTCGACTTAACGGTGGAAATTGACGGAAACCGTCAGAAAGCCCCTATAATTGCCAAAAAAAAAAAAATTGATTTGAAGCCCTGATCTAGCGGGAAAAAAAACCGAGGCCCCTTTTAGACGCAACCCCCTAGAGTTCAGGCCCTAAATTGTCATTAACCCCTTTATTATCTAGGTTAAAAACTTAACAAATTCAGTCATATGAGGTTGAATGGCTAACTTCCATTATATTTTTAGCGAATTTATTGTCGGAATGAGCATATTTTGAAAAATATAAAAGTTTACTGAGAACATTTTGAAAAATAAAAAGAATAGTGACTACATTTTGAAAAGAACTAAAGTTTAATGATCAAAATATACTCCCTCCGTCTCAGACTAAGAGTCCTACTTTTCATTTTGGTACGTCGCAGACTAAAAATCCTATTCCTAAAATGGCAAAGAATCTTTACTATTCACCCCACTCATTCTCTCTCCTATTTTACTTTTATACTCACAAAACCAATCAAATCAATATTCTCTCCCACTCATTCTCTCCTACTTTACTTT
Organism: Campanula takesimana; assembly: GCA_026119855.1. Taxonomy (NCBI): domain Eukaryota; kingdom Viridiplantae; phylum Streptophyta; class Magnoliopsida; order Asterales; family Campanulaceae; genus Campanula; species Campanula takesimana. The sequence goes on along the minus strand of JAOWBW010000514.1, from coordinate 424,332 downwards.
TACACTCACAACAAATAAGGGGTAAGACTCTTAATCCGGGACGGAGGGAGTAATTTTTTATAACGGGGCGAAGCCGTGAAGGAGAAAGACAAAACGGCGTGTTAGTTATAATATACTCCCTCAGTCCCATTTGTCCCATTTTAGAGTAAAAAATCTCTTAAAAAAGCTTTCCATTTTAAGAGTTAAAATCTTAAAATGTAAAGCGAGTATTATGTGTCATACTCATAACAATTATCCACTAACTCTTATCTACCCCACTTTCTCTCTCCTACTCAACCATCAACACTCACAACACATCACATTTTCCTTGATTCTTGAACCCATTCATTTTTTGATTCTTAAAATGGGATGGAGGGAGTAAAGGAAACGGACGAGTGGCGTGAGGCGACTTTTTTCCTACTTTAAAGTGTGTGCAGTTTCTTTACAGTAGTTGTAGATTTTGTTGTCGGAATTCCAAGATCTCCTTCCCATATTTTAATTCAGGTTACACCTGCGTTTTAGTACTATAATTTTCCCCTTAAGTGACTCTACGAGTACTAAATTACCTTATTATCCTTTTCATGGTTTAATGTGAGGGATTTTCTACCCTGCGCATGCCCATATAGTAACACGCTGGGTTCATTGGGGGTAAAGTAATTCACGATAAAAAAAAATTTGTTTTTTTTTGTTTTTCTTCGTCCCACAATTTTATTTCTTCATCAAAAAGTTAATTAAAAGAAGGGTTAATGACAGATTAGGGCCTGAACTCCAGGGGGTGCGTCTAAAGGGGGCCTGAGTTTTTTTTCCCGCTAGATCAGGGCTCAATATCATAATTTTTCGGCAGTTAAGGGCTTTTTGACGGAAATCGTTAGAAAAGTCAGTTAAGTGCCATGTGCATGGTACGTGATCGACTAAATGGATGTATTTGTAATGATATTAGTTAGTAAGGGCTTTAGTGAAGATTTTGAAACTCAAAAGGTTTAAAAATAAAATAAATATTTTTTCTAAAAAATAATCCTTTTTCTAAATAATCAAGTATATAATAAAATAAGTAATTATCATATATAAAATAAATTTATTAAAAAAATCAAAAATATTAAACAAATTAATCTAATAGCTATATTAAATATAAAATGATTTAGATTATTTTCTAAATAATAAATTTAAAATAAAGAAAATTATAAATAAATTTAAATTTTATTCTATGAGCATAATAAATTACTTTTTACATTCACCAAATTTAAAACAACATAAAAAAATAATAATAAAAAAATAATATTCCCATCAAATTTCATCTTTATGGGAAAAAAAAAGCTCACCCTGTTTAATAAATAAAAATAATTATTAACAATTTTTTTTTAAAACATTTCCCTTCTCATCATCTTCATGAACACCCACCCATCCACCACTTCAAACCACCATAACCACCACCATCCAACACCTCCACCACTTAGAACCACCATAGCTACCACCGGCTGCCACCATCCACCTGTTGCAACCACCACAACCACCACCGAAAATTAACAGAGAAATCGACCCAAATTAACAAAGAGCCGAGTAATCAAATAACAACCAGATCAAAAAGCAATTGGACACCCAGATCAAAACCCTGAAGCTGAATCAGATCTAAGCCATATACATTTCAATTACAGTAACTCAAATTAGTTCCAAATTCACCCTTTACAGATACCAATTGAACAAGAACTAAGGCGAATTTGATGATGATGACGATGTATAGCAACAGTTAAAACTGGATCTAATATCAAAAACCCAGAAACCAAATCCATAAACCTCAGTCATAAATTCGACAATCTGGCAAGAAATGGAACAAACAAGGGATTTTTATAGCCGAAAACACAACTTAAGTTTTTGACCAAACAAACCCAACGAATCAAATAAGATTCGAGGCTGTTTTCAGAAGAGGTGGGGAACCAAATCAAACCAAAAACTTGTCTTGTTCTTCCAAATTCAACATCCAAGAAAAACCTCATTTCTGCAGTTGAAGGGGACCAGATCTGGACTCCCCTCGAGAAGCCGACTCCATCTCCACCAAAACCACCTTCATTAGCCTTCAGATTTGCCGCAACCGGCCTCCATCTAGCCGGCAGTCCCCTTTCACCGCCGTCGTTCGCCGGCGACATTCCGGCGAGAAAGCAAACACCACAGATCATCGCCGGAGTAAAGGGAGGGGACGCCGGAGGAGAGGAGGGGAGGGGAAAATTTCGTCGGAGAGAGGAGAGGAAGAAGATGCGTTGGAATGAATGAGAGAGAGGAAGAAGATGCGTTAAAGGGGGAGAGGAGGGGTAGGGTTTTGTTTTGTTTTGGATTTAACCTTCAAATTTAAAATTTACAGTTTGACCCTTTTTGATAAATTTTCATCACTAATCCATCCATTTAGTCGATCACGTGCCATGCACATGTCACTTAACTGACTTTTCTAACGATTTCCGTCAAAAAGCGCTTAACCGCCGAAAAATTATGATATTGAGCCCTGATCTAGCGGAAAAAAAAAACCCAGGTCCCTTTTAGACGCACCCCCTGAAGTTCAGGCCCTAATCTGCCATTAACCCTTAAAAGAATGAACATGGAGTATGTCAGTATGAGACCTAAGGATACACGTTTCTATAATTTGCACATTATTTTCTTCTTATAATTTGCACATTTTTTTTCTCTCTAGACTTTCACTCAATCAATCAACATTTGAATGTTAGTTCGGGAAAAAAAAAAACTTATGAAAGTTAAATATTACCAACCAACGCATGGATCACATTATTTTTGCGTAGGATTTAGGCTTGATCCTCCAAACAAAGTTATATTTCAAATAAAATCATAATTACATGGTTTAGCTATTAGTGGATTACATTTGACTTTTAAAGGTAATGAAAAAGAAAAACTAACCAGCAAATTCAACCTATAATAAATAAAAATCTCACTGAGTTAGGTGAAAAAATGTGGAAAATGACCATATCTAATGATGTCCCTTCGGATTTTCCTTCAATTTTAAATTATTAAATAGAACAATCAAATTTAAAAAATAAATAAAACAACTAGTTAAGAACAACAATTTAATTGCTTTATACAAAAAAAAAAAAAAATTAAACTAACTAATGCATCAATTTATAAAAGAAGGGCAATGCTAGGGGCACAAAAGAAGTTTACAAAATCATGGATACAAAATGAGGTGTCGATATTTTATTGGTTGCATCGATTGTGGACCCGGCACACTCTAATTAAAAGCACCAATAAAATCTTTGACATCATTTTGTGAGCCAAGTTTTATGAGATTTTTTTATAACTTTATATTTACCCATAAAAGAATGTACGAGAATTTGCAAACTTTACTCCCAATTGTCGTTAACATGTACTCCCTCCGTCTTATGTGAATTGAGACTTATTTCCCTTTTTCATCTGTTTCACCTCAATTGAGACTGCCCAAAATGACAAACTTTTTAATATTTTATATTCACCCAACCCCACTCATTTAACCCCACTAATTCTCTCTCTTCATTTTCCATCACTCATTTTATCCAACCAACACTACTATTTACCCCACTCATTCACTCTCTTCATTTTCCACCACATTCACTACTTTCTCTTAATTGTTGTGCTTTTTTTTTTTGTCTCAATTCACATGAAACGGATGGAGTAAGTGATTAGTTTCGGTAAAGTCAATGAAACCCGAAAGAAAATATAAGTATTTGTAAGGGCATCTCTAATGCATGGATTTAAGGTAAAAATCTCGTGAAAAATTTATTTTATATTTGATTTAGTATAAAATTTGTTTTTCACCACTAATGAAGAATCTATTTTTTCATCTCTTAATGTAAAACAGTTTTTCCATAAGACTGACCCGGACTTAAGTCGTAGGTATTAAAATCCTATTCACATGGTATTAAATTAATAATGCTTTTTGTTTTATTTCTCACATTTAATATTTTAAATAATTAAATATAAATAGTGTTAAATTATAATTGAATAGGATTAAATTTATATATATAAATTAAAGTAAAATATTTCTACTAAATAAATAAAAAATATTTTCTTTTCCATTGATAAATTAATAATTAAGTTTTGTATTTTATAAATATACAAAATATAAATAAAATATAATGTAAATGTTAATAATTAATTAATTAAAATAAAGGGATACTACTTGGCAAAGTGAAGGAGTTAAGCAAGGTACCAAATTTGGTACCTTCCTTAACTTTTCATCAAAATTTGGTACTTATAATGTTTGACATTGGAGATGCTTAAACCTTCCATTAGAGTTGCTTATAGAAACTGTTACTCTTTCAGTCACAAAATAATTGTCCCAAAATTGTTAAATTGCTCTTGATTAAAAGTAAATTTTGTTTTTTTTAAACTAGTGAATTAATTGCATTCATACGTGAAAAAAATAAATATTTCTCCACAAATGATCGAAGACTCATCTAATAAATGAAGATTATTATACAACGCTCTATGAACAACAAATAAATTCACTTCAAACACAATCTTATACAATCCTATCTTTAAAATCTATGAAAAAGCATCATAAGATTCAAACGCTTCACCCTCATCTACACAAAGACAACATTGGATTAAACTCAATCGTGCAGAAACAAATACTCCATGATCATCTCAAACAAAATCTTGGGATGCGTAGATCCTCCTCTAAGTAAAATTTGGACACTGCTCGGTTCAGGCATTAAAAAAAGAGTTAGTTTTGTGAAAAACTTATTTTACACTAAGAGATGTATAACACTTGTTTTACATTAATAGATTACGTTTTACATTAAAGAATGAAAACAAGTTTTACACTAAAACGAGTGTAAAACAAGTTTTTTCTGAGATTTTCACTTAAAAAAATCCCATCATGAACATATCTTGCTTTTGGTGTTGGAACAAAATGATCCATCAAACAATGAACCGACTCACAACTAGATTAAGAATGAGAAGAAGAAGAAGAAGACGAAGACGAAGACGGAAGCGTGTACCTTGTGATTCCATGATTGTTCTTAGTCTTGTTCTTGATGAAGTAAGAAGATAGTCTTTAAAGAAGAGAGGAGTAGATCTTCTAAGTGATTGTGCCTTATTCTCTTGTCTTCTTTGATCTTTACGAAGAGTTTATAAATGAGAAAATAATCAAAATTTCAGTCCTTTCTATGGCTGATGGAATGGCCTTTATATAGGAAGGGAATAGGCACCTCACTTAGGGACTACACCTATTCATGTATAAGAGTTTACCATTATGCCCATCATTTAATGGTAGCCTTATACTTTGGAATTCTACACATTATGTTGAGTTCTATACTTTATACCATATATTATAATATTGATCATTATATTATTAAGTATTTATATGTTATATTAATCCATGTTCTTACAATCTCCCACTTGGATTATTATAACATATACCTTCACTTTAATAAAATTCTTTTAATCATATTTATAACACAAATGACAACCCTTATGTGCACTTTGTTGTCATTCGAAACCAATCCCGTCCATTAGTCATATAAGTATAAGGACTAAAGGGGCAGTCGTTGTAATTGATTCGCAACTAAACCCACATTAATCACATATATATATCCAACTAAATGACATATATTAAGTATAGATATGTAGCATGGAATATTAACGAATATATATGAAGAATGCATATATATATTCTCCAACTAGTCCTACTTTTAACCAAATGAGATCAAAATTTAAAACAACACAAGGAAATAGAAAACATTAAAAACTCCCACTGATTTAAGCATTATCAAAAGTTATTACACCCATATGAGCAACATGCTCGTGAAATACTAAAGGAGATAGCGCCTTAGTAAATGGATCCGCTAACATGGAGTTTGTACCAATAAGTTCTATTTCTATTTGTTCATTTTGTACTCTTTCTCTCACAACAAGAAACTTAATATCTATATGCTTAGATTTAGATGAACTCTTGTTGTTGTTGGAGTACAATACCGCGACCCGATTGTCACAATATAACTTAAGCGGTCTTTCAACACCTTTGACAATTCGCAGTCCTTCAATGAATTTACGCAGCCATATAGCTTGATTGGATGCCTCATAGCAAGCAACAAATTCGGCTTCCATGGTGGAAGTAGTTACTAATGTTTGCTTGGCACTTCTCCAAGATATCGCTCCACCGGCCAAAGTGAAGACATAACCCGATGTCGATTTGCGACTATCTTGGCATCCAGCAAAGTCGGAATCGGAAAAACCAATGATCTCAAGATGATCCGACTTTGAATATGTAAGCATGTAGTTCTTCGTGTTTTGTAAGTATCTCATCACTCTTTTGGCTGCGACACAATGTTCTCTTCCCGGATTGCTTTGATATCGCCCAAGCATGCCAACAATAAAGGCAAGATCTGGGCGAGTACAAACTTGTGCATACATTAGGCTTCCTACTGCCGATGCGTAAGGGATATTTTCCATATACTTGGATTCAAGATTATTTTTAGGACATTGCTTTAGAATGAACTTATCTCCCTTAGAGACTGGGGTGTCATGTGGTTTACAATTTCCCATGCTAAACCTTTGTAATACCTTCTCTATATAGCTCTTTTGTGATAATCCTAACATACCCCGTGAGTGATCACGATGTATTTGGATTCCTAATATAAAAGAAGCTTCTCCAAGATCTTTCATCTCAAATTTGTTTGAGAGAAATTTCTTGGTTTCCTTAAGAAGATCCTTATCATTACTAGCAAGTAAAATGTCATCCACATATAAGACCAAAAATATAAATCTACTCCCACTGAACTTATGGTACACACAATCTTCACCAAGATTCATTTCAAAGCCAAATGAAAGAATAACTTGGTTGAATTTTAAGTACCATTGACGAGATGCTTGCTTGAGCCCATAAATGGATTTCTTAAGTTTACAAACTAGTTGACTAGTTTGATCCGAATCAGTCACCATTTCTGGTTTCTTCATATAGATAGTTTCCTCAATGTTGCAATTGAGAAAAGCTGTCTTTACATCCATTTGATGAAGCTCAAGGTCAAAATGTGCCACTAAAGCCATAATGATCCTAAAAGCATTTTTAGAGGATACCGGTGAAAATGTTTCTTTGTAATCAATGCCTTCTTTTTGAGTAAACCCTTTAGCGACAAGACGAGCCTTATGTCTCTCCACATTACCTTGTGAATCCCTTTTGGTCTTAAAGACCCATTTACATCCGATGGGTTTCACATTCTTAGGTAATGGGACAAGATCCCAAACGTCATTATCATTCATGGATTTTAACTCTTCATTTATGGCATCAATCCACTTTTGAGAATTTGGACCACTAATGGCTTCATGGAAGGTGATTGGCTCATCTCCCACTAAACCTAACGGTTCCTCATTTTCGGCAAGATATACATCATAATAATCCGGTATAGCACTCCTTCTTGCTCTATTAGATATTCTTAATGGCACCGGTTCTTCTTGATTTTGAGGGTGTTGAATTTCCTCATCAACATTTTCATGTTGTTCATTAATAGGAGAATTAACGTCATTTTGAATATTATGTTCTTGTCGAATTTCAGGCACAACTGCTTGATTTTCAATAGGAACTATAGGAAGAGGTATAGAAACGAATTCCTCTTCCATTTCTTCAAATTCAAAATTACTTTTCAAATTTCCCCCTCTAAATTCAACATCCGCAAAGAACCTAGCATTTCCCGTCTCGAAAAAGGTTCTAGTTTTTGGGTCATAGAATTTATATCCCCTAGATCTTTGAGAATACCCTACAAAATAAATACTAACGGTCTTAGCGTTCAACTTTCCTTCGTTAGGTCTATAAGGCCTAGCTTCGGCTGGACAACCCCAAACATGAAGATGATTAAGGGACGGTTTCTTACCGGTCCATAATTCATAAGGGGTTTTGTTAGTAGCTTTTGAAGGAGCTCTATTAAGTAGGTATGTTGCGGTTTTCAAAGCATCGCCCCATAATGAGTGAGGTAAAGAAGTACAAGAAACCATACTTCTTATCATATCCTTAAGGGTTCTATTACGTCTCTCGGCTACACCATTCATGCTAGGTGTCCCTGGCATGGTGTAGTGAGGGACAATCCCACACTCTTCCAAATAGCGAGCAAAAGGACCCGGACGTTGTTCTCCCGAACCGTCATTCCGACCGTAGTATTCACCACCACGATCGGATCTAACGTTCTTAATAGTCTTTTCAAGTTGATTTTCAACTTCGGTTTTAAAAGACTTGAAAACGTCTAATGATTGAGACTTTTCATGAAGCAAATAAATGTATCCATAACGAGAGAAGTCATCTATGAACGTAATAAAATATGTTTGTCCGTTCCATGAAGGGGTAGGGAACGGTCCACATATGTCCGTATGAATTAGTTCTAAGACTTTTGTAGCTCTCAATGACTCATTTTTGTTTGTACTATTCGTGAATTTTCCCTTAAGGCATTCAATACAAAAGTTATTTTCCGGAGTATCAAGCTTATGTAATATTCCCTCGGACACAAGCTTGTCAATTCTCCTTTTGGATATATGACCCAAACGCCTATGCCACAAGGTATAAGAATTTTTACTTGAAAACTTTCGTTTTATGCCTCAAGATTAGTTTCATTATTATGGGACTCATTTAATGAATTGACTGTGTCAAGTAAATATAGATTATCAATATAAGACAAAGAACTAGTACCAAAAAGCTTTGAATCAAAATATAAATTTCATTTATTATTACCGAAGATGCAAGAATAACCTTCTCGATCTAATGTAGTGACGGAAATTAAATTCCGTCTAAATGATGGAATAATAAATACATTGTTCAAAACTAAATAATATCCGGTACTAAGAGATAATCTAAAAGTCCCTATGCCTTCCACCTCTACCGGCTTTCCAGCTCCCATGTAGATGAATCTTTCACCTTCATTGGGTGTTCGGTAGTTCAGGCAACCCTGCATACATGAACTTATGTGAGTAGTTGCACCGGAGTCTAACCACCATGTATACGAAGGAATTGAAACTAAATTAGCTTCAGTGCAAACAAAGCTAAATGACATACCTTTCTTAATTCGCCATTGGCGATACTTAGGGCAGTCGGGCTTCATGTGAGTGGGATCCTTGCAAAAGAAGCACTTTTTCACCTTTTGATCATTTGATGATCCCTTAGGCTTCTTTGATGCAACCGCAATCTCCTTACCTTTTCTCTTAATCCCACGAGAAGAGGTAGATGCATAATGCGCACTTTCGGGTTTGGTGTGTTTCAACCTATCTTCTTCCTCCGTGACATGTGAAATTAACTCATTAATATTCCACTTGTCCTTTTGACAATTGTAGGTCGTTTCAAAATGACCAAATTGTGAAGGAAGAGAAATTAAAGCCAAATGCACAAGCAAGTCTTCCGACAAGTCCAACTTAAGTGCTTTTAATTTTGTTGATAGGTGAAACATTTCCATTATGTATTCCCTTAGGTTTCCAGTGCCCTTGTACCTCATGGAAACAAGCTTCCTTAAGGTAGCACTTGTTTCCGATTTATCGCTTTTTACAAAGCGTTGTTCTAGGGCATCTAGGAAACCTTTTGCACCATCATCCTCGGAGACACTGTTCAGAAATGTCTCCGGGACTGCATTCTTAATTAGGCTTAGGCTGACGCGATTAGAACGCTTCCACCTCTTTGAACTCAAGCGGTCTTCCGCATTGCTTTTATCAGTTAGAGGGGCAGGAGCTTGTTCTCTTAATGCAAGGTCAAGGTCCAAACAGCCTAAGACCATAATAATCTTGTTTTTCCAAGTTTTAAAGTTTGTCCCAGTTAGCAAAGGAATTGAATTTAAGGCAGTAGTAACAGATGAAGCACTGATCAAATCTGAATGAAGAGAACAAAAGAATGAAACAAAACATATGTAAGAAACTACACAATGATTAATTACATCAAAATGAATTCCATCATAATAAAAGATAATCAATATGACATCAAGACTAATCTTTGGATTGCGAATTGACTCACAATTTGATTTATCTTAGGGTAAACAAATAGCTTAAACAACACACTTTAAATACTTGCCTTCCTTTGGGCCGGATCAAGTATAAAAAAAAAATGTCCTAAAATTTAAGGTACTTGTTTCCCGGTAATAAAGAATATAAACAATTCACTTTAAACACCCGCCTTCCTTTGGGATGGTTCACAGCATTTAAAATGACCAAAATTTTAGTTCAATTATTACCCTATGAATGCAAACACTTAGTCAATAACAAGGTCTCCTTTGGAAAACAAGCATGTTATCACATATCAATATTTACATTCATCACTTTAACAAATTTGTATTTAAATAACGTAAATTGCTTTGGCAACAATATTATTTAAATAATGAATAAATTTGTTTAAGCATATAATTAATCATACTTTAGGGCACTTAAGACTTTAAGGTAATTTCTGAAAATTTAAAGGCAAACAAACAAATGAAATTTATTATTAAAAATATAGTATCTTTTTGTTCTACCCGTCCATTCTTAAAGTTTGATAATTTCAAGAACCACCGAAGTGCGACTGGTGTCCAGATACTATAATTTACTAACAAATTTTCACAAAATTCTGGGCAAAAAAAAACCCAAAAAATCTCTCTTCCCTGGCCAGAGCACGATTCGTGCTAAAAGGCACGACTCGTGACCAGTGCCCAGATTTATGAAACGTTGCCATTTAAACATACTGTATCACGACTGGAATCAAAGGGACGACTCGTGCCCAATAGCACGACTCGTGCTCACTGTCCAGATTGGTGAAAAGTCACCAATTTAACACCCTTTTGTGAACAGTTTTGAACCAAATAGAGAGAGCCATACCATACCGCGGGGGGCGTAGCCCCCCGCACCCCGAGCCATAACATCCAATTTCCCATATTTAGACTATCAATTCTTAACTTAATGGTGAATCAATATTCAACCAAAGTAAGTAGATCTGCATACTCACATCACATTTTTAAATGCGTGGCTATGCATGTGAACAAACTCACAACGCATCCAAGGATGGTGGCTATGTTCAAAAATGGGATAATCTTACATTAAGAATTGAAAGCCTTGTGAGTAAATTTATAATATAGAAGTAACATAATACTCTAGAATCTGAATTAGAGTATGACAATAATTCAAGAACACATGATGAACATGGAATCTTTTCAAGAAATAAAAGCATAAGGCTTTACAAGAAACTCAAACTCAATCTAGTATATGAGTAGGCTCTGATACCAATTGTTGGAACAAAATGATCCATCAAACAATGAACCGACTCACAACTAGATTAAGAATGAGAAGAAGAAGAAGAAGACGAAGACGGAAGCGTGTACCTTGTGATTCCATGATTGTTCTTAGTCTTGTTCTTGATGAAGTAAGAAGATAGTCTTTAAAGAAGAGAGGAGTAGATCTTCTAAGTGATTGTGCCTTATTCTCTTGCCTTCTTTGATCATTATGAAGAGTTTATAAATGAGAAAATAATCAAAATTTCAGTCCCTTCTATGGCTGATGGAATGGCCTTTATATAGGAAGGGAATAGGCACCTCACTTAGGGACTACACCTATTCATGTATAAGAGTTTACCATTATGCCCATCATTTAATGGTAGCCTTATACTATGGAATTCTACACATTATGTTGAGTTCTATACTTTATACCATATATTATAATATTGATCATTATATTATTAAGTATTTATATGTTATATTAATCCATGTTCTTACATTTGGCACATGGCTTATCAAAGTATCTGGATCGGCAACGAATATCCAACCAAACCTCCCGAGCATTGCCAAGTTGAATAACAAAGTAAAATTTGTCAAAGCATAATCCAATTAATCATAATCAACACAAAACTCTCAATATAAAGAGAGTAAATCAGGCTCTTAACATAAAAAGAAGATATAAAGGCTCTTAACATTAGGGGAGAATACAAAAGTAGTTTCAAACCCTAAGAAACAACAACTGAAAATCACAATTAAAAAACGATTTATTTTTGAAAAACAGAAACTTCTTCAAATTCATTAATCATTGTTGATAATCAATGATTAATGTTTAAACTAAGAGATTAAAAAAAAAACAATTATGATCTAGGCAATGGTAGATTGTTACATTGTTAGTCATTAATTTTAAGACGTACAGTACAAGCTAGTAGTATGACTTACTCACTCAGTCTCATTCATATTGATCACGTTTGAGTTTTGGTCAATACAAGTAAATCTTGACCAAAAGTTCCCTTGTGTTGACCGAAGAAGTCAAGCGTCGCTAATATAAATGAAACGGAGGGAGCTAATATAAATGAAACGGAGGGAGTCTTTTTTCATTCCCCTCAAATTTACCATATTTTGAAACTTTTAGTACATTTTCAAATTTAAGAAAATTTGATTGGTGCTAAGGTAATTGACAATTGAGTGGTATAAACTATGAAAGAAAAAAAAAATACTAAGTTTTTGTGAGAAGCTATATTATGGTTTATTTTCCGTTTCCCTAAAATTTTCCCATCTTATTATTATTATTATTATTATTTTTATTTTTTTTTTAAATTTTCCAATTTTAGAAATTTAATTGGTGCCTAGGTGATTGGCTATTGAGGTATTGAGTGGCATGGTGGAGTCCCTCTGTCCACCCAAGTGAGCAAATGCGAACACCAAGAATGTGGGTTGACATTGCACTATACTATATCTCTTCTTTCTAACAGTGCTCACTTTCTTTTTAGCAATAATAATGCAGTTTTTTAAATTTCCATAACTTAAATAAATATAGAGTAAACTACCAAGTTAACCCGCGTACTATTTCAGATTTTCATCTTTACCTCTGTACTATCGAAATAACAAAAGTAACATGCGTACTATTGATAAATTAGCAAAATTAACCAAAATTGTTAACCAATGTTAATGAAGTTAATGAGCGTTAGTAATTTAACAAATATTACTATCAAAAATTTCAAATTGCCCCATAACCCAACAGACTCTTAACTTGCTTAACTGAGTACTAAAACAACATATTTACCCTTTTCCTAACATCACCACCAACACCACCATGATCTAACTCAGTCCATCAACACCACTCTAACACCACCACTGTCCAACCACACCACCACCACCAATCCATGAGATTCAAAAACCAACCCATCTCCAAACAAACCCACATATTGAAATTCAAAAAGCAAGTTCTTTACTTGTACATATCTAGGTTGTATTAAAAACACTTAAGATACCCAGATCTGGCAATTGGATATCAACAACACGAATATGAAAGGGGAGGGACATGCGTTCAAACAAAAGATGTGAGTACCAACTTCAAGGAGTGAAATACAAAAACATATTAGAATTCCTTTTCTGCATGCACCTCCATCCCAATTTGGGATTTAAACAGTCTCAATTCTCTCAAGAACCTTAATCCCAAATTCACAATCTTTTCAATTCCAGGAAAAAATGACAGTGTCAAATCTACAGACCCAGCTTACCCAATTGCAAAAGAACCCATTTTGCGTTCTGGGTCGTCTTCTAGGAACCGAGCTGCCGCGTGGATGAAGGGCCCTCCTCTAATTCTTGAACCGAATTAAGTGTCAAACATTACTAAACCCAGAAACAGGAAGAGCTATTCCAATGGAAGAGATGAGAAGGCTGTGGAATCATTGACCCATAAAGTGAATGAGGCTAGGGGCAAAAAAGCCATGAAGGTCATTTTCCAAGGCATTGATAAACTTCAGGAAACACACAAGTTGGAGGAGACCAAGAAAAGCATAGACCATTCAATTAATTTTCATTAGAGGGAACTGGAAGGACCGACTTACGAGGAGGGGATGAAAGGGAGAGAGGAGGGTGGATCTGGAGTATGCTACTTCATTTAGCACTTCTGAAGAGATGGAAGAAATTTGTTGGAGGAGAGGTTGGTCGGCCAGTGATCGCTGGTGATGGGGTGGCCGGAGAAGAAGGTTGCGAAATCACTTAGGTTTCCAAAATTTGATTGAGATCTAAAATCTGGGCTGTTTCTATAAGGAGGCTTAATACCTAAATTGATGTGTTCCATTTAGCCCTCTTAAATTTATGGGAGTAATTTGAAAATTTTAATTGTAAGTTTCGTTAAATTAGTAACGCCAGTTAACATTTATAACATTTATTAACGATTTGAGTCAATTTGATTAATTTATGAATAGTACGCATGTTAGATTGGTTGTTTCAATAGTACGGAGGTAAATTTGATAATCTGGAGTAGTACGCGGGTTAGTTTGGTAGTTTACTCAATAAATATATTGCTCACCATAGAAGAGATTACAATATTCAGTTCTAACTCTTTATTAATTTGAACATCTACAACTAAGTGTTAATTGCTTTACAGTGTGTGACTGTAATTTACTGATGCTTACTTTTGTGAGATGAGTGATCGAGATGAATAGAGTATGCAATAGCTTATACAATTGTCTAACTAATTTTGACCGTGCAACTTACACACTGACTTGACAACAAATTAAATTGCATGCTCTAACTGATCAGATAATTACACGCTGCAACAATTCTTTATCCCGCACCATACCTCTATGAAAAATTATGAGGAACAACAATACAAAAGAAAAGTTGCATCTTCTCTAAAAATATTAGTGGTCATCACTTGTCTCTCTTGTTGCAAGGATGGCAGGGATAGAAAAGTAACTTCAATATCACATCTTATCCCCATTCTAAGTGACAATGATAAGAAAGTTCATGTTTTCTTGCCATCTAAGTGACAATGTAACAACTAGTTCAAAACTATTGTCATCTTATTGTCTTGAGAGATTTAATTAGTTAAAACTTCTACCAAAACCTTAATAAAAACTTCATAATTATAACAAGAAAAAAAAAATCGAACAAGTACTATGGAATATTTATAATCTTAATGTGTCGTCATAACATGTACATTACACGTGTTTGATGATCGAATTTCAAACCTAATACACGCTAATCAATATGCTTTTACCTCGAGGCGATTCACTAAATTCCAAACTTAGCCTTAAATAATGGGTTTAAGAGTTGACACTATCTAATGGAGCTTTCCTAATTTTGATAGAATTATGCAGGCATAAAACATAAAGTAAGAAAGTATGGGGTAAAAGTCTAACAAAGTGGGTGGTGTATAATTAATTTATACTACAAAATTTGAAGAAGCATGGCCAGATTCCTCCCATTCCTTCTATTACGGTGCTTTTTTTCTTTCTAAAATTTATTTATATTAATTAGTTTGATAATATTTATTAATTTACTCATTCTTTTCATAATAAATTTAGCACATTTTTGTTTGTTTTAATTAAGTGTTGCATCTCTAATACAAAAATGATTTTCCACAATTTTACTACAGTAAACAATGTACAAATAAGTAAAATATATTTCACAAAAATATCGATAAGTCTGACACTTATTATTATGAGACGGAGAGTTAAATTTATTTGTGTTTTATTAAAGCAAAGAGCACAAATGGGAGTGTTGTTTTAACGGCTTTGGTGGAGAAGGGGGATTATGTTTTAGCTTTAAAAGCGTGGTTTTTTTTTGTTGGAGAATCCACAACCAAATGGCTCCATAGTCTTATGTCCGTCCCCACCCTCCTCATAATCCTCTTTTTTATTTTTAATCACTTTTTTAATTGCCACTAATTTCCCTCCCTCTCTCTAACATACTCTATGTTGCATGATTGATTCGTTTTATTTGAGCGTGCAAGTGTCACATCCTTTGTACACGAGCGAGCTTTGTACCATAATAATAATAAGAGAGGGATGTCCAAACATTTTATGTGTTTCGTTATTGTTGTTGTTGATAATATAACAGATGTACATGAAATGCTGTTTTTTTTTATTGAAGGGCGTGTATATCTGAATCAACAAAAAAGGAAAAAATTCTACCTAAATTTTATTTTCTCAATTGAGACACTCTTTATTTTCTAAATTGGGACAAATGCTTTATCATAGTTTTCTATTTATAAACGAGCTTTTATTTGACATCTTTTTGCAATGAATGTATACCTTAAGAAAACCAAATATGTCAAAGAATGGAAATAGACTTGGAGAATATTGGACTATAAAAGGTAAAGTCTAGGTAGTATATGCCTCATGTCCACTAATCATGAATACTCAAAAGTATTTACAAGTGTCCACGAGTGAAAGAAAAACTTGGTCATCTTACTCGATTGAGATTTCAATTAATTCATCGTAATTTGACAATTGGTCATATTTAGCTCCTAAGACATAATATTAGAAATCCACATATATCCACTTTGAATTTATATTGATTTCGTGACAACTATCCTAAAGTAAAGTCAAAATGACCAAAATTCAAAATTAAATTTCATCTTTCTAAATACCCCTTTGAATTAAGTAATTTGTTGTTATTAATATACCATCAAACATACTATTTAATAACAAAATTAAACTTTTATAAATAAATAAATAAAATATATATATATATATATATATATATATATATATATATATATATATATATATATATATATATTGTGATATCCCCCATCCCACATCGGAAATATGTGGGAATTGAGTGTGCTATATAGAAGGCCCATACACTCCTACTAAGCATCAAATCATCCATTGGACTTTTGGAGGCCTGTGATGGGCTGTGGTTGACCCAATTGAGGAGATGCTTGGTGGGCTAGTGTATGGTACCTATGTGGCGGGTCGGGTCTGCGGGCTCGGGTCGTTACAAATGGTATCAGAGCGGAACCCCGGCCTTAAGGCTTGCGAGCTAGCCCGGGGGTACGATCTGGGTATTGATTGACCTTGCCAGGGACGGCAAGGGTTTGAGTGGGGGAGATTGTGATATCCCCCATCCCACATCGGAAATATGTGGGAATTGAGTGTGCTATATAGAAGGCCCATACACTCCTACTAAGCATCAAATCATCCATTGGACTTTTGGAGGCCTGTGATGGGCTGTGGTTGACCCAATCGAGGAGATGCTTGGTGGGCTAGTGTGTGGTACCTATGTGGCGGGTCGGGCTTGCGGGCTCGGGTCGTTACAAATGGTATCAGAGCGGAACCCCGGCCTTAAGGCTTGCGAGCTAGTCCGGGGGTACGATCTGGGTATTGATTGACCTTGCCAGGGACGGCAAGGGTTTGAGTGGGGGAGATTGTGATATCCCCCATCCCACATCGGAAATATGTGGAAATTGAGTGTGCTATATAGAAGGCCCATACACTCCTACTAAGCATCAAATCATCCATTGGACTTTTGGAGGCCTGTGATGGGCTGTGGTTGACCCAATTGAGGAGATGCTTGGTGGGCTAGTGTATGGTACCTATGTGGCGGGTCGGGTCTGCGGGCTCGGGTCGTTACATATATGGAGTATATCTTCAGTCTCAAAATAATAGTCTCGTTTTCTCCTTTTATTTGTCCCAGAAAATTAATTAGTCACATTTCTAAAATTAAGGAAAATATTTGAATTTCCAAAACTTGCAATGAAACTTCGAAATGTTTGAGAACTCAATTGAGACTATCAATTTGAAACAGAGGGAGTATCATAATAAAATAATTATGCTCAACTCAAGTAATATTTGACCACAATTTTATGAAAATATAATTATTCCTATGAAATTCGTAATATTATTATTGATTCACCCCTAAAAAATACTATCAATAACAATATTTAAAATAAAATAATAATAATTAAATTTTCATAAAATTATAGTCAAATTTAATTAAGCCAACTATGAAAGCATGTGTGAGACTATCTCCCGGGACATAAGGAACAGTTGATAGTCAAGGAAAATGAGCATGTTCTTGCTTCTAAATGCTCAACGTAATCATTCGCTCAAAAAATAATCCTAAATTAGTATTTATTTTTTTTTTCTTTAAAAAATAGTAGAATTAGTGGAGTATTGAGGTACAAGAAGTTACAATAAATACATAATTGGTGTGCTCAATTGAGCTATTTGATAAATAAGTAAACAAAGTTTCTAACCGATTATAAAGGGTTAATGACATTTTAGACCCTAAAGTCATATCCCACCATTCAAAACGAACCCTGATTTTTTTCCCGACAGATCAGACTTTGACGTGTAAAAAACTCATCAGTTAAGGCCTTTTTGACTTTTTGACGGAATTCGTTAAAAAAGTCAGTTAAGTACCCTGTGCATACCACATGATTGACAAAATGGTTAGTTTGAAGCAAGGTTCTAAAAAACGCTAGGCGGTCGCTAGGCGCCACAGGGCCGCCTAGCGCCTAGGCGGGATCTAGGCGGAGAATTCAGAAATAACTATAATATCCTAGACGGGACCTAGGCGGCCTAGACGGGGTCTTTTAGAACACTGGTTTGAAGCTAATGTTTCTTTTTAAGGAGATTAATGAAATATCTTAAAACCTAAAGGGGGTTAAACAAATGAATCTCAATATTAGATAACTCTCCCACTTCTTAGATTCAGCCGATAGAAGAAAAAAAAAGTCATGTCGTTTTCATTCTTCACCGCCACCGTCTTCTTCATTCTTCAACTTCAATGGCCACCACTACCCCACCATTCTTCTCCGTTTGATTTTCCTCATCCAAAAACCTCAATTCTGAAACTGATTCTCAATCACACCCTAATTTAGTTTACCCCAATTTGATTCTCAATCACATCCTAATTTAGCCCCCTCTTGGCTCATCAAGCTTTAAGGAGATGCTCCAGAAATAAAACACCTCTTGAATCCGCCAACGCAAAAACCAACCCGCCAATTCCACCTACAGCCACCGGTACCTTCACCTTCTTCTTCACTTCCAACCAATTCCCACCACCAACGGCGGTCGTTGACAGTGGCGATGCTTCAACTACTGAAGCTTTGAGGTGGGTCAGTTTCTTGATCTATGACAAATTAGTTTCTTTGCTCTTGAGATGGTTAACTGAGTTTTTAACGAATTCCGTCAAAGAGGCCCTACCTGACGAGTATTTTTCACATCAAGGTTTGATCCGGTGGAAAAAAAAAACAAACAAACATAGGGTTCGTTTGGAAGGGTGTTATATCACTTTAGGGTCTAAATTGTCATTAACCCGATTATAAAAGAATATTGATAAGATAATGATGTAGTGTGATGCTACAATAAGAGTAAAGTCTATGACGACTTTAAACAATCGTCGTAGAATCGCAGTGGAAATCAACCCCTAAGAAAACCCTAAGGAATTCTTGAAACAAAAACAGAAGAATTCAAAGAAATCTTCAACAAGCCAAAAGGCTTCAAGGTAAAAACCCCAAAATTGCAAAGCAATCAAAATTCAATAAAAATAATCATATTTTCGGATTACATATTTAGGCCTATTTTATAGTGCCCATAAAACTTGAAAAAGAAGTAAAAACCTACTAAAATTACTCCTAACCTATATAGTAACCTAATATGACTTAAAAACTAGTAGATCAACTCAAAATCTAACCTAGAATCCACTAAAATTGTCCTACCAAAATTAATGACGAAAATACAACTAAAAATACTTAATAAAAATATTAATTAAATCCTAACTAAAAAGAAAATACCAATATAATTATAATGTTTGATACAATTATATTTTCGTCCCGCATCATTCTCCCCCACTTGAAAAGAACTCGTCTCCGAGTTCGTTCTTAAAACTTGAAATCGCCCACTCCATTTGAAGAGATATTTAGAGTAAACAGGGTCTTTTCCAAGCTTCAATATTTCTGGAGCCTCTTGAGCAAGCGGCCGAATCTCAGATTGTCCGGGTGGGTGTGTCGTCGGGCACGGTCGTGCCAATGCTGTCGACTGGCTTTCCTTTTCAACCCTTGAACCGACTAAAGCATTCCAGGCGGGTTATTGTCGTCGGGCACGGTCGTGGTTTAATTAATATTTTTAATTAATAAAAATATTAATTAAATCCTAACAAAAAAGAAAATACCAATATAATTATAATGTTTTATACAATTATATTTTCGTCCCGCATCAGATAAGAAAAGTGCAAATAATAGGTTATGTTACGGTGACATAATCATCCACGCATAATATTCCCGGTGGTTAAACTACCATGCCATCACCTAATTAGCTTCTAAACCCCCCGATTTTCAGTTAAGTGGTCAACTCACAACCACTATTCTCCTAATATATTATTGACTCGTGTCAAGCACTCTATAATTACTAATCATTTCTTGCTTGTTTTTAAATTACTAAACTACAAGATTTAAAAAAAAAAAAAAAAAAAAAACCTACAAGAGAGGAACTATTGCCTTGGCCCAAATTGAACTCCTTTGAATCCTAAATAAATACTCTTATTATGGTTGGAAAATACTAATTCCTATTGTTTTTAATCTATACAAAGGCTAAGGAAGTAATATTTTATATCATTTTATTTATAGTCAATTGATATGCAATCTTTGGATCAGTAAATGGTAACAAATTGACCCACCATACTGGTTTTGTATCCACTATATAGTCTATATAGTATTAAAAATGCATATGAGCAAGAAGAATTAAATTTGTTAACTTTAAATGAAAAAGACCGCTAGCTTATTGTAAAATAAAATACATTTTCATAACAGAAACTCTCCTTTGATTGATTATTATGACGAATATCAACAGGTAAATATTATGGGAGAGGTGCACATGTATTATGAATTTGAATTAAAAATGCAAAAATATATAGGTAAATATCATGGGTAGAGGTGTATATATCTTATGATTTTCATTAATATAATTAAATTAATTTATAATTATTGTTCAAAGTCTATTTATAATAAAATAAAAAATGTATCGGGACGGAGAGAGTATTAACTATAAAAAAAAAGGGTATAGAAAGAAAGAAAGAAAGGTGGAAGAGAGGATGATGATTAAATAAAGCATAAGACGTGCGGGGAGAGAGGAATCCTTTATTGGCTTTTGCTTTACATATCATGAATCATGATCCATCCGTATTAGGAGTGCTACCAAAAGTGGTGTAGTCTCTACACCTCCAAATAAACACCCAATTAAACTGTGTTTTTGTGTCTTTATTAATTAATAATTTTATTGCAGGTTTGTTTACTGTTCCCTCCACTCCAAACATTAAGGCATGTAAATATTAATTAAGGTTTCTTTTCTTTTTAATTTGTAAATTTAGATCTTCTTGCCTCTGCCTAAGATCTCTTTTCAGGAGATTAATCATGCTCTAGTGGAACCTCTGCCTCCTCTCTCTCTCTTTTCTTATTTCTTACATACTTGGTTGCTACCAAATTCACTTTTCACTTTGGGGGCACTCATATTTTCTTTTTTAAAATAAACTTGCTGATATTTGTTTGTACATTATTTGCACTATGATATAATTGTAATAAGACTATTGTATTATTTAGAATGCGACACTTATTTTAGTACAGTCTAAAAAGAGAAGTGCAACACTTTGAGATTTTGGATGCATAGAAAGCCTTGAAACTCAACACTCATTTAAGGAGCGATTAAAAATAATGTAACGAACTGAGCCCGCAAGCTCACAAGCCTTACGGCTAGGAGGCCCACTAAGCACAAATAACTGGGTCCACTTGGTTTACCACAGGCCCACCCAAAAGTTCATGTATGTTATTGGTGCTCAATGGTAGTATAGTGGAGGCGTATATATATCAATCAAAGCCCATATCTTTCCGATGTGGGATGGGTATTACAAATAAAACCATGACAATTATTATTATTACTCCCTTCTAGCATAGTATGTTTAAAATTTCACTTTAAGGGTGATTAATAAGGATGTTAGAATTAAATTTTTTTAATAACATAATTACATAAATATCTTTAATAATTTCACCATATTAAAGTTAAAATGCAAGTCTAAGTGTGAATTATAACTTATTGTCTGCTGAGGGATGATTTAGTAGCTTCCCCAAATCAATAAATTTATCTAACGACGGGGGAATATTATTATTACCTCCGTCCCAAAATAATAGTATCATTTCCCCTTTTTGTTTGTTATTTTGTTACAAAAAGCTGTTCTTATTTTCATAATTAAGTCTTCAATCACTATTTTTTAAAATTTATAATGCTTAAAATATTTGAAAAGTTAAACGCAACTATTATTTTGAGAGTGCATTGAGAGTAGGGATGGCCAAAAACGGTTCCGGGCCCGGTTCCGGTTCGCCATATATGTGACCCTGAACCGGCCCGCGCTTACCCCGTTTCCGGTTGTCACAATCCGGTTCCGGTCTCCACCTTTAAAATTATTGAAAAACAAGGGATTTTCGGTTCGGTTCCGGTTCCGGTCTGGTTCGCTATTTATGTGACCCTGAACCGGCCCGGATGCCTTGCGGTTCCGGTTCGTCCGGTTCCGGTTTCCTCCGGTTCCGGGCATTTCCGGTCCGGTTTTACGGTTCCGGTCCGGTTTGGCCATCCCTAATTGAGAGTACGGGGGAGTAAGATATCATTTGTTTTCTTCAATTTTACTGCGACTTTTGTTTGTAAAATTATAAACTTGGTAAATGGATCAACGTGCTCAAGCTACAAAGTAAGCCTAATTTGATCAATGAGCAAAAAAGAATACTAAAATAATAAAGTAATAAAGTAATTTTCACAACCACTATAGTATTTAAATCTGCAAATAACCAATTTGTATATTTGCATACTTATGTAATATGTCAAGTGATTGAGTGCATTACCAAATAATGGAGGCTTTGAATATTTGACTATCGCTATCAAATAAAAACCTACTACCAATAGAAAATCACCATGACACAGAACAACAAATAAATTAAGCTAACTCTATGCATTAGTTGTAAATATAATACTCGGTACTACCGCTGTCCCTAAATGAGTGTCCAAATTTTATTTTAAAAGACATCTGAAAATGTCAATTTTGTTGTACACTTTGGTGGCAAAGATTCATATATAACCTTGTAATCTCCTTTCTAACCATTTATTTTTGCACATATAAAGAGACCGGTGAATTTTTTTTCGAAAAAAAACATTTAGGGACAAAGTTATGCTAAAAAAAGTCACTCATTTTGAGACAATTTTTTTTTGAAAATAGACACTCATTTAGGGAAAGAGGGAGTAATTTATTTGTTTTTATTTTCTTTTTAATAGCTTCCGGTTATGAATGATGTAGCAAATAGCTTTAAGATTCAGCTTCATAATTAAGATTGGCATGATTCATTTGATCCTTCCCACTTTTATTTATATAGCGTGAAAATGACACTGTGCGGTTGTGCCACGATAATTAAATAAAGAAAGTGATTTTTTTTTATTTTCATATTCTTCCTACCATAGAAAAAATTTCATTTTTGAAATTGCAGATGATTTAGATTATTACTATTATTATTATTATTTTATTTTTGAAAAAAATTGACAAATGTGATAAGGAGGGGAGAGTTTATACCAAAAGGGTCACAATCCCTGATTCTGGGGGCACCCATTGAAGGGTTCCCAAATGGTTATGAATCACATCAATGGAAAGTAAGATTGAACTCTTTGGTAGGCCATTTACCCCTCTCCCTTTTACCTTAGTCTTAGTCCGACCCTAAAGCATAGCATATGCTATTCATAAACTTTTAGCATCCCACTACAATTTCCCCTTTTACCATTTTGGTTTTCTTCAAAGGTAGCCCTAGAAATAAGTGCAAATCTTTTGACTCATACATATTCATGAATTAAAACATAGGGTGGGTAGTTAAATAGCCAATAACTATATCGACATCAATTCACATACATGAAAATGGAATTCAATTCATAATTCCCCGTTAGAAAATCCAGCTTGTTCTTGCATCGAAACAGATAAATGTGGCAGGAAGAATCTTTTCCCAGTCATAAAAGTAGCATTTTCTCGCTCTAGCTTCTTTAGGGGTTATTACTTTGCTTATCAAAAAGATACAAGTTTCCAAAAAAATGGTGAGTAGATGAATCGAGTGAAACTAAAAAAGAAAAAGATTCTATAATCAGCAATGAGATAATTCAAGAATCATTTAGTCAACTCGATCTTGTCACCCCTGGCAATAAACATGCATGAACCATTTGACGAAGTATGTATCCGGATAGTCCAAAGTCTCGATAGGTAGCTCGCGGCCTTCCAGTCGAAGAACAACGTCGACGCCTCTATGGTAGAATCAGTCGAGGGACCTGAGAGGCGGTGGTTATGCACTCTTTGAATAGGAATCCATTTTCTGAAAGGTCCGAGAAGTGCATTGTTGGAACTGGATTGGAAAGAAAGCGCCATCGAGGGACTTTCTTACTAATTTTTGAAGCAGACCATAGTTTCTTAGCTCTTTCTCATTTTTTTCTTGCTAGCTTTTGGTTTATTGACATGAGATCAATATGAATAGATTTCAGTTTTACAGGCGTAGGAGGTTAGCGTCATTTGCAAGAAAAAACAATGAACATTCATGTATTTTCAAACTTCGAAGGAATTGGATTCAGTGGGATAGTTCATTCACATTTTTCGAGATCTCAATCTAGCTGATTTAGAAGGGACCGAGGTTGATGGTTTTCAGATCAAAGTTTTACATCATTTTTCTTTGAAAGCAGCTCGTGAGGATCCTATCGATTTATAATGCGCCTCCCACCTGTCCAGGGTTGAGCCCTGGGATTTGACGGCGGGGTATTTGGTAACCATGTATGTAGAGGTAAAATTGGTGATTTGACAGCAAAAGCGATAATAAACCACTTTTTTGAATTGTGTCTCCCATTTTTTTGAGATAAATGTCTAGATACGGGTCTCGACACCAGATAGGTTCAGCCTCCTAATTCCTATTACTTTGGCTGGATTATTTGTAACTGCATATTTACAATACAGGCGCGAGCTTTCTAAAATTCCTTTTACTTGTGTCGAGGACTAGGAAGACGAAGAATCCCTACTAGAATTATTTGTTCCCCTCATTTTCGACTTCGGCGAATTCTGAGATTAGCAGCTCGAACAAGATTGGGTCAGAATAGCAGTTCCGGCGCCTTGGGAGGTACCAAATAAATGAATACTTGAGTCGGGATTTTGAGCATAAAGATTCCACTGACCTGTAAAAAGCGGGCCTAACCCTTGGGGCCTATTAAGAGGATATCAAGTTACAAATTCTGTCTCGTTAGGACATGTATTTCTATACGCTTCAAACGAGTTATTGTATTCCACCTCTTAGAAAGAAAAGAACGGTCTGGTTACCGGATGCCATGGAAGGGCCAACTCCTATTTCCGCTCTTATGCATGCGGCTACTATGGTAGCCGCGGGAATTTTGTCGATAAATCCATGAATCTAGAAATTCATTTCGGACAATTGAACCTTCGCAGGAAAGGCCCAAAGCCAATCCCAAGGAACATTGAAGCTCAAAAAATGGAATTTCAATTATTTATGGAAACATATCAATTGGCTCTCCAAGCACATTGAAAATTCGCCCGAGAGTCGCTCCACCGACCGGAACACTTAGAGGAGTGCCCGTATCAATCACTTCCATTCCTCTAGCTTTCAAAAAAATCAGAAAATGTGACAAAATTGATATTAACCGCATTGAATATAAGTTCATACTCTTCATAGTTCAAATTTTAAATAATTAGTCTGAAATTCGTCTTGTGAAATTGTGTCTGTCAGCTCACAATTTATCACGTCTATTGTATTTAAATCCAGTGTCCATCGTAAATAAATTCATAAATATCAAAATAAGAAAAACATATTTAAATTCAAAATATTATTAACGAATTCTTAGTGCAGCGTTTCAATGTTTCTCTGTTGCAGAAACTATATGCAATTGATTGTGAGTGGGTCTATATTGGTGAGGATATGATATGTGGTTTGAATGGTCAAGCCCCAAAATCATTGGTGTTCATGCTAATTAAACATAGGATACCATCCCCATCCCCTTCCCCTTCCCCTTCCCCTCTTTTAATTTCTTCCTTTGCAAAAGGGATGAAAATGAAATGGAAGAGAAATCTTCATACTGCCAATCCCTTTTTAAGGTGCCCACATTTGTACTTGGTCTAAAGTTCTTAAAATCCAATCCAGTCACTTGACTACATTGTTTGATGGCACCTAACTTTAATTCTATACTTAGTTTCTCAAAAAAAAAAAAAAAAAAAAAGAAGAAAAAAGAAAAAAAAAACTCTAATTTTATGGCATTAGATATAGGTTTTTTCTTAAAGTTTCATGTTTAAGTTGTCAAAAATGTGGTTCGGGTAAAATTAAGTCTACAAAATCTTTGGAAAAACACGTTTTTCCTAATTCCCAGGAAAAACGTGTTTTAAAAAAACGCGGTGATATTTTTGTAAATATGTGGAACTTCTTTAAAAAACGCGTGGTGACATTTTTGTAAATAATCGGAACTTCTCAACGGTTCTGGATATCAATATAAAACCTTCTGGATATGAGATTGATAGCCAGAACCTTTGAAAGTAATAACCAGAAGGGTCATTTTTGTAAATAATCAGAACTTCCAACGGTTCTGGATATGAGATGATAGTCAGAACGTTTGAAAGTGATAGCCAGAAGGGTCCTGGATATCAATATAAAACATTCTGGATATGAGATGATAGCCAGAACCTTTGAAAGTGATAACCAGAAGGTTTTTTCTGTTTTTTTTTTTTTTTAGAGTAACAGAAGTGTTAATAGATAGCCAGTGACAATGTTTAGGATGACCAATTGCTGTGTTACGAAGGTCCAGTGAGTGTGTTGAGGACCGCCAGATGATTTTGAAAAACACGTTTTTTCTAACCACTAGAAAAAACGCGTTTTACATGAGACCAACTCAATTAAATCTTACACTATGTGAAATTTAAAGTTTGATCTCCTCCTTACCTCTTGATTTGAGACATTGTAAAAAAAATTACCATCTTTGAAATGGTTTTTACTAAACCTCACAATTACATTGATCACTACTTTTGTAACTTTATGCTCGCAATATATGGCCACAATAGTCTTATAAAAATGATGGCAAGAAAAAGAAAGGAAGAAAATAAACCAACGAATAATACTCCAGCAAAAATGATTTTTTTTCTCTAACGAGTAAATATAAAGTCACAAAAAAAGTCACAAAACTTGGCTCATAAAATGAGGTGTCATAATTTTTATTGGTGCTTTTAATTAGAGTGTGCCGGATCTACAACAGATTTACCCAATAAAATATCGCCACCGATTAGTTTATATCCATAATTTTGTGTACTTCTTTTGTGCCCTTAACATTGCCCTTCTCTAACTCTAACTAGAGTGGCGTTCAGATTTGAGAAAAGTTAAAACGCGGAATTATGATGCAACCACCCCACCTTATTCCTCATCGTGGGTCCTACCCACCCTAGAGCTTTCATGTTTTCATTGAGCTCCATCTTTACAAAAAGAAAAATCTTGTACTAATTAAATGCAGATTAAATCAACAACAAAGAGAGAATATTCGGCATCAAAATGAACAAATTATATTGCTCTCAACATTAGCATTCCAACTAATATAATCAACTCAATACCACTTTTTATCATGAAAAATATGGGGAAAACATAGTGATTAAAATAAAAGTATTTTTAAATGCGCGGTGATATTTTTGTAAGTAAAGAAAACTTCGTGAACAGTTGCACTTTTGTAAATAAGTGAAATTTCTCGCGTGATCGGAATCAAGGTCGTGTTTAAGGCCATAGCTAAGTTTTGGATATGAACATCAAAAGTTTTGGATATCAGTAATAAAGATTTCAAACACATTTAAACATGATCATGGTTACAAATTTTTGTGTTATCAACCGCAAAATATTACAAGAAAATTTAAAATTCAATTTTTTTCTCTGCTATTGACAAAAGAAAGTTGTGATAATACTACCTCTGTCCATAAATGAGTGTCCAAATTTTATTTTAAGAGACATCTGAAAATCTCAACTTTCTGTACAATTTGGTGGCAATCTTGTAATCTCATTTTCAAACATTTAGTTTTGCACGTATAAATAGACAGGTGAAAAAAAAAGATTTAGGGACAAAGTTATGTTAAAAAAAGACACTCATTTTGGGACAAAGATTTTTTGAAAATAGACACGGGATTTAGGGATAGAGAGTATTAAATTTACAAAAGAAATTTTGAGCATATAAATAAAAATATGGCCCGAAAATATGAAAAGAAGCAAGTAATAATATGTCACCCACCCTATAAAGTCATTTACCACACCACCAGCAATCAATTTATTTTTGTTTTGTTACATACAAAAACATGATTATAGAGTAGAGTAATAAATATAGCAGCAGCAACAGCACCAAACAAGCGTGCGTTGCACACGTACTAAAGAAAGCCTTTCACGCACGCGCACAAGGGTCATTCATGTCAATTCTCCTATTTAGTCCCTCTCACTCCCCGTGCACTCGCACTCCTCCCAGTTTTCCAATTCCCACTTTTTCTCTCTCTTATCCTTGCGTTTTTTTTTTTCATTGTGCCCCTGCCCCCTTTTGGATTATTATTCATCTCTTCTGTGTTCAATTTCAATCTGTGTTGAAAATTTCAAAGATAAGCTAACCTCATTTGGGTATTCGATTTCTCTCTGTAAGTTCCCTCTTCCTCTGCATTTTGAATTTAAGATTTCGTTTTTGTTGATTTTGTGCTCAATTTTCACTATATTTACATGCTTATTCAACGCGTCTTAAGATCTGTGACAATACTCTGTTCCGAATCCCATTTTTTTCAATTAATTAAACAAAAATCTACACTTGCTCTTCAATTGAACTGGTGTTCTAACAAAAAAGCCAAATTTGTTGATTATAAAGAGAACCCACCATTATTTGATAATATTTGATTTCTCTTATTATTATGGGTATTTATTTATCTAATACTTAGTGCAGACATTTTTCAAGAGGGTTTCACTGGTTGGAAAGCAGTCGTGGCTATTAAATTACTGAGTAAAAAACAGCATGCGGTGGTGTGGATTATCAGTAGATGTGTTTCGTAAAGTTGTCTCTCTCAACCTTTACTGTCGCGTGATTCTGTAATCTTTTTGATCTTCAAAAATAGCTCCACTCCACTATAGTCAGCATTCATTCCCCTTTTTAAATTCTTTCATTTGAATTCATAATCTTATTCCATGGGATCCAATCTTTTTGTTGTCATCCCCTGTTACTGTCGCTGGATCAGTTGAATTGAACCCTTTTGCGATTTCCATTTCCCACGTTTGATTGGATCTTGTTCCTGTCATTGTGAGTTAATTTGATCTGTGTTTAGAAGTTTGTTTGGAGGGTTGTTCTTATAATACTGGTGTTGTTAGATTTTCGGGGTGATTTTTGGGTTGGGAAGAAGAAGAAGAGTTATGGTTAGCCAAGCAGCTAGTCAAACAAGATTTCGGGCGTTAAAACATGAAAATGGGATTGCTGGGAGTGCCACCATAATTGTTAGAGTTATAGCATGCTTTCAACCTCTCCAAGATTGCCAGGTTTGTACTTTATGTCTTTATATTTCCAAGCATTCTTTATTACAGAATCGTTATTCCCCCATTAATTTTGTTTTTGTGAATTATATTCTCCATGTTACTTGTTATTAGATTCTTATTCATTTATGCATGCTTGTAATTTCTTGTGGAAATCTAATATGGTGCTTCTTTTCACTCGGTATTTTTCAGGCTGAATACTTTCGTCTCTTGCTTAAACCTGTAACGTAGTTAATTTTCCAATTTCGCGATCATTATTACGCTGGAGCTTTTTAGTTATTTCATTTTATACCGTTCCTGAAAGAATAAACAAATTAACATCCAAGAATTTATTCATCTGGTAAGTTTCTTAAGTATTCCAACTTCTTTTATCTGTCTATAAGTTGACCTTTTTATCAACTGTGATGATTGTTGACAGTTTTTTCTTTGTTATCTTTCAGGTGATTGTTTTGATTGAATGGAAAAGAGATTTGAATACTGGTTTCACAACCAGCACACTGATTTGCAATCACCTTATACGAGTTCATTGAGGGCTCCATTTGATAAGGGCCAGCAAACTACTGCCTCTGCTTTCATGAATGCTTGCCCTGTCATGATTTCTCCCAATGGGAGTCTGCCAGGGTTTGAATTTGCTTCGGAGCAGCAGCCCTATATGAAGGCAAATCAACCCCAAGAGCCTCCTCGGGGTTGGTTCTATTGCATGCCTCGTTTCAGGCAGGCTTTTGCCCCGGTACAAAACTCTACTCCAAAAGAGAAACCGATGGAGAATCATAGAGAGGCTGAAGTTCAGAAAAGATTCGTCGTATTTGATCAATCCGGTGATCAAACGACCTTATTATTTAGTTCGGGTATCGAGGACCCCGTTCAATACCAGAGGTTCCCTTCTTGGAGCCCAAAACCCTATTGTGCTTTTGATTTCAAAAGAGACGAGCCCGTGTTAAAAGGAGAAAATGGTCATTTTTTTCAACCATTATTGGTAGATGAATATGCGAAAGAAAATGAGAAGGATGAGGCAAAAAGTGAAATGCATGAGGACACTGAAGAACTAAACGCGTTGCTTTACTCCGATGATGAAGTTGATTACTCCGAGGATGAGGAAACAAGCACGGGGCATTCACCTAGCACAATGACAGGGTATGATGGACCAGAACAGTTGGAGGAAAACGGAGAAGAAGAAGAAGTTGCAAGTTCTGATGGACCATCCAAAAGACAGAAGTTGGTGCATGGCTATTACGGTGTACCATCACTCATGGACAGTGCGAGCTCTGTGAAAACGAGTAAACAGTGCTTGGATTACGAGGATGATGCTGAGTCAAGTTGTTGTGGTATCCAAAAAAATCAAGAAATTGAGAATTTGGGTAAGCGGTCTAGGAAAGAGAAACTACGGGAAACCATAAGCATTCTGCAAAATTTGATACCCGGTGGGGATAAGGGTCAGAATGCTGTTATGGTTCTTGATGAAGCTATTCAGTACTTGACATCTTTGAAGGTCAAGGTCAAAGCCATCGGGCTTGAGTCTCTCTGATAATTGAGATATAGGAGTAGTATCATTTGCTTGATACTTGATACTACTAGTGGCAACTTGACTGAAGAGTTGTTTGATAAGTATGTGAGTGAAGGTGAAATTAGGTGATGTTTGGGATGGAGAAAAAGATTAAACACCCAATCTCCTTTTTTAAAGAGTATTTTTCTTGAATGATTGGGCTCCCCATATAAGTAGTAGTATATGTTTGAATAAGTCTTTGGTGAATCATGAATTCACATCTTGGAAGATAAAGAGAAAGTAGAGATTGAATGTAAGGGGGTGTTTGGGTGTGTGGATGGAAAAGAATTGGTTTTTATGTCTCTCAACTCAATGAGGAAGAAGAGGAGGACCCCATGAAGGGGGAGGAAGACTGCATGCTTTTTTACTTTCTTGCCCTCTTTTCGCTAGTCTTCAAAGTGTTAACATCTTGGGTGGGGGCTTTATTTATTTTTTTCTTTTTATTTAGTGGAGGAATTTTCACTGTTGAAGCGACTTTGTTGGTGCTCTTAAAATGGGACCCATTTATGTTGGCTCCCATTCCTCAATTTTTCATATTTGAGTGCCTGGATGGATAATCTGAGTTCTATTGGGTAGTTTGGATTGTATTTTTTATTTTGTGTAATATGAGTTTGATGAAATATATATGTATAATTATGTGTGAACTGTGAATGAATGATGTTATGTTGGTTGGATTGAATTAAATGAATTTCGGTTTTTTTATTGTCTTTGTACTAGTGTACATCGAGGTTCTAAAAAACGCTAGGCGGTCGCTAGGCGCCTAGCGCCTAAGCGGGATCTAGGCGGGGCCGAGAATTCAGAAATAACTATAATATCCTAGACGGGACCTAGGCGTTTCATGAACGCCTAGGCGGGCTAGACGGGGGTCTTTTAGAACACTGGTGTACATATGTTGATCCCTGCTTGAAATTTTTTTAAGAGAGAATATAATTGAACTTGTCTGAAGAAATTTGGGTTTCTGAGACACGGGCGAAGTTGAGAGAGAGGGTTGGGGTTTAGGGTGGACGGATGTGGGATTTGGTCGAAAATCTGGAGATGTCGCCTGAGTTGTAAGAGGAGGAAGAGGTCACTCCAATTTTGTTAACCGCGTTTGTTAAATATTTAACGGAGGTTTGTTCTAGTAAGCTCTATTATCCCACGTTGACAACCATGTGGCATCATTCTTGTTAATCCAATGCAACATGGTTAACTTCTGGGGGAAGAATGAAAATTATATTTATAATATCGAGGATTTCATGAGAAAACAAAGGTAAATGAAGAAAAAAATAAATAATAAAATGAAACGCACATGAAAAATACATTGTTAGAACACGAAATTTGCTACTCCCTCCGTCCTATTCGAATTAGGACAAATTTCTATTTTGGGTGTCCCATTCGAATTAGGACAACCAAAAAATGGAAGTGTTTTATTTAATGGGTCCCACATTCACACTCACAACAAAATTCCACTCATTATTCTATACCCCTTTCTCTCTCTTAATTTACTTTTCCTACTCACAACACCTACTCCACAAACACTTTTTCCTTAATCCCCGTGCCCAACCCAAAAATCCTAATTCAGGTGGGACGGAGGGAGTATATGAAAATGAAAGCTAGCATGCAGATTTTTCTCCATTTTTTGCTATATCGAAGCGTGCAATATTTTTCTCCTTTTTGTGTTTTCTTATTCTCTCTTTGATCCCTCCACATTATCTCCATTTATTTATTTTTTGAACAAAACATTATCTCCATTTATCTCACTTCTATTTTTATCCCAAATCTCTATATTATACTCCCTCAGTGCCAGAAAGATAGTCTTATTTTGACTTTTTATGGTCAACAAAAATGAACTTTGACCAACCATTTGTGACGATCTAATAATTCTAGTGAAATTCTAAAATTTGTAATTGATAAATCATTAAGTAATTTATAATTAACAATTTTTAGGATTTCATTGTGATCATTAAATTAACACTAATGTTTGGTCAAAGTTTATTTTTGTCGACCATAAAAATCGGGACAGAGGGAGTACTACAACTCAAAAATAACTTCCAATTGACTTGAGACAAAGAAGTGCTTAGGTTGTTTTGCAACTTCCTCCGTCCTACAGCTGTTATTAAAAGTACTAGTAATTTAGCCCTTGCTCCGCACGATAATGGATTGGGAGCACGTAAGGGAATAGGATGACAACGATTAGTAAACTAATTTTCCTTAGATATCGAGTTTAAAAAGAAAGCGCAAATTCTTGGGAAAAAACGTGTTTTTCCTAACTCCCAGGAAAAACGTGTTTTAAAAAAGGGTTAATTGCAATTTACACCCTGAAGTACCATACCACACTTCCAAGTGAACCCCGATATGTTATTTTTGTCAAATCAGGTCTTCATGATTTAAAAACTCGCCAAATAAGGCCTTTTTGACGGATTTCGTTAGAAAGTCAGTTATGTAGCATGTGTCATGCACGTGACTAACGGAATTGGGTGACTTTGAATTGATATTAGCTATTAAGGGGCCTAATGAAAATTCTAAATTCAAAAGGGCTGAAATAAAAACAATTATCAAACTTTTAAAATAAATATTATTAAAAACATATTTCATCGGATATAAATAAGTAATTACTTCTTTAATTATTATATTAATATTTTAAAATAATTTTTATTTCCAAATTTTATGTGAGGAATATAAATAATTAAAAAAAATTATAATGATTTAAAAATGAAACAAAAAATATCGGGATAGTACTATATTTTAATTAAATATGGAGCATTTCTTTGTGAGGAATATAATTAATTTTTATTTTCAATTTTTTATTAATATCTACTCCCTCTGTCCCACCCGAAATAGGACGTTTTGTCATTTTGGGTGTCCCACTCGAAATAAGACATCCTAAAATGGAAAGCTTTTATTACTTTTTTATTAGTAGAACCCACTTATCATACTCACAATAACTTTTTATTTATTATTTCCCACCCACTTTTTCTCTCATTCATACTCACAACACCTATTTTTCAAATAACTTTTTATAATAAAAGATTATTATTCCTTAATCCCCGTGTCGGGACCAAGAATCCTATTTCGGATGGGACGGATGGAGTATATCCACAAATTTTTATAGTTCTAAAATTTATATTTATATTATCAGTAAAAATTTATAAAAACCAAATATTTTAGATATAAATAAATCAGTTCATTAACAATTTTTTAGCATATTATTTGAAAGATTAAAAAAACCCACTTTTCATCTAGAAAAGAAAAAAAAAGAAAAAAAGAAACCCAGTCAAACTCAGCCAATTGCACACCCTCTTTACACCACCCACACCAGCCACCAACAAACATACCATCGTCCACTAACCCACCTCATCACCACCAGCGCCCACCACCAACCCACCTTATCACCACCAGCGCCCACCACCATCTACCACCACCGGAAATCAGAAACACCAACCACCACCATCCGTCATAAACACACCACTACCAGCTTTCACGTTCACCAATTTGCACCACCAAAACCACCAATACACCACCATAACCACCCCCATGACTACCACCCACAATAAACAAAATTGAACAACAAAATGCAAAGCCCAAAAATTGAAAATCTAAACCCAGATTTTGATTTCATTATCTTCTTGAAAATCTAAACCAAGATCAAGAAACTCACGTCGTCGCACCTCTTCACGATCGCCGTCGTCGTCCCTCACCCTCACGATCGCCGTCGTCATCCCTCATCGCCGGCTACAGATCAGATGAATCGGAGAGATGAACGGAGAAATCGAAAGTGATAGCCGGAATCCAGATCGGCGCTTCATCTCAAATTAGGGCTACAGCGTATGAGCAACGAGGAAAGAGGGAGATGCGGCATGTGTGTGATGAACGAACGAACGACGGGGAGAGCTTTGGCAGTAGGGGGCGCCGTCGCCGGCAGGGTGGAAAGAGAGAGAGTGTGTGTGTGTGTGTGTGTGACGGAGGAGGAAGAAGGGGGATATAGTTTTTTTTTCCATCCCTTGTTTTTTGAAGATGTCATTTATAACCCTTTAATAGCTAATATCAATTCAAAGTCACCCAATTCCGTTAGTCACGTGCATGGCACATGCTACATAACTGACTTTCTAACGAAGTCCGTCAAAAATGCCTTATTTGGCGAGTTTTTAAATCATGAAGACCCGATTTGACAAAAATAACATATCGGGGTTCGCTTGGAAGGGTGGTATGGTACTTCAGGGTCTAAATTATAATTAACCCTTTAAAAAAAATGCGGTGGCATTTTTGTAAATAATCGAAACTTCTCAACGGTTCTGGATATAATTATAAAACCTTCTGGATATGAGATTGATATCCAGAACCTTTGAAAGTGATAGCCAGAATGATCATTTTTGTAAATAATCGGAACTTCTCAAGGTTCTGGATATCAATCAATATAAAGGCTTCTGGATATAAGATTGATAGCCAGAACCTTTGAAAGTGATAGCCAGAAGGGTCCTGAATATCAATATAAAGCCTTCTGTACATCAATATAAAGCCTCCTGGATATGAGATTGATAGCCAGAACCTTTGAAAGTGATAACCAGAAGTTTTTTTCTGATTTTTTTAAGAGTAATAGAAGTGTTAATAGATAGCCAGTGGCAATGTTTAGGATGACCAGTTGCTGTGTTATGAAGGTCCATTCAGTGTGTTGAGGACCGCCAGATGATTTTGAAAAACATGTTTTTCCTAACCCTAGGAAAAACGCGTTTTACAGGAGACCAACTCAAAAGAAAATGAGATACACCTAACAAATGACAACTTGAAATTTTATAGTAGGAGAAGCTTCTCCCTTTATACCCATGTCTTTGAGAAGTTACCTATTTGAATTTCATTATAAGAAATGGGGATGACTTGCGAGCTAATAACGTTGAAGTATGAAAAGAGTGAACAATCAAAAGTCTTTTCGATAACGTTTAAGCTGTTTATCAAAAATCACCGAGATCATTCGTTTATGTGTAGAGATTCAACTTAATATACCATATTTGGTTTATTTTTAGATGAACGTAAACTCTAATGGTTCATTCATTGAAGATTTTGTTATACATTCAATGTAAATTTTATGATCCTTAACATGTTCTCAACATTTGAAATTTTATAAACTATAATTGTAGAAGTGGTAATTGCTTAAGTCATAATAGTTTGATTTTGTTAATTTGGTGTTATGGATTATCAATATGACTATTGAAATTCCTTCAAAATTTAATAATATGTTAAAATTAATTATTAATGAACAAATGATTGCTCACAATAAATTTAATATTAACTTTTGACCTTTCAATTCTCTATTCTAGATTATATATATGAGTACTGCATCTATAGAAAATGCCTATAAGTAGAATCAGTATTTTAAAATAATAAATTAAAGATAATAGTATCCTATATAGTAACTATTATTGTTAACTAATACTATTAATAGTAATAGTTAACTTATATAGTAACTATTATGGTTAACTAATACTATTAATAGTAATAGTTAACCTATATTGTAACTATTATGGTTAACTAATACTATTAATAGTAATAGTTAACCTATATAATACTCCCTCCGTCTCACTATTTTTGGTCACTTTTGATTTTTGATGGTCAACATTAGTGAACTTTGACTAAACATTAATGTCAATCCAATAATCCTAATCAATTTCTAAAAATTGTTATTGATAAATCATTTATATATCTATCAATAGCAATTTTTAGAATTTCATTAGAATAATTAATTTGACATTAATATGTAGTCAAAGTTCACTTATGTTGACCATATAAAGTCAAATGTGGCCAAACATAGTGAGACGGAGGGAGTAACTAATAATATTAGCTAATAAAAAGAATACCAAAAGGCATTTAGAATTTAGGGTGGAGATGACATGACTTTACCAAAAGCAAGCATTAGCCAAGACATGTCCACGTGGCGATTCCACAACCCTCCGCCTCAGCTTTTAATATATATAGATTTTCCACTTTTATTTCATTTATTTAAGTCCTTAGATCTTTTTCGTCGATTGATCTAATCAAACGGATTTATTTTGTTTCACGCTCTTACTGCGATGGAATCACCGGCCTCCGCGACGTCTACCTTCAAGTGCGGTCAAATCCTCTCCGACGACGACGAAGCCAAAGGCGATGACCGTATTATGTGCGGTATTGGTCTCGCTCTACCGGCCATTCCTTTGCTGACAAATCCTCTCCGACGACGGTGATGACTATTCCCAAACCCTAATTTGTGCAAGTGTCAGTGTAGCATTATCGAAAGTGTCGAGGTTTGCAGCTTCACTCGCTGCCTTTCAATCACTCCTTTTCCGTGAATGCAATGCGTAAAGGTAGTTATCGGTTTAGGTTTTATTGATCCAAGTGTGTTCTGAGTTCATGTTGTACTTCAATTTTATCACTGAATTTTGATTTCTTGGGTTTCAGCGATTATGAGTTCCATACTCCCACCTGCTCGCGGAGCTAAAGCTACAACTACAGCTACAAAGGTGAGATTTTTATTGTCAATGAAGTTAATGGTTTTTTAATTGAATTTATGGGACATGGAAATTGGTGAAGATTGTACTGATACACATGCATCTTAGTTAAGCTGTGGCTACTTGCAATTGAACTACACTAAGTATATTTTTTATGTTACTGATGCGCATGGGATCTAGGCTACTTCATAGGGAGGGTGTTTTTATTCTTGACCCTGCTTGACATTGAGAAAGAGCGGTTGCGATTAAACATCCTACGGCCATGTTTTTATGAATGCCAAGTATACATTGTGGCTTTAATTTTTCCTGCACTTATTAATTTTTAGCATCTTAATTGATCTGGGGAGCCTAATTATGTTATGAGTTACCCCCTTATCATCTTTTTTAGTTTCAAACAATCATCTTATTATTTAGTGATTAACACACTTGCAAATGAGGTTGTATTCTGTAATTTCAGTTATTAAATTGATGACAAAGGTTGTATAGTTCTGTGAAAGTAAAAATTATGATATGAAAGATTTTATCTATTTACGATCTTTCGATTTTAGCTTCTTTCTTCTGTATTCAATACCTACGTCCCAAAACGATTGTCCAAAAAATTTCATATTTGCTTTTATCAAGAGCAAAAATGATATTTTTGGATATTCATTTTGAGACAAAGGGAATAGTATTTTAGTATGATATATGTCAGTCTTCTCTCTTAAGTTCACAGATCCTATCTTTTAAGTTGAAATATTGGTGATTATTCAGATTCGTCAATTTGGTTTGATCCTTGCTGCTCCTGCTTCTTGAATACCTGTTTGACACCCCCAATAATTTTAAAGCCCCTCTCCTTCAACCACCCGGGCTGCCTTAATGTTTTTAATTTTTTCAATATTCATTTTTGGGACAGAGGGAGTAGTATTTTAGTGTGCTATATGTTCGTATTTTTATCTTCCCTCTGTTATCTTCTTCGACTAGAACCTGCACACTACAACCTGCACAATGGACTTTGATTTTTCTGTATTCCAGTCCCTATATGTCCCATTTCAGATTTTATTGGGTTGTTTTTTTTTTTCACCTTTGATGCTTACACTCATTGAGTATGTGCAACAAACTGGAAAACATATTATATTAAGAAAAATGATTACCTAATTCCCAAAATAAATTACCCAATTTTCTCTTGATCAAGAGCAAATTTGGTCGTTCATTTTGGGACAGACAAAATAGTAAATATTGGAGCATTGATTTTCTGGTGATAAGTTTTGAAATTTGGCATGGCACTGTGGACCAATATTTGAACTTTGTAGATTTTGCGTACATGAAATGATGCAATCAAGTTTTGGGTGGGATGCTAGATGAAAATAATGTTTCTCTAATTTTTTATTGGTTGATTGATATCACCAGTTTTTAAAGGAGTTAGTTTTCTAATCTCTTATTTGCATGATGAATTTGCTTCTATAGTTTGTCTTTTGAATTTGTAGTTGTGGTTTATTTTTTGACTCTTTTGAGAGAATGTGAAGGCATCTATTGACTTTATTGATTTTACCCCTGTTGGGACCGCGGCCACCCCCACCACTCCACATTAGTATGATATTGTCCGCTTTGGGCCCAGCCCGCACGGATTTGTTTTTGGGTCATCTCTCAAAAGGACTCATACTAATGGAGTGTGTGGACACTTTTATATACTAGAAAATTCTTCATTCAATTGCCAATGTGAGACTTGGGTTGACACCCCAACAAACCTCCTCTCAACTCAAGTACCTCCAGCGAAACTTGTACCGCCGCTAACACCATCTGCGGGACACGACACCCGATCACCTTTATCGGGAAGACTATCGACACAAGGGTCTTTTTCGCGAGATCACACATAGGAGAATCCCACACATCTCGCACGCGGTCCACTTCGCGTCGGGCCCATCAACCAACCTGAGCTCTGATACCAGTTGTTGGGATCGCTCACCAACAAGATAAATCGCAATAAGAGACAACAAAATACCCACGTACACAAAACAAGAACAAGACACAAGATTTAACGTGGTTCACCCCAACATCAATGGGTTACGTCCACACCGATCAACTTTTCACTATAATATCATGGAATTACAAGATGACGAGTTTTCTTCAAGAAACTCGCAAAGACTCACTACTCTCTCAAATTGGTATTACAAGAATGGAGGTATCTGGAGACTCCTAGTGGCCCAGTAGTGGCTTTAATATATAGGAAAGCGAGACTTGATGTGCAGGAGATTTCTCGGCTTGGCCAATGACGGGAAATCGCTCGTGCTGGCTCATTGGTATGAATGACTGCCTCGAAATGATGTGCCCGGAAGGGTCTGGTCCGTCTCCAGATGAATCATTCTTTATTTTGGCGATCTCGCATATAATAGAAAGGATTCGGAGTACTATTTCGTTGGCATGAGAAAGGTAGGTGCGCGTGGAGGTAAAATCCTTGGTTGTTAACAAAGAACTGGAATCGACGTAGCATACGAAGACAAAAGGGGAAAGAGAGTCAAGCTTCGAAAGAGAATATATTGAATTTCATAATGAGCCAGCCTATAGGCATTTCTTATACGATAGTTCACCAATCGAAAAGGCAGGTTTCAGTCTGGCCCTTCGAAAGAAGCTAAGAATCGGGTAGAATTCTTGAAAAGTGGTCAAATATTTCATATGAATATTGGCACTTCGCTCCTTAATGCCCTCAAAAGAAAAAAGGAAAAAAGCAAGGCCTTTCTTTTTGTGCTTCGGAGGCGATCGTTGATCTTTTCTTTTCAATTGGTGCTCATATAAAGATCTTCCCATCTCCTGCTTATGGATAATGCTTCTTTTGATCGTTACTTAAGTCAGTTATTTCAGAAGGCAACTTTTCTCAGTTTAAGTCTAAGTATCTTTCCTCCGGGATCTTCATCTACCATCTTACCTCTTAAAGGACTAGAGAACCACTACTCCTTCATAAAAGATTCATGACTAAAAGCCAACTCCCTATCTTGATTTTTTTTTCGCTTTGGCTATGCTCGTCTTCTTCCTTCAAAGACATCTCAACGGGCGTGCCAGATCGATTTCCCCCTAAGTCTTCGAAAATAGAAGGCGAATCCAAGGCTTTTGACTTCTTTTTGACAAGCTTTCAAACAGATGATCTACCATTCCATAATCGTAGGTAGGAAGGTAGTGAGAAAAAGTCTTTTTAAGGCGCTGAAGGACTTAACTATTTAGTTCACTATACTTCTTATGCTTAAGAAATTTCCATTTTGACGAGATTCTAACTAATTCATTTACTGCAGCTCCCCATAACTACCAAGGACCAGTCCTACTCTATTTGAGTAGCCAGCCCCAGAAGAGAGTCATTGTCGCTGCCAAATCCAACCATTTAAATAATGGCTAAAAGGCTTTCTTCTCCCCACTACTCTCTCAAAATACCAGTTGTTGGGACCGCGACCACCCCTACCACTCCACATTAGTATGATATTGTCCGCTTTGGGCCCAGCCCGCACGGATTTGTTTTTGGGTCATCTCCCAAAAGGCCTCATACTAATGGAGTGTGTGGACACCTTTATATACTAGACAATTCTTCTTTCAATTGCCAATGTGGGACTTGGGTTGACACCCCAACAACAACCCCCACTGATGGGAATGGTTTTAGATTTCGGGGAGTTTGTTTACTACCTAAAGCACTCCTCAAACAAAAATATTAATCTCTTATCTGCTCGTTTGATGTCAGAAACTAGAAACTGGAAACTGGTCTTTGTGCCACTAGCCATTAAACCTCCGAAATCCAAGTAGTCAGACTTCGAACCTATGAGTTGAAGTTGAGAGGCTGAAATCTATCAGACATGAGCTACCAATTCAGACTTCCACGAAAAAAAATAAAATCACACTATAAAAATGCTCAAATCATAAATTTCAGATTTTAAAACCGTAAAATTGAATTAAAAGAATACCTTTTTGAGATTGAGACATTGCTATGGAGGAAGAAGTGTCGATTGCCGTGAATCGAGCGAGAGTCTTTTAGTATTTTTTTTTTATTTTTCACACTATGCACTTCTCTTTTTTCAAAAATTACAATTTACACCCCTAATTTGCTGCCCACCCTGGACACATGCTGCATCCGCCCCTGGTGGGCATGGTGGTGCTAGTGGTAGCTCTAGTATGAAGAAGACAATACATAAAAAGACATTTAAGCCCTCTTTTTCTTAAGTCAAAAGACTAAAATGCCCATCATGTGACATGCACATGACATTGTCTGTTAGTTTTCTTAACAGACATTTGACGGAGGGTGCAAAGTGGGAAATATTGGAAACTTAGGTACCAAAGAGACTGACTTTTCAAACGGGGGTGCAAAGTGGGAATCGGTGGATACTTTGGGGGTAAAATGTATTTTGGCCTATTATGTACTACATCTGTCCCCAAATGAAGGTTAAAAAAAAAATGTTTCTAATCAAGAGTAAATTTGACAATTTTTGGGGACGGGGGGACGGTGGGAGTTCATATTCACTTTTTTTCTTATGTTTGTCTTAATCAGATCATTTTCTTCGGCTCGTGCACCAAATGGGGTAGGGCGGACACGACCCATTATGTTATTGAGTTTTAATTTTTGTATTTGTGCTAATTAACTGAATTCATGTACATAATTAGGTTTGCACATTTTTTGTTAAAGAGGAATATCTCGAGAATGCCAGCTCAAGTCCCGCGGCGTGTTTTGAAATGATGTCAACAAATTCAGAGGTTTGTTCTATTTATATTTTGTCATGAAGATCGGTTGGTAGAGCGACAATGAATGTGTTTGACCAGTTGATCTATAACCTGCAATTGAATTGTGGGTGAATTGATATAATTTGTGAACTGGTAGTGAACCTGATAGACTAACTAAACAACTTCACATTTGCAAATTGATTTCCTTCTTTTGTGGTATATTTGTTTAATTAGCACTTACTATGCACCAAATTTTCTTTACTCATCTCTTGATGTATTGATTGAGTTTGGGGCTTTGAGAAAAAGCATATATTTGGTCAAGTTTCGCCGCGCCATTTAGCACGGATATTAGTACTATCATAGCCAATGATTAAATTAATCTTTTGCTATTCTCTTTTTTTTCTTTGCCTCCCATGAATTATATGATTAAATACAGCTTTCAGTTATATATATTCTTAGACATTTTATACTGTCATCGTGCATCCATTCATCCTATACTGTCACCGTGCTGGTGGCACGGGCATAAGTACTAGTCTATATTACAATAGCACTCATGTTTAACCAACTCATAAAAAGTGGTCAGGATCATTTCTCAACCACCATAAAGAGTGGCTGAGATTCATCCTATTTCCACGGCGGTTCCCAGCGGTTGAGCAGCCGCAAACACAAAAACCCACGTCCATATCGAATGAGGGTTTCGCACACGCCAGAAGAGAACACAGTAAAACTTATGGGAACTCACGAACACCTGCTAATTCCGTAGCCGAGGCATTATCACATCTCACAAACCAGAATGGTGACTCTCCTTTTCCGATCATTCATGTGGCGGATTTCTGCCCTCAAGCTTCTCCGTTTTCTCCCTTGCCCCCACGTCCAGATCGAATGAGGGTTTCTGCTCTTTCACAGTCTCATTTAACCCACAATTACTACTCAATTTGCTTCTGACTTCTCCAATACCATCGCCACCGAGTATGAGCAACTCTACAATTGCTACTCATTGTCTTCTGTCCTCTGTTCGTTTTGTTTGGTTTTCAGTTCAATTTGATGCTAGGCGTAGAATTCAGGTTCATAGTTCAACCCGGGTTGCGCATTATGTATTTTTAGAATCCGTAAGTTTCTTTGATGTGTTGATATTTATGTTACATTTTTTCTCCCTCAGTTTGCCATCTCCATCCATGTCAGTAAACCATGTCACTTAGTATTAACAGTATCACCATTCAACAGTCAACACATTATACATATGGGTAGTATATGTTGTAATTCTATTTTGATTTCCACTATTTTGGGAATCAAGTATGATTTTGATTGATATTTGTGTAGTTAATAGAGAGTAAATGCATACGAAACTTTCAAGTTTCTGTAGATACATATTGATAATGGCTAAATTGATCTTAATAATTCAAATGCTTGGCAGGCACTCGGTTTAGTGGATTTCTCAGTTTGTAATATTCTGCAGTGCAATGGTTTCTCTGTAGGAAATCGCATGTATGGAATTTAGATTTGTGATTGTAGATTCGTATGCGGCTAACATATCCGATGGTCCTGATTACTCTCGGTTACCCACGTCCAACCGTAACGCACGGCGGCTCTTCTGCGCTTTCTCTCTTGACAACTGCTGTTTTCGTTTCGTTTCCTCCCTGCTTCTCGCCACAACCGTCTAACTCTCGGTAATTGTTTTCACTGCTCTAAAGTAGCCTTAGTCTCCTCCTCTAACCTCCTGCCCTCTCCCCGGCTAAGAAACAACATGGTACATAGAATGCAATGACTGAGGTTAACGGTAATTGCTTCTATCGTTTTTGGCTTCTCTATCTTATCCATATCAGGGTATTTCAATTTGATTTTGTTGTGTGTTTGTCCTTGGCGCAGTCCTATGTATTTTCCAAATATTCACTGAAACGTTTTCTCTTTCCATCTTTTTCCTTTTTCTACACCCTATTTATCCATTATCCTGATAATATCTTATTGTTACTGAACTAAGCTTACTTAAATTCATTTCAGGACGCATCCCATTTTGAAGTATCTAATGACGAAGAGCATTGTTGCCTATCTGATGGATTGCTATAGATAGATTTCACGAAGGTGGCTTTTCGTGCGCGATTGGATTCGTGGTTATGCCTTCTGTTGCGGGCTTCTTTTTCCGCTCCATCTTTTCCACCTCAACTTATCAATGTTATTGTAGCTAGCGAGGGTAAATATGCATATTATTTTTCTTTATTCTGAACCACAAGTATACAACATTATCACTAAAATGCAGTACATCGAAGGTTCTCATGTTAGGTGGGGGCAGTACCCGGTCACATACCCTGTCACAACATAGTTGCATTTGTATATTGCCTAATGCCTATAATTTAATGTTCATGGGGCACAACCTTTGTATACGGCCTAATTTCCAATAATTATACTTCCTAAATTTGCATACTTCCAACGCTATTATAGTTGCATC
Source organism: Campanula takesimana (assembly GCA_026119855.1). NCBI lineage: Eukaryota > Viridiplantae > Streptophyta > Magnoliopsida > Asterales > Campanulaceae > Campanula > Campanula takesimana. Next base: position 380,015 of record JAOWBW010000514.1, on the reverse strand, counting down.
CTTCTTCTCATACTTTTATGGGATTCAGAGAGTAAACATCCCATATCAAATCACCTAGCAGTGTACAGTACTGTACTGCCCTCTAATGTGAGGGGATGGATAAAGATTTGTAATTGAGATTTTGATGGATGAGAATAGCTGTAAGGGGTTTACGCAGTGTAATGCTAGGATTAGCAAGGAGGCTAGTGCGGAGTTCAGTATTTTATTTACAATTACAGGGAATAATTTAGAGTTGAAGGAGGGGAAGCTGATTGTTCAGAAGTTGAAGTTTGGGAATTGGCCTGATTGCCTTCAATTTCCACACATGCTTTTTGTGATCTTGAGCTTATAAGGATGCAACAAGGAGTATTTCTCTGTTGTAATCCTTTAGAATCAGAATCAAGGTATTGGGTTTAGATATGCTTTCACCCTTAATATTGTTGGACCTTGACACATACTCCTTCCGTCCCATACCACAGTTTGACTTTTTTGGTCAACTGAATTCAATCTTTGACCATGATTTGATTTTATGAATATCTAGATATCTCTATTCAATTTTTAAAATTGTTAATGATAGTATTTCTAATAGTGAATCAATAACAATTTTTGAAATTTCATAAAGATATTTAGATATTCATAAAATTATGGTAAAAAATTGATTTAGTTGACCAAAAAAATTAAACTGTGCCTTTTGGTATGGAACAAAGGGAGTAATGTTTAGGAGAGCCCTAACGTATTTTAGTTCCATTTTTCCACTTTTAATGGTGTGAAACTTTTAATGCCGCCTTGCCAGTGATCTTTTTTCCTTCCATATTTTTTAACCATACTAGCCGGAAACTAATATTTTGTCTTAAAAAATATTTTAACTATAATTAACTAATATAGTAATCATCATTTTAACTAATACTATTAATAATAAAAATTAATCTATATGATTACTATTATTATAATAACTATTATAATTAATTAATACTATTGATAGTAATAGTCAATATATATTAATAGCAATGATTAATCTATATAATAATAATTATTAATATAATTATTATAATAAAATAATATTATTAATATTAATAGTTAATTGATATAGTAACTATTATGATTAATTAATAATCTAACTTATATAATAACTAATATAATAAATAATACTAATAATAGTAACAATTAATATATGTAGCCTATTATAGTTAACCAATACTATTAATAGTAAAAAATAACTTATAAAGTAACTATTATGGTTAACTAATACTATTAATAGTAATAATTAACTTATATATTGTAACTATTATAGTTAACTAATACTATTAATAGTAATAGTTAACTAATATAGTTAACTAATACTATTAATAGTAATATTTAACTTGTATTGTAACTAATATTGTTAACTAATACTATAAATAGTAATGGTTAACTTATACTATTAATGGTAATAGTTAACTTATACTATTAATAGTAATAGTTAACTCATATAATTACTAATATGATTAACTAATAGTATTAGCTAAGAATGAGAATATCAAAAGTTATTACATTTTAGGATGATGTTGATGTGGCTTCTCCAAATTTATGCTTTTACTAAAACATGTACACATATCAAACCCACAACTCTCCTCACCAACTTTAATATATATATATATATATATATATATATATATATAGATTTGCCCACAATTCTCATTCAAACTATTATTCCGTGCCTACAAGTTTAAAGAGATAGTAGATTACAAAACACAATTCACATTTTGGTTCGTTTGAAGCAGAGTAAAGGGAAGAAATGAGATTTCACACTGTCAATATCGTTCCATACCGTCACCGGTTCATACTGTCACATCGTTCCATACTGTCACATCGTTCCATACTGTCACCATGCCACCAGCACGAGCACGAGTACTAATCTATCTATATAATATATAAAAGCAGGAACATTTCCAGGCCTCACAGCGCGCCACGTCATAATGCCACGTCATAAAGCCACGTGGCGACATTTGATTGGTCAGCACATTTTGATGCTTTCAACCAAAAAAAAAAAAAAAAAACTTATAAAAAATCCGGCTGCCTTGCACTAAAAATATAGTGAATTTGAAATATAAATTTTAAATTTGGAAGCTTATTAAGGAATGTATGTAATTGATTAAACCATATCCTGATGTAATTGATTAAACCATATCTTAAGTTAGCTAGAAATTCAAATATTTGAATTTATTAATTACAGAATTAAACTTCATTCAAGAAGATTTAAAGGTATGATTAATTTTCCCTTTATATACTTATCTTTTTTTATATATATAATGGAATTAATTTTCTAATCCACTACATGTCCTAAAATTTAGATCAATTGATAAGTTTGTTGACTAATTTGCCCTTTATATACTTCCTTTTTTTGATATGTAATTGAAGGGAGCGGCTTGCCACTACGCAATTTGCTTATCCACTACAGACATAATTTTTTCTAAAAATTAATTGATGTCATGACATAATTGCCCTTCATCCATTTTAACTATTTTTGGGAAGTGATTTTTCACTAGAATATTTAATTTATCACTACATGTATTAATCTTTGATTGAGTTAATTAAGGTGATGATTATTGTCCATCTGATACTCACCTTAACTTTTCATTTTGTTCATATTTGAGCAACGGTACTAACTTTGGTTTGTTTGATAATTGAAATGTGAATTAATTCTCTTAAAATTCAGTTCTAGCTTAATTCCATCCCTCACTATTGATTGCAAATTTTTCGTTAGCTTTTCTTACCCTCACATGTCAAACATTTTTAAAAATATTTTTTCCGTCATAAAATAAATGTTCAAGTTCTAGAAAATTTTGTTCCATAGTAAATATTTTATCTTCTAAATAAATTTTCTCTTAAATAACTTTTGCCAATATTTTATATTTCATTATATACATAAAAAACAAAAAAATAAAAAATGTGAGACAATACATTTTCATCATTTATTTTTCTAAAATATAAATTGTCTCTTAATAGACATTCATTTTCACATGGAAGGAAGTATCATTAAATAACAGGCTTGAATCAAACGAAGTTGTATTTTCACAATGCGTTACATTTTTCAATAAACGAAGTTCTATTTTCACACATGGAGGAAGTAATATTTTTCATTAGATTTATCTGTGATTAGCAGTTTAAATTTATTTTCTGATGTTGTGCATAAAATGTTCGTTTCTCTCAATCATGAGAATTTTTATTGATTTCATAATTCCATATATATAAAAATAAATGTCACTAATTTACAAAAAAAAAAAAAAAAAAAAGAAGAAGAAGAAGAAGAAGAAGAAGAAGAAGAAGAAGAAGAAGATAATTTTGGAATGTTCTTTTCAATTGTAAGTAAGGTATATTTAAGGGCATTTGTGTCAAGATGTTGATTAATCCATTGAAACTTTAATGAATGTAGTGGATAAGGAAAAAATGTAGTGGCAATAGCCCCTCCCATAATTGAATTAATTTTCTAAGACAAAACATGCCTCTCTAAGCATAATTTTCAATGATTTGAGATTTTTGTATCCGCTCAAAATTGTCTAATTAAATTCACATTATCCATCAATTGTATTCAGTTTCTTCAAATGAGAAATAAAATAATATTTTATCCACCTCAAATTTAATGTTTACTTTTAATATGACTATTATAACTTGGTATCATAAACACAAATGTTATGATTTCGAAAAAAAAGAAAAAAAAAACTACTTTATTAATATTAGGCTGATTCAAGGCATTTCAGATCTGAAAGCTTTTTATCTTTGAGTGGATTTGAATTTTCATATATAACCTATCATAAGATTTATTTAAAGCAGATTGATTTGATTGATAGTTGAAATATAATTCATACTCCCTCCATCCCATTTTAAGAGTCAAAAAATGGTTGGGTTCAAGAATTAAGGAAAAAGTGATGTATTGTGAGTATTGATAGGTTGATATGAGAGAGAAAGTGGGGTAGAGAAGAGTTAGCGGATAATTGTTGTGAGTATGACATGTAGGACCCACTTTCCATTTTAGGTTTTTGACTCTTAAAATGAGACACTCTTTTAGGAAATTTTGACTCTTAAAATGTGATGGAAGGAGTATACTAATACAAATTTGTATTAAAATGGATAGAATCTGATAGGAAGTTAATATTCAAATAATCATGTCAATTCTAATTCTAGCAACAAATTTGGTATCAAATTGGTGCTCATCTTAGGTTCAATCTCATCATGGATTTTTGAAATACATGTCACAAATATTGACAGTTCGTATGTCTTTATTTAATGATTTTATTTTTGTGTTACTGCATATGTATTGTCTATATGCAGGTTTGTTGAAACTTGGATATCATTATAGAAGCATTTTGTTTTAAGATTGAGATAATAATTTTATAGATTAAATTGCAGGCTTTCAGTGTTGAGAAGAGAACACGGCAACGGGACGGAGAGGCACCTGGAGATGTAATGTCCAACGTGAAAGAGAAAATGTAAAAGTTTTATGAGGTATAATGCTTTGTTGGCAATATATGAACAAATCCTTATAACCATGTAGGTGCAATAAGAATGATGAATTCTCTGAATCGGTAGTATGATAATCCTTTAAATCATCACACTGTTAAGATCCAAATTCATGTTGAACTATTTTGGCTTTCATTTGAACATTTTGTTTTGTTAACTAGGGATTAGAGAAACTTTTCGATTGATAATAATTCAGAGATAAATTAAGTATTCAAATCTGGCTGAGGTAATTTTTCAGATTGATAAAACCAAGGCCTTAGAAAAAAATGTCATGCTTTTCTTTTTTTAATCTATCTCAAAATATGAATCAAATTTTAAAAAATAAGAAAATGATATTAATGCAGTTTTGTCAAAAAAAAAAAAAATTAAATTATTGATACAATTTCAGGGATTATTTGAAAAATAAGTTTTTTTTTAAAAAGAATATTGGTCTAATGAAGGAGATGGTATTTAGTCCCTACTATATCCTAAGAATAATAAGCTACGAAAATATTATCGCTTCACTTTCCAATTTTAAATCATTGTAAGAAGTGAGAGATTATTGTCCTTTTCTCCAAAACAAAGAGAGAGTGAATATTTGAGAGACATGCATCAATAAAAGATAAAATAACAAGTTTTATGATTGGTTGATACAATCTGAGGCATAAAACCGAGCCAATGAGATTGATTAGAAAGCATAAATATGAAATATCTCTCAGTGGCAATTAGTAGAAATATACACTCTCTGTCCATTCTATAAAAATGTGCAAAAGATTAAAATAAACTTATATTAAAGAGATTACTGAAGAAAAAAAAACTTATATTAAAGAGATATTATAAATAATAAAAAGTATTGTATGTAGAAAAGTGATTATTAATAAATTTCACTGGTCCCAATATTATTAATTTATAGAGTTTTTACTGTATTTGTAATAATATTGTGAATATAGAAAAAACCAAAAAAAAATCAAGTTTAAGTTAATTAAATTAAATTAAATTAAAGGTATAATATTTCATTACAAATTTTAAATATTTACCACATTTATTTACAGTACACAATGACTTCACATTTATTGCATGTCACCAAAGAATCTAGACTACGACAATAGTCGCAACCGTAAACCCGAGTTACTTTTATTATTTCCTTTCCTAATTTTTTTTGTTTTTTTTGTTTTTTTGAAATTAAAAGTATTTGTATGTATTCTTGCCACGAGCAAGAAATATTCAATTTTTTATTAGGCAAAAGGTATTTACATTAGCTTTACAATAATCAAGTGAATAAGTATTACTCTTTTTGTCTCAAAATGAATATTTTACAAAACATCCTAAAGATCGAAAAAAGTGACTGGTGAGAATTAGTTTTACGCAAACATTTTACAGAATTAGCGGTCATAGGAGGTTTAATGTGTTCAAAAACCGAAAATCCTAACAAGCACGCTCTTATGTTAAGATTTCGCAAGTCCAATTTGCGAATTAAAAATTTGTTTTCTAAGCCTTTTTCAATTAAGTAATAAATATTTTGAGATTGATAGATAAATTGGAATGAGGAGTTGAAACATATGAATATTTCATTGAAGATCGTGCTACTTTGAAACGACTCAAGAAACATAAAAACATGAGGAAAACTTTTTCCTAAATAAAATTTTCGATAATTTTGTGATTTCTTAAACAAGCTGCATAGTCTTAACATAAAACATAAATGAAGATCAAGTCGAATGGTTTCCACTCAAATTTTGTAGACTTTTTCTTATCTTACACTAGAGTGACTATACATATGATTTTTAGCGTATTAGATAGACATATATGTATAGCATTACGACATTTTCATTTATAAGGAAGTCTTGTGTGAGACGGATCTCGACGAGAGAGGAAGTTGCCTACCCATAAATCATTTACTCTCTCAACGAGACCTATCTCACATGTCAGACCGTCTTACACAAGTTTTTTGTTATTAGATTGACATATATGAATATCGTTACGACCACGTCAGTTATACGGGTTAGTCAAAGAAAAAACCCGAACAACCATAATGATGGGATTAAAGTACATTTTATACTCCCTCTGTCCCAGAAAGATAGTCCACTTTGGATTTTTAATGGTCAACACATGTGAACTTTGACTAAATATTATTATCAATCTAATCATCCCAATAAAATTTTAAAATTTGTCATTGATAAATCACTTGATGATTAATCAATAACAAGTTTTAGAATTTCACAAGGATGATTAGATTAAAATTTATATTTAGTCAAAGTTCACTTATATTGACCATCAAAAATCAAAAGTGGACTATCTTTCTGAGACGGATGGAGTATTTATTTAGAATATTTATTTTAAGTTATATTTTATTAATTAGTTTAATTGTGCCCATCGAATATCGACGGGTTACTAACTAGTAATCATACAAAATCAAATAGAAAACCATATAGCTAAGAAAATTGGGCAATTCGCCCAATTATACCTTAAAGATATTATTAATATAAAGTGTGATCATGTGATTGGAAAATTAGTATCATGATTTCAAATTAACTGCATTTTCTTTGCAAAGTAAAACTGAATCACAATATATGGAATCAAAATAACTTATTTAGTGGATATTGTTAATCACTCTCAACCGCTGGATTGATTTGCATCTTCTATAAATATTAATTGCATTTTATTCAAATGACTATCATGAAATATAGAGAATTTGAGTAATATTTTAATAGTTTATTTTTGTACTACATATATCGACAAAAAATAATCTTATTTTCTCTTTCAATTAAAATTGTCACATTTCTAAATAATTGAAACAATGAAATGACTCTAGCCCTTAGTAGTAGTAATAATATCTTTAAGGTATAATTGTTGGTCACGAGGCCTATTGATTTACCAAGTGGACATGGTAGAAGCTTTCTCTGGGTGAAGCCACATCATTGGTATCATCATTCGTAGCTAATTCTATTAGCTAATCATAATAGTTACTATATACTCCATCCGTCTCATGTGAATTGAGACAAAAAAAATGGCACAATAATTAAGAGAAAGTAGTGAATGTGTGGTGAAAAATGAAGAGAGAGAATTAGTGGGGTAAATAGTAGTGTTGGTTGGATAAAATGAGTGGTGAAAAATGAAGAGAGGGAATTAGTGGGGCTAGGTGAATATAAAATATTAAAAAGTTTGCCATTTTTTGCAGTCTCAATTTAGGTGAAACGGACGAAAAGGGAAATAAGTCTCAATTCACATGAAACGGAGGGAGTATGCTAACTATTACTCCCTCAGTCCCAGAGTAAGAGTCATACTTTGATTGAGCATGCTTATTAAAGAAACAAAAAAAATGGTAGACATTGCAAGTGAATTGATATATAATTGTCCAAAATAATATTTATAATGCAAGTGGGCAAAAAAGAAGTTATGAAGTGTTTTATTTTTTTATTTTTTTATTGTAATTATAGAAGTATTAGAAGGACAAAGTTGTCCAAAACACTTTTCCTCCTTTCCAATCATTTGCTATTTTGAGAAATAAGCTCTTACTTTGGAACATACTAAAATAGAAAGTAAGACTCTTACTCTGGGTCAGAGGGAGTACTATTAATAGTATTAGTTAAATATAATGGTTACTATGTTAACTATTACTATTAATAGTATTAGTTAATCATATTTGTTATTATATATGTTAACTATTAATATGAATAATATTAGTTAATGATAATAGTTACTAAACATGTTAACTATTATTACTATGTATAATATTAATTAATCATGATAGTTACTATATATGTTAACTATTACTATTAATGTTGTTAGTTAAACATAATACTTACAATATATGTTAACTATTACTATTAATAGTATTAGTTAAGATGATGATTACTATATTAGTTAACTATAACAAGAAAAATTACTTTTCTAAAGAATGTAATTCACTAATACATTGGATGTATATAATAGACTTTTATATTTTTTTTTGCTAATAATGTTTATTAATCATAATGTTTGTATATAGTATAAAATTATTAATTGTCAAAAACAATAACTAAAATTATTAATTGTCAAAAACAATAACAAATTTTCGATGTGCATTTCAGTTTATCTTTAAGCGCATTTTATAACACTCTTGACTCAGTACGCATTTGCCTTTGATTTTAAAAGGGTTTGAAAAAGAATTTCAAAATAGTTATACACACCCCCTCTAGTTATTTTTCATACCATTTTTTCCCTTTGGGACTAACAACATCCTTCTTAATTATTGTTTTCAATGATATTAATACTATCACATTTCTTAATCGATGCTATTGAGGGATCTATGTTTTACGTCTACAAACTATATCAAGAGAATACTCTCATTTTACCATTTATGTACTTCTAATCTGTGGCAGAGCTAAATAATCTTTTTAAGAGGGGGGGGGGGATCATTTTCACTAATTAAAAGGGGGCAAAAGTAAATTTAGTATATTTTTTCTTTATACAAATGAGTGCAAGTATAAATCAATTGCACTAAAACCCATGAATTCTCACACAATATTCACTAATTGGAAAAACAATTTTGAAAACAGATGGGCGCAATTGCCCCCGTAAGCTCCAACTTGGCTCCCTAGTGCTTCTAAAGTCTCATGATGATGCAACTCTTAGTCTCGCATAAATCTTTGTTTGAATTTGAACTTCTTCACCCAACTTAATTTAATGAATGACCAGGATCTTAACGTTTTTTTTATAAAAGTACTCCGTAATACTTAATTAAGACAAAAACTCTTGTGCGAACAGCACAATCCGTCTCATCCATGAGACGGGGTTTTTTGACCCGCCCGACACGGCCCATTGAACCAGCTCCATGACCCAGGGGGCGACCCTGCCACGTGGCAGCCTCTCATAGGTCAATTTTTTTTAAAAAATTTTTATATTATTTTTTTTTGGTTTTTTTTTTTCGGTTTGTCAAAAGTAATAGTTACTATAACTTAATGTAATGACTGTATACATATAAAGTAACAGATTGTATACATAGAAGTAATACATATATACAGAAAAGCAACAGTGTTTTTTTCTATGTTTTCTTCGTTTGCCAAAAGTAATACTTATTACAACTAAAATGTAACGAACGTGTTACTTATATCTAATAATGTTTATACATAATTGTAACACATATGTATAGAAAAAGTAATAATTCAATCATTTACATTTTTAGAGCTAAAAACACTTGATTAGTGTTACATGTAAAAGTATTACATTATCTATAGAAATATGTTATAATTTCTTTTATTAAAGTGTTACATTTACTTGTACAAACAATTACATTCATATATATGAGTTGTTACTTTTCAAATGTTACTTTCTTTCAAAAAATTAAATCAAAATACACAATATTTTACATTTTTGCAAAAGCACTATTACATTTCAGTATAAATAATAATTACATTTAGATATTGTTTGGGTTACATGTAATTATAGTTAGTATTACATTTGAAAAAAATGGGTAAAACGAGCTTTTGTTTTTGTAAAACAGGTGTTACATTTACTTATGAACAATGTTACTTTATATGTATACAGTTATTACATTAAGTTATGGTAACTATTACTTTTGACAACCGAAGGAAAAGCCGAAAAAATAATATAAAAGGGACCTATGAGAGGCTGCCACGTGGCGGGTTATGCCCCATGGGTCGACCCGTTTCATAGATGAGACGGATCCCCTTGTTCTCATGGTAGACCACCTCATTAATTAATGAGCAATTAGATCCCTCGGCATTCATCTAATTTAACTTTGTACGCTTTACTACCTCTACTACCCCTAAATCTGTATATTATATACTTCTAAATTTTCTCACCTCTCTATTGTCCCAAAATGACTTTCTCATTTGCCATTTCTCATTGTCCCAAAAAGTTCTTCACATTTCTACATTTTAGGTTTAAAATTGCATAGACAAAACATGACTAGTGAAGCAAGTGTGCATATCCTTAAAAAGTTTGAATAGTCAAACGTGAAGATCATTTTGGGAAGGAGGGAGTATTCAGTATATAACACACACATATATAGATATAAACAAAAGGCGTCAAAACAGGTGATGCAACTTGTGTACATTAGGAGTATACTTAACTAAACTAAAGAACCTAACCATCCTTAGACCATGACTTAAAATATGCCAACATAACATACTCTAGTTAATCTGTCGTCAACATGTACTGGATTGTACTTATCTAAGCATATAGCTGAATTGATGTGTAAAGCCTTGTTTCCTACCCTTGGGTTTCTCATGTTATTTTCCATGTATGTCCTTTAGCTGATTGCTTTGATAGATTGAAGCTGGTGTATGGGTTCTTATGCATTGTTTCCGGATATCTTAGGGAATAAATAGCAGTCTCCAAATGCACTCCTCAATCATACGAAGGCTTTCCTTGGAGAGTTGTATTACATAATGTACTACTCTCTCTGTCCCGGTATATATGTCATAGTTGACAAGTCAATGTTTGTAAGCTTTTAATTGTGTTTCCTTGATTGCCCCAATCTTTTCATATGGATGGAGTGACACCTCCTACGTCATTGCAGTAGTTGTTAGAATGAGTAGTATAGGAAGATCACCAACTCCATGCCCTATTTTTAGTAAGACGACATTTATTTTGGGACAAACGAAAATGGAAAGTAAGACATTTATTTCGGGACAGAGGGAGTAGTATTTCTTTGATGGTTCTGGCCTCCGCTTCTCATGATATCTTACCATATGTCTTCTTCATCTGTTATTTTTCTTTGGTGTTTTGTCCATAATTGTTCACACATGCTTGTATAGGGGAAAGAGATGTTCATCTCTTCTCTCACCCTTCGCTCTTCCTCGTTTGGCTCTTCTTTTTCTGTCCATCTCTCTCTGCGTGTGTCTCGCCAGGAGCAATCCCTAATTAAATCTGCCCACAGTGGCACATTTTCTTGATAGAGTAGCTTTAGATGTTATTGTAGAACAGTGTTCTAAAAGACGCCCGTCTAACGTCTAAGTCCCGCATAAGATATTATAACTATTTCTGAATTCTTGGCCCCGCCTAAGTCCCGTTTAGACCCCACCTGGGCGCTAGGCCCTCTGCGGCGCCTAGCGACCGCCTAGCGCTTTTTAGAACCTTGTTGTAGAATATGTCAAGTAAGCAAAGAATTTTCCATGTATTGCCTCATAATTTTATATAGAATCCATAACAGTTGAACTGTCCTACTGCTTTGCCATGATTTTTTGGTGGTAATAGATGTAATCCACTTAGTCCTCCCATCGAACCTCAGAGAAATTTCTGGGTTTGATTACCATGAACTATGATAAGTGCTACAGACGTGTATGATTTTGAAAAGTTGGAGCTATCACTATCCAATGTATCTCTTTCAAAGCTATAACTCTTGTTTGTTACCTTATCATGAGAAGTTTTATAATTTATAAATGCAAACAATGAGGCAAACTAAAAAAGCGTCTTGTTCAGATGTTTGCGGAGATATCTTTTTGCAACTGGCAATGAGTTTTGGTTTTTTACCTCGCAGAACGATTATTTGGTGCATAAATGGAATGTTTCAGTAAAGGAATTACGTCTATCCGGTATTGTGCATAAATTCGATGTCATTTGGTATATCAGGACTAAAATTAATTTTAGAATGTGATACGAGGATTTAGCCTTAGATATTTTCTTGATTCCTGTAGTGCACTTGGATTCTCTGTGCACAGAAGTATTGGACGTGTCTCATTTACCTAAGAATGATACTAAACTCTGACTAGGAAGGGGAGAATACAACATTAAAACACACACATCACTGACACATTTATAGGTCATTTACAATCTTATCTATTGAACTTTGCTTAAGGTTCAAAAGACATACATGTCCTATATTTAACCACTTATCATTCATTAAAGATCATTTTCTATATTGTAATAAGTTTCTTCAGAAATCACGTGAAGCAGTTGAAGAAAATCTTCTTTTCTATCAAAGAAAAACACACACACTCAAAAAAAAAAAAAAAAAAAAATCATAATCCAGATCGTGGAGACTATAGATTTGCTTTAGAATAGTATATATTTTTCATGAATGGTATCCATTTGCTGAATAAGGCTATGGCATTTGTAAGGCAAGGTGGATTGATAATCCAGACCGTATGCGTTGTATGTTGCCTAATGCTCGGAGATGGAGGCAGACATTCCCTTTTACTCATTGACAGGGCTGCATTTCCTCTTTAGGAAATGCTTATTTTGTTGTTGAGAATGATCCTGTCAAATGAACTAAGTCATGCAATTGTGCTACACAATGATAGTTTATTATACTTGGCTGGTTGTTATTCAAAGTTTTTCATTGTGCATAAATTCCAAGTGCTCCCTCTTCAATTGGGAGTAACCTATTGTATCAGGTTCTGCTCCTAGTTAAGAACCTCTCTATCTGTCACTCTCCCTTTCCCCTTTTCTTTTCCGTTTCTTTTCCTTTTATATCCATGAATCTGTTTATGGGTATTTTATGGTAATCCTCCGTCAAATGTCAGATTATTATGTTTGTGCAGAGGGATGAATATCGTGAAGGTTCCGTGTGTCCATCCGAGTGTACAGAGTTAGGCAGGACCTATTGGGTGCACATGCACAAAATACATTCCCAGATTTAGTAAAAATATTTTTTTTTTCCTAATATCTCTATATAATACAGCTCAAAAGATAACTGTCTATTGACTTAGGACAAAGAAGGGCTGAGATTAACTCATAACCGCCCTCATCCGACGGCTATCGTCAAAAGGTTCGTTTTCTATTTAATTTCAATCCTTAGATTATTAGTGACATGCTGGGATCCTACGGCTCTTATTGAGCGGTTTCCATGTTTTCCCTTCTTCTATTTTGACGGTTTTTGTCCTGCGCCCATCAAACGACACAACCCTCACGATCTCTTTCTCTCCCTCTCGGCAACTGGTGTTAGAGATAAAGAGGAAGTTACCTAGCTTATTTAGTTTCCTAATTCTAGCTTCTTTGTATTTCCTTAGCTTATTTGTATTTCCTTAAATTCTCTGTACTAGAATACTTTTACAATTAGGATTCTATTTGCTTGATACACAAGCATATCACTAGTATAAATACTAGTAGTATGATCAATAATAATACACAAGGTTTTATGCTTAAACAATATTCTAGTCCATACCTTTATATGGTATCAGCCTAAGATCCGTGATCTATCCCTTCCCACTGGTGCCACCACCGGCTCCTTCCCACTCAACCCTACAACCACCGCCACCATGGCTGCTTCATCGTCCGACCTCTCACTTGTTCCCAACCACGATGACCCCTCAAAACCTCTCATCATGATATCCCTATCCCATATTCTTAAACTCACATCCACAAACTATATAGCTTGGAAAACTCAAATAGAAGCAACCCTTCTTGGACTAGATCTTTACCCATACCTCGATGGAACCCTTCCCCAACCAGAATAAAATCTCACAACTACAATACCTGCAGTTGCCGCCTCCGGGGATACCCCATCAACACCGGCCACCACCACTGTCTCTCGAAATCCAGCTTACAAAACTTGGTTTCGACAGGACAAACTAATTCTTGGTGCGCTTTCCGGTACACTCTCACCCTCTCTCATCCATTTAATAACTCTTTGCAAAACCACCAATGAAGCTTGGCTCACCCTCACCAAAACTTATGCCAACCCATCTAAAGGCCACCTCAAACAACTCAAAGATCGCCTCCGCAATATTACCAAAGGCACCCGAACCATCACCGAGTTTATGCACGATATCAAAAATTGCACCGACCAACTTGCCTCCCTTGGTCGTCCTCTTGATCCGGATGATATAATTGATCGTATCTTTGATCAAATCAATGACCCCCCAATATGACTCCGTGATCTCTGCCGCTCAAAACCGTGAGACACCCATTACCTTTGATGAACTCCATGAGAAACTTATTAATCGAGAACTCACTATTACACTCAAAAATCGCACCACACCTCAATATCCTGCCACCATCAATATTGCCACCAAACCAACCCCATCCAACCCTCCCCGCCAATATACCAACAACAACAATACCACTTACAACCCTCGTCCCAACAACCCCAACAACCGCTCTACCAACAACACACAAAACCGCACCAACAACTATCTTGGCAAGTGCCAATGGTGTCGGGAGGTGGGTAACTCTCTCTACAATTGTCAATCTTTCCGACATCAGTTTCCCAATGCTAATGTCCCACCACCACCCCAATATAATAACACCCGCCCTACTACCAATCGACCTCCCCCCAACCACTCTACCCATGCCACTACTGCCTCCCACAATCCTGCCTCCACAAGTTGGCTCCTCGACAGCGGTGCCACTCACCATACTACTCATGATCTTAGTAACCTATCTCTCCATAATCCTTATGATGGCACGGATGAACTCTTCATAGGCGATGGCTCTGGGCTCCCGATCTCTAATATTGGTTCTACTTCTCTTCTTACAACTTCTTCTTCTTTTCAACTCAATCATGTTCTTTATGTTCCTAGGTTATCTAGAAATATTATATCTATATCTAAACTGTGTCTTGATAACAATGCCTCTATCATGTTCTCACCCGATTCTTTTGTTGTGAAGGACAATCAAACCGGGTCCATCCTCCTCCAAGGTCAAAATAATTCCGGTGTCTATGAATGGCATCCATCTCAGTCCGTCATTCACTCTGCTTCAGTCTTCTCCACCGTCAATTGGCATCATCGACTGGGTCATCCTTCGTCTTCAATTTTGCGTCAAATTAGCAATAGTTTTCATTTAAGCATTCCTAGAGTCAGTGATTTTAATTGCAACTCATGCGATTGTAATAAGAGTCATAAGTTACCTTTTTTCAATAATACTATTAGTTCTTTTGGTCCCCTTGATATTCTTTATAGTGATGTATGGACATCCCCTCTTCTCTCTCATGATGACTTCAAGTATTACATCATTTTTGTTGACCACCACTCTAAATACATTTGGTTTTACCACCTCAAACACAAAAATGATGCCCTCTCTGTCTTTACAACCTTCAAAACCATGGCAGAAAAACACTTTGGCCGTCCCATCAAAACCATATATAGTGACAATGGAGGGGAATACATTGGACTTCGTCCCTTTCTTGCTTCCCACGGTATTCAACACCTTACTTCTCCTCCCCACACACCCGAACACAATGGTTACTCTGAACGTCGGCATCGCTACATTGTTGAAACCGGCCTCTCCCTTCTATCTCATTCCTTCATGCCACAACACTATTGGACTCATGCCTTCTCTACCGCATGCTATCTCATAAATCGCATGTCCACTCCCACCTTGCAACTTCAGTCCCCATATTTCATTCTCCACAACCACAACCCCAACTACCACAAACTCCGTAGCTTTGGATGTCTTTGTTATCCATGGCTCCGCCCCTACACAACTCACAAACTTGAACCCCGCTCTACTCCTTATGTCTTCATCGGGTATTCCCCCACTCAGAGTGCGTACTATTGCCTTGACACTGTCACCAACAAAATCTATGTCTCTCGTCATGTAAAATTCGTTGAAACTAATTTTCCCTTTGCCTCTAAAACCACCTCCCTTACCCAAACCCTCCCCGCCACTGATGCATGGTGTACCGTGTCATTACCTCTACTGTCTCCCTCTCTCATACCAACAGTCTCTCCTACCACCACAAACCCACATCCACCTGACCCGGCTTTTCCGCATCAGCCTGAACCCTCTGCCGCGCCTGATCCTTCCTCACTCCCCAACCAGATCACCTCCCCCTCTCCTGCCACTACTTCCGCATCACCTCCCCCCACCTCCCAGTGTCCCCGTCACTCGTTCTCAGCACAACATCCATAAACCAATCCAGAAATTAAATCTTCAAGCCTCCCTTCATTCCTCAGAACCTTCCACCATCACTCAAGCCCTCAAACAACCCCTATGGCGTCAAGCCATGCAAATGGAATACAATGCTCTCTTGAAAAACAACACTTGGGATCTTGTTCCCGCCTCTTCTTCTCAGAATCTAGTTGGGTGCAAATGGATTTTCCGTACCAAAAATACAATGCTGATGGTACCATTGACCGTCACAAAGCACGTCTTGTTTCCAAAGGCTTCCATCAGCGTCCTGGTATTGACTATTCTGAAACGTTTAGCCCGTTTGTTAAACCCGCTACAGTTCGTACTATTCTCACTCTTGCCACTGTTCGCGGTTGGTCCTTGCGACAAGTTGACATAAATAATGCCTTTCTTCAAGGCACCCTCTCGGAAGATGTTTTTATGAGTCAACCACCGGGATTCATTGATCCATCTCTTCCTTCCCATGTGTGTAAGTTACGCAAGGCCATTTATGGGTTGAAACAAGCACCTCGGGCATGGTACAATGAACTTCGTCAATATCTTCTTCAATCTGGCTTCAAGAACTGTGTCTCTGACTCTTCTCTGTTCACTTTATTTCATTCCACTGGCATTATTTATCTCTTGGTTTATGTGGACGATATTATCATCACTGGGCCAAATGTTGACTTACTGTCCAGGTTTATCTCCCAGTTCTCTTCTCGGTTTTCTCTCAAAGACTTGGGCTCTCTGTCTTACTTTCTTGGTGTTGAAGTTCTCCCCATCCAAAAGGAATTTTCTTAAGCCAACAAAAATACATACATGACTTATTAAGTCGCACCAAAATGGATGAAGCCAAGCCTTGTCTGACTCCCATGCCCCCCCAACCTCCTATCTCCGCTCACAAAGGCACACCCTTAGCCGAACCTACTGAGTACCGCGCCATTGTGGGAAGTCTGCAGTACTTATCGCTTACTCGACCTGACATCTCCTTTGCTGTTAATCGCATTTCCCAATTTATGCAACACCCTACTGAAGATCATTGGTTCGCTCTCAAGATTTTACTTTGTTATTTGGTGAGGACATCATCTCATGGTCTTCTTATTTATCGAGAGTCTCCTCTCTCTCTTCATGCCTTCACTGATGCTGACTGGGCAGGTGACATGGATACTTATACATCTACTACAGGTTACATTGTCTATTTAGGCAAGAATGCCATTTCTTGGAGTTCTCGTAAGCAGCGGACCTTGGCAAGATCTTCCACTGAAGCTGAGTATAGGGCAGTTGCTGCAACTACAGCAGAAGTACTTTGGGTCCAAAATCTGCTCCGTGAATTAGTTACTCCTTCAACCTCTTCCCCTGTAATTTTTGTGACAATCTTGGGGCTACATATGTTGCTGCAAATCCTCGTTTTCATTCTCGCATGAAACATCTTGGTCTGGACTACCACTTCGTTCGCGAATTAGTTCAATCCCAAAGCTCCGAGTCACCTTCATCTCCAGCAAAGATCAATTGGCCGACATCCTTACTAAGCCACTTCTCCGAGCAAGATTTCAAGATCTGACAGTCAAGATTGGTCTCACTCATCGCTCGTCCATCTTGCGGGGCATGTTAGAGATGAGGAAGTTACCTAGCTTATTTAGTTTCCTAATTCTAGCTTCTTTGTATTTCCTTAGCTTATTTGTATTTCCTTAAATTCTCGGTACTAGAATACTTTTACAATTAGGATTCTATTTGCTTGATACACAAGCATATCACTTATATAAATACTAGTAGTATGATCAATAATAATACACAAGGTTTTATGCCTAAACAATATTCTAGTCCATACCTTTATAACTGGCTGCCGTTTGCTTCGACGTCTCTAGCCTCCTGTACGCTGCCTCCTCCTCATGCCATCACCGCCGACAATTCGAGCCGGCTGCAATAAGATTTGGGAGTCTTTTTAATTTCTTTCACTTAACGAGTTAAAGCAAAGCTAAGCAATAATCTAACCTGGCATCGTATTTGTACCTTTAGGTTTTTTGATTCATGTTTTCTACTTTGTTTTGGCTAACCTGTTGCTGAACAAGTAAGAGTTAAGATTGCAGTTGTTAAAAAAAATAAAAACAAACATAAAAGAGTACAACGAATCAACATTTTACTTTTCTATGCTTCCTGTATGAGTTGGGAAATTGACTGTTGATTTTTCGTTGGATGGTTTTTCGTTTTGATTAGAATCTTGAAATCTTGATATGTCTACTATGATAGTTCATCAATGCTTCCTGAAAACCTCCAACAATGGTTTACACGAAAATGGACAATCAGAAATAGCAGTAATATACATTTGGAGGTTAGATGAGATTATTTTTTCTTTCCAATTTTTAAAAATTTAACTAATTTCATTTGTGGTTGTTGGATTCTCAGATAACCTCTCTCAATGATATGCACAAATGAACAACGACCTTGAAAGAGCTCAAGCAGAGACTTCCTTCACACTTCTTTTTGGTTTTGTTTGCATCATTACATGTGCATTTATCTACTTTGTAGTAAGGGATGGGTTGACACACGACGAAGGGTGTGATGACACTGATCGGAAGCATGTTGATGCTGTTAAGATAAAGTGTGTAGGTGTGCCCAGTATGGTTGATATTATAGTCTAATTTTCCTTACTATATCACTACAACAAAAATGACTTTTCCCGGCACTTATTTACCGGCACTTTCATATGTGCCGCTAATTGCCGGCACTTTTGGAAAAAGTGCCGCTAATTCCCGGCACTTTTGGAAAAAGTGCCGCTAATTTAGCGGCACTTTTTAAAAAGTGCCGGGAATTAGCGGCACTTTTTGAAAAAGTGCCGGGGAATTTCCGGCACTTTTTATAAGTGCCGCTAATTTCCGGCACTTTTTTATAATGTGCCGCTAAAAAAAAGATGTTTGTTTTGAAATTTTTATTTAATTTTTAAATTTAATCATATTTTTTCATGTAACATTGCTTTAATTTGTTACTTATATTAGTTTTTTATGGACTATAATAATAGAAATGCCCTAATATAAGTTTTTGTTTTGTAACAAATAATTGTATATGAAAATTTATAACAAAAATTGATTTAGCCTAGCGGTAGAAGGTGTGCTTCGTATGCAAGTGGTCGTGAGTTCGAATCCGGGTAAATTCAAAAATAATTTTTTAAATTAGCGGCACTTTAAAAAGTGCCGGAAAATGCCGTCACTTTTGAAAAGTGCCGAAATTTCACGGCACTTTTTGAAAAGTGCCGTGAAATTCCGGCACTTTTGAAAAGTGCCGGTAAATTACGGCACTTTTAAAGTGCCGGTAAGTATTGCCGACACCACTTTTTCCAGCACTTTCAAAAGTGCCGAAAAAAGTGCCGGAAATAGCTTTTCCGGCACTTTTTTTCAATTTCCGACACTTTTTAAAGTGCCGGGAAAAGTCAATTTTGTTGTAGTGTATTTTGCATGTAAAGTTGCAACATTTTAGTTTGATTTTGGTAAGACCAAGTGTAATAGATGTCTCAGTTAGTCACGTCATGTGCATGTATAAGATTGAGAGCTTATATACCTTATTTTATCGGTCAAATTTGCCACATCCGTTACCTTTTTCGGTCTTCGTCGCCGTGCCGGCGGCACGGGCACGAGTACTAGTATACTCCTTCTGTCCCAGCTCACTTGACACTTATTTCTATTTTGGGCTGTCCCAGCTCACTTGACACTTCCCAAAATAGCCTACTTTTTACAATTTTATATTCTTTCTACCCCACCACTCATTCTCTCTCTTAATTTTCAACCACTCATTTATTCAACCAACACTACTATTTACCCCACTCATTCTCTCTCTTCATTTTCTACCACACATTTTCCTTATTTTATTCTTTTTCTTAGTTATTGTGTCCACCTCTTGGGTGTCAAGTGAGGTGGGACGGAGGGAGTATATACAATGAGTGTTGTGAGCGGCGGAAGCGGTTCTCATGCACACTAACAATTGAGTTATGCTTACACTATTAATTTGGAGATGTGTACTCAGTAATTGAAAAATACACCCTCTCTCACCTACACTTATGACTTTAACACACGCAACACATTTTGTAAAGAAAAAAAAACGCAAGTCTGAGAGAGAAAAAGAAAGAAGCCGCACCACTCACCACGCAGAGAAGAAGAGAAAGAGGAAAAAAAAAGGCTTTGATCGGAGAGTCGGAGTAGACTGTAGATCGGCGGGCATCGATTCTTAATCTCAATCCTCCACCCTTTTGTAAGTGCTCAAGTCTCCTTCTCTCTCCAAATTGAAATAAATAGAAATCTAGGGTTTGAAATAAAATTTGGGGCTTTGATTTTTTTCTTCTAATTTCATGAGTGATTGCAATATATGTGTTAATTAAATGTTTGTTTATAAATGTATATGTGTTTGAATGGTTATGAAAAAGGGTGCCGGACAAATTTGATTTAGATAATTGTATTTCTTTCCCTTATGAGACAAATGTATTTGAAGTTATGTAATATAATGTAATTGAGTTACAAAAAATTTTAGTTTGAACTAGGGGTGTAAGTGGTTTGGTTCAAACCGCGGTTTGATACCGAACTGAACCAAACCGAACCAAACCATGCGGTTTGGTTTGGTTTTCAAGCACGAATGGTTCGGTTCGGTCTCAAATATTGACAAACCACTTGGTTCGGTTTGGTTTGTGGTTTGACCTCCCAAACCGCGGTTTGAAACCACCAAACCAAACCACATAACATAAACTAATTATCCTAACCTCCCCCCCCCCCCCCATTTTGTATCTTATTTAAAAAAAATTCGTGTATTTATTAGTATTTATTGTTGAACCAATAAAAAAAACATTACATGGACTAATTCTAACCCATATTTTATATCTTATTCAAGTATTAATTTCATTATTTGTTATCTTAATTGTGACACATGAAAAACATAGTTCTCTCCCAGATCGATTTTGTAAAGTGTTTTTCTTCCTTCGGCCTCTCTCTTCCTTTGAATTTCCCCTTAAAGACACGCATCTTTCGCTCATCCTCCGTGATCACGGCAAATTCAAACAAATAATGAGTTACGGTTTGAATCGTGGTTTGAACTGTAGCCTAAACCACGATCTAGACCTCGGTTTGAACCAAACCGTAGCGATTTGGATTGGTTCGGTTTGAATTTTTTTCATGGTTCGGTTCGGTTTGGGATTATCCCAAACCGATGACTAGTGGTTCGGGCCGTAAATTCCCCCAAACCGAACCATTTACACCCCTAGTTTGAACTTATGTAGTGTAAATTGTGCACCCGGTGGTTGAAAACTCGAGGTCCGCCACTGACTGAACTCTTTCTATAGGGGCCTATTTATAAGCACTAGGCACCTCCTAGTGCAAGATTATATATGAATCTTTGCCACCAAAGTGTAAAAAAAATTGACATTTTTAAATGTCCCTTAAAATGAATTTTGGACACTCATTTAGGGACAGAGGTAGTAATTTTTTTTAGCAGTTTTAACCTTTGTACTTTATATACGCATTCATTTTCCTTAAAAGTGATGAAATTTAAGCCATTTTCTTAGCATTTTTAACCCTCGTACTTTGGGGGTTTTGGGGAAAATAAGTGCATATCTAAAGTAAAAAGGTTAAAACTGCTAAAAAATACAAGAGAGGTTAAAACCGAAGTTTAAGCAAAGTACAAAGATTAAAAATGTCATTGAACTTTAATTTAATAAAAAAAATACGGAATTCTTTGGATAGCCACTGACTCTAAAGAGAAGTTACCCAACCAACCACGAATTTAGCCTGTGTTCCAAGCTAGCCCCTCTTTAAAAACTTCAACGAGACCTTGAATCCCTCTCCAAAACCAAAAGGAGTTACTTCTGGGAATTGCCTCAAGAATGGATTGATTAGGAAAATATTTGCCTTTAAGAATAAGGCCCACAAAGAAGTTGGATTAAAAAATGAATTAGTCTTACGAAAAACTAGTTTTACACTAAGAGATGCGTAAAACATGTTTTACATTATGAGATTATGTTTACATTGAGCGACAAAAACAAGTTTTACCGTAAAACGAATGTAAAACAAGTTTTTCTCAAGATTTTCACTTAAAAAATACTCCCTCCGTTCCATAATGATCTTCTTGTTTGACTATTCAAACTTTTTAAGGATATGAACACTTGCTTCAATAGTCATGTTTTGTCTATACACTTTTAAGCCTAAATTGTAAAAATGGGAAAAACTTTTTGGGATAATGAAAAATGACATACATGAATATCATTTGGGGACGGAGGGAGTAGTCTGTTTTTCGGTTACCTTCACGATCAGGAAAAAATCTCTGACCCAATTGTCCATTGATAACAGTCCTAAAATTGGCTGTAGTGATGCACTCACTTTTTCGGTTACCTTCAAACACAGCCCAACAATTTTAAAGGGTGGACCTTTACACTGTTGACCCTCATATATGTTCTTGCAGCTTCATATATACTGTATAAGACTATTTAAGTATTTCCCTTTTCTTTTGTACAATATTTTACAGAAAAAGAAAAAAGATTTTTTAAGAGAAAGAAAAAAGAAAAAGATTAAGATACATGTTAGTTTCCAAAAATTAAAAGGTGAAAATGATACAATTTCAATAGTAAGGGGGTCGAATGTCCTCATGGGTGCAGTCGAAGTTTATCAGTTTAGTTCGCAGAAGATCCATCCGCCTTTTTCGATTTCACCTGTCCATCTTTGAGAGCAGTGGAGGAATTAGAAAATTTATTAAAGGGGCAAAATTATTTTGAATATCAACGTTAAAATATACTACATCCGTCCTAATTTAAAGTTCTTAGTTTGATTTTGCATAGAGATTAAGAAAAAGTAAATGTTGTGAGTATGAAAAGTAAGTGGGAGAGAGAAAGTGGGTAGGGAGTTTTTGTTGTGAGAATGACGAGTGGGTCCCACTTTCCATTTTAGGTAATAAAGCAAAGTAAGAACCTTAAATTGAGACAGACTAAAAAAGAGAGTAAGAACCTTAAAGTGCGGGACAGAGGGAATAACACCTTAATCCATATTAAAGTGGGGCAAAATTTTATACTCCCTCCGTCCCGGTTTAAGGTTCTTAGTTTGACTATGCACGCTTATTAAGAAACTAAGGCAAAAACAATGAAAATGAGTCAACCAAAAGTAGAAATTGAAGGATATAAATGTCCAAAACACTATTTATAAAGAAAATGAGTGAAAGTAAGTTAGGTAAGTAATGATTTTTTTTGTAATTAAATGAACTCCAAAGCCCTATTCATTCTTTTCCATTTATGGAATAAAGCAACTAAGAACCTTAAACTGATACATACCAAAAAAGAAAGTAAGAACTTTAAACTGAAACGGAGGGAGTACTATATAATGTTATTTTTCTTTAATACAAATACAAAGGGAGACAAAAGAGCAATACATCTATATTATAAAGGGAGTGCGGCCGATGGAGATTCAAAACCGGCGCAGGAGAGTGGTGGAGCTCCGCAACGAAGCCAAGCCGTAGCTCCCAACGACTCATTTGGCCTGAGGTGATTTTCTGCTCCGAGTATGTCTATTTGGTGGAGACTGCGCAATTAATTTGCTAACCCTCTTTAACCCAAGGTTGCTTCTGACTTGAACTGGGAAGTATTTTGTGCTTTCTATATGAGTTTTTAAATTTTGGTTGTGGCTATCCAGAGTAATGTGTAAGGCGGGGATCCTTCCCATCTCCGCACAGACCAATCGAACCGTCTTCGTTGTCCAATCCATCCTCTTCGGATTCAAGACCGTATCAATTCAATAATGAATGCTAATTTGGGAAAGCAGCAACATTAAGAGGGGTGAATCTCCTTACTTTCGTGATTGCTCTCAAATTGCCACCAAGTTCAAATATGATTGCTTCAGTAATAAACAGAAAAATTCAATAGGAACAAATAAAGAACAAACCTGTGTTGGAATAAGATTTGTGATGATGAACACCGGCATTGTCAATTCTCTACAAAGCGTTTGGGTAGAATGAATGAGAAATATTCTTAAATTGATACTCCATCCCAAAATGATCAATAACAAATTTAAACATCCATTTTGGGGGAGGGCACATTTACAATTCTTTTGCATTTGTGATGGACCCTTGATGCTAAAGCATTTCCTTTGTCAGTGGCTTTGTGTAATGCTTCTCATCACTATTTCATTACATCACAGGCAATTTTCTCTCGACAGTGGAGGACGTTGCTAACTCATTTTGGGACGAAAGAGTATGAATTATAATTTAGCACTGTGTCCATGAAGTCTTAATGGATGTTTCCATTTCATTGCAAGTCCGAGTGCTTCAAATTACTTTCTTTTTCCCTTTCTTTTCTTCTTTTTTGTGTGTGTCTATGGGTGTGAATAGGATGGGATGAGAAGGTCAGATATCACATTTACATTGTTTAAGTGAATGCTTCACGTATGTGTGGTGTTTTACATGTAGTTCTTGGGCACATGAAAAGATAGTGGGCAGTGTGTATCGGGATGAGTTGGGTTATAAGAAAACAACGTTCATTGTCAAGCTCATCATCATCTCGATGTACAACATCATCGTTGGATCTGCGTAAAATCAACCCCTCTTCAATTTCTCCGTACTGTCACCGTGCCATCGTCACGGGCACGGTACTAGTCTATAATACAAAACACAATGGTTTTAACTACCTCCATAAAATAGACAAAGAAGGGATAGGATTAACTCATAACCACCTAATCTAATGGCTGATGTTAAATAATTATTTTTCTATTTCAACCCTAGCCGTTAAATTAATTTTTAGAGCTCAGATCCTATGGCTGTGATGAGGCGGTTTCTAAAATCTCCTCTCCTTTCCCTCAATCTCTCAATCGCCACCTCTCTCTGTTTTTTCATAGCAGTCGAGCGGTGGAGCTCCAATCAATGCCGTCATTGCTGTGAAATCACAACTTGAAGATTAACGATTCATTACTAGCAAAATTTTAATTTTTTCCATTACTTTTTATTGTCTTAATAAATTAGCGACAAGGGTTAAGATTTCATCTAAACTGTCTAATCTAATGGTCAATATTGAGCTATTGCTTCTCAGATATCATTCTCTCTCTAATGGAAGGTTAAGATTTAAGTTTGACATCTTCATCCTACGATCAGGATCGGGCGGTTTCTGTTTCCCCAGTTCTTTTCTCTAAGCGATTTCCGTTTACTATCTTCCTTCTCTGTGACGATTACGAGCTTCGTCCAGGATCGCCGGAGGGTTTGACACAAATAGGGACCTGGAACGCACCATCTCAATAAATAGGATTGAATTGCATAAGTTATACCTCAATGGGCTGCTGCATCGCGATAACCAAAATAACAGTGGAAGTCGGAATTTCTGTTGGCAGTTGTTGCCTTACTCCATGTGACGGGAACAACAATTATCTTTCCCCCTATTTCTTCAATTTGTATGTTAATTTTTTATTCTGCCCCACTAATCACCCTCCAAGTTCCAATCCCTTGCCCCCACTGCCCCTACTCTAGGGTAAGTTAGAATTTTGATTTTTATGTTTTGAGATTTGGGGTAATTGTGATTTTTGGGTAGTTTAAGTTTTGATTACTCTGCCTTCTTATTCTTCAACTTCTTTGACCCCCTCAATCTCTAACCCTCGCCCTCAAAGACCTGCAACTTCTACAAAGTGTTCCAGGTAAAACTAAGGTATTGATATCACCATCTGTTTCAGTATTTCTCTATTAGAGAATGTATATCAAAAAAGGTTTACCACCATGTGTCTGATCTGTTTTTTTTAGATGTCCACAAACATTTTTTTCCCCGTAAAACTAAGGCCATATTCGCCTCTCAAGCATGCATTCTCTAATTTTTGTACTGTCACTACATTATACTCCCTCCGTCTCACCTCACTTGAAACCTAAAACGTGGGCACAATAATTAAGGAAAAAAAGAATAAAATAAGGAAAATAAGAACCTTAAACGGGGAAGGAGGGAGTACCATTTTGGGGAGTCTCAAGTGAAGTGGGACAGAATAAAATGGAAATAAGTCTCAAGTGAGGTGGGGCGGAGGGTCACCGTTCCATATACTGCCGCATTAACAGAGACTGCCGCCGTTCCATATTGCCGCATTAACAGAGACTGTCGCCGTGCCATTGGCACGGGCACGAGTACTAGTATATTATAAAACACATAGGAAATAACCGCCTCTTAAAATTACATAAAGAGCGGCTGAGATTAACTCATAACCGCTCTCATCTACAAACTCACGTTATTTCTTTATTTTTCATCTTTTTCCTCATCCATCCGGATGAATTCTCCAATGTTAATCATCATGTGGCTGTCGTTTGACGGTTTCTGCTATGCCTCGCCATTCTCCTCTTCCTCGAACGCAATCGGCCACTCTTCTTCTCAGTTCACGTACGCAAACCAAACCCCATCCCCGGCCATTCTACGTCTGTCCTTCGACTGCCTCTCTACTCCTCTCCTCTCTCTTCTCTCTCCCTACGCAATCACCGCTTCTTCAAATTCTCTATCCCTTTCCCAATTTTGGGAAATGAATTTTGATATGATTATCGTTGTGAGAGTACTAAAGGCGTTCTGATTGGTATTATCTCAAAACCTTCAAAATCTTGAACATGTTAGGGTTTCTCTTTCTCCCCCATTTGATTGCTGATTTTCGCTCTCCAGAGTTTTTTATTTATTTTTGATTGATTTCAGGCTTTCGTTGGGATTTCATGGTTTTAGCAGCATTATCTAAAGTGCAATGCCTATCTTCCTTTTAGTGATTGGATTTCATTGTCCAGCACTATGTCGCAAAAGGTTAGTCTTTCGTGTAGCAGTTTAATTTACTTTAAATCCATAGTTTAGTGTTTTTCCTTCAGTTTGAGAGTTTTGCTTACAAGTATTTGGTGGTGTAATGATAGTTAAGGAAGGTTTATGCCGAACATACCACGGGTAATGTATTTAAGTAGAAGGCGGGCTGGATATGAAGCATATGTACTCATAGTCCAGTGCACAGGGTGTCTATGGCATATGCAACATCGCAATTGTGTGTGTACTGTAAAGTAATTCAGTTGGAAATGAAATGTGTATCAATAGCTTTATTTAGAATTAGACTCTTTTTCTGTCAAGGAAATTAGGAAAAAAGATAAGTTGACATTCATTTTGGGCCGGATGGAGTACAAGGCATAGTTAGTGTACATTGATCCTTAAGGAAATAGGAAGATGAATGATGTGCCCGGTCCGGCCGGTCCAACTGATAGGTTGAAAGTTTGTTGCTGCATTTCTGTTAATTATTTCAAGAATTATCATGAGACGTCTCGTTCCAAATTTGATGGTGGACCCTTTCTCTTTGGCCATTCAGTTTGGTTAGTGATAATCTCACACTTTCTCATTGGTACTTTTATACTACCTCCTCCCAAAATAAATGTTCATTTTTACTTTTTATTCATTTTGCGACGGAGTGAGTATGATTTTTGTTATTGCCAAACAACTCTCAGATCAATTAATTCATTGGAACCCTGACACCCCCCTCCCCCTCCCACCATTTTTCACTCTTCCAGTCACTATGTCGAATTGCCACTGTTGAGCTCATCCTGTCCATCCAAATTAAATGTGACCCGCTTGAACATAACCTTTTCTCTTAATAGGCGGAAATCAATCCACCAAAGGACACATCCATTCAACTGCTACAAATGAACGTTTTCTCTTTCCACACGCCCATCTTGAAGAGTCTGATGTTATGGAAATTCACGAAAGAACGATAAGAAATTTGGTCAACCTGAATTGGAATCGATCTTTGAGGACTCCCATAAACTGTGATGAATATAAATGGCTTTAGTTCTACAAGTAGAAATAAGTGAATGGCCTTTGTATCTTTAGTATTATTTTTTTTTTTCATTTTTTTGATTTATTTTCTTGCAGTGTTGATTTCTCAATGTTGGATCGATGGGTGAGTCATGTAGCGGTAGCTGATGTTCTTCTACAGAAATAGCAAATGGACAAGAAACTGGAATGGTAGTTGATGTGCTTCGACAGAAATTACAAGCAAGACAGGAAACCGCCGCAATGCCAACATTGGTTTCTTTTTTGAAAGTATGCAAGCTTTTGTATTGTTTATCTTCGATCTGGATGCCAGAACTTGAATTTCAACTATGAATATGAAAATGTTATTTTATTTATTTTTGATACTGGAAATTACATTGGCAAGCTAGATGGAGCTACTCCCTCCGTCCCACCATAAGGTTCTTAGTTTGACTATGCGTGGGGATTAAGAAAAAGTAAATGTTGTGAGTGTGAAAAGTAAAGTAAGAACCTTAAATTGGGGACAGACTAAAAAAGAAAATAAGAACCTTAAATCGGGACAAATGGAGTATTTTTTTAAATTATTGTATTTTTTTTCCATGGACAACCCGATAGAGTTCTCATTGACGGCTAAAGACATTAAAATACACGACCGACTATTTTCGCAGATGGCTTTCACCGTAAAACTATTGACCATGGAAATGCTATTAAGTTTCTATAAATTGTGTAGGATTAAATTAGTAAATTCCAACACCAGTTTAATTTAATTAGTTGACAGTCTAATTAAGTAGGCGAGGGGAGCAACCTCTTTAAAGCCAATCAATACTAAATTGAATGACTATTATGTTTTGGTGGGTGACACTTATATTTTGGTGTTAGTAGAATAAGCCCAAAATCGTTATGTTTTGGTGGGTAACATCTAGAATTTAATTGAATACTCCCTCCACTATTTTTTTATCTCAAAAAAATTAGTTTTATTTGCAAAATTAAAGCTTCATAATACTGAATTTCTAAAATTTATAATATAATCTTAAAATTTTTGAAAAATCAGATGTAACTATCAATTTGAAATGAAGGTAGTAATATTTTTTATTTGTTACGGAAAGAGTAATATCAATTTCGAGAAATGTTGCCTCGCAAATGTCACGAAGGAACTTCAGGGTAAATAATAGTAGGTGAAAAGCAGTTCAAAACTAAAGAACTAGAAAAGAAAGTGGGGCCATGAAATACCAACATTTAAAGGTGGCATCCTTTCATATCTATATTATAATAGCAATGCTAGGGCACAAAATTTTGCTCACAAAATAAGGTATCGATATTTTATTGGTTGCATCGATAATGGACCCGCCACACTCTACTTGAAAACACCAATAAAATCATGACACTTAGGATTTTGTGACTTTTTTGTGCCCCTAGTATTATTCTATTTATAATTCTTATTCCCATATTTCCAAATACTAACTTCCATAAACAAAATAAAATAAAATTCTATTATTACCAAGAAAAAGGGAAAATAATCAAACAATTAGGAGACAAGGACTAAGACCTTGAAGATTAGGAGGACGTTTAGTATTAAAGGTAATATGCGACTAGTCTGATTTCAGTCATTTTCGCATCTAATCATTCTGCTAATCTCCAACCTAATCCAACCATTAGTTTACCCACCAAATCACAAAACGGAAAAATAAATACAAAAGCTGCTACCTAGAAATATTATCAATAACTATTAAAATTGAATAATACTAAAAATTAAGATTGAGTATACGTTTAGTAATATTCATTCATTCTCTACAAAGATAAGTCTCGGTATGATTGATTGGATTGGAGTGAAATAAATTACACCCTTTATAAATAGGGCGAATTACATTTTAGGCCCCCAAGTTTGGGGGTCGTTCCTATGATGGGCTCTAAAGTATCTCCGTTAGCATTTTGGGCCCCAAAGTTGTCATTCTGTTAGCATTTTAGGTCTTTTAACCAGTTTTGTAAGAAAAACCCGTTAAATGATCACGTGCCACACACATGCCACCTAACGGAGGATAGTTTGAAATTGATTTAACTTATAGGGGGTTTACTGCACATTCTTAAATTTAATGGGCTTAAATATTAAAAATTCTTTTCCAAATTTAAAAACCACAAATGAGTTCTAAAAAAAAAAAAAAAAAAAGAGTTTAATTATTTAAAAAACTGATTTAATTTTTCATATAATCTAATATTCATCAATACTCTCTCCGTCCCACTCGAATTAGGACAAAATTCTATTTTGGGTGTCCCATTCGAATTAGGACAACCAAAAAATGGAAATGTTTTATTTAATGGGACCCACATTCACACTCACAACACTTTTTCCTTAATCCCCGTGTCCAACCCAAAAATCCTAATTCGGGTGGGACGGAGGGAGTATGTTGATTGTCACTATTATACTTATTTTTTAGACATTGTTATAGTTTTCTTAGTAGAAAATGTGTTTTTTTTTAAATTAATATCCTTAAATAAATATTAACTTCTCAAGCAAATCAGCTCCACCATCTTTCAAAACAAAAAAAATGAAAAAAAAAATCTGCTCCACCACATATTACCACTCTATGTGCCACGAACCCATCACCTCCATACTACCACCTTCTCACAACCACCACCGCCACCACCACCGCCGACACCGCCGCCGCCGCTGCCCTCCCACCACCAATCAAAATCATCCAAGAAAATCCCACAGAAAATGGGGTAATCAAGAAGGAAAACCCCAAGAAATTCAACAATGGGGCTTTCAATATGTAACAAAACACCAAAATAATTCAAAATCCCAGATCTGGGATTTTCGGATTTACCGGCGACGAAGTTGGAGACGACGTCGGTGAAGACATGAGTAGATAGGGCTAGGGTTTCGCAGATCTGAACTTGGATAGGAATTAAAGGTCGCCGGTGTAGGGGAAGATGGTCGCCGACACCGGATAAAGTGGTCGGAGTGTGGCTATGTGAGAGAGAGAAGGTCGTCGGAGTTTGGTCGGAGGTAAGGGAAGCAGAGGAAGGTTGTTGGAGGGAGAGTAAAGGAGTCGCCGGAGAATGGAGAGAGGAGGGGAGGGGTCGCCGGTGAGGAACTAGAGAGAGGGTCGCCTGAGTTTTGCGAAGGTGAAGGGTCACCTGAACTAGTACAGTCGCCTAGGATTTCGCCGGAGATATTGAAGACGGCCGGACGACGGCAAGGGGAAGGGCGGCCGGAGTGGAGGGGATGGGGGAGGGCGATCTGAGATAGGAGGGTGGAGAGAGATAGTGCGTGTATGTGCGTGTAGAATGAGTACAGAAGGGGAAGGGAGGGTGGTTTTGTTTCATTAAAGGGTAATTCTGTCATTTAATCATATTAATTAGACCATTAAATTTAAAAATGTGCAGTAAACCCCCTATAAGTTAAATCAATTTCAAACTATCTTCCGTTAGGTGGCATGTGCGTGGCACGTGCCTACTTAACTGGTTTTTGTAACAAAATTGGTTAAAAAACCCAACTCGACAAAAAATGATAACTTTGGGACCCAAAATGCTAACGGAGATACTTTAGAGCCCATCATAGGAACGCCCCCCAAACTTTGGGGCCTAAAATGTAATTCGCCCTTATAAATAAGCAAGAGGTTTCAAGTTCAAAACTTTATGGATAAAGCAAATTGTCTTATTATTAAGAGATTTGAGGTTTTCATAGTTCGACTGTACAACAGTTGGATTAGCTTATTATAATATGCATTTTATTTAATATATAATATAATATGCAACTTACCTACTATTACCATTTCAAAACTTTATGGATAAAACAAATTGTCTGTACAGTCTGACTACATAATAGTTGAACTAGCATATAATATGCAATTCATCTAATATACTATATGTAACTTGCCTATTAGCACCATGTAAAATGTATTGTATTAGAGTTATTTCAGACATTTTCGCTTGATATTACATCTCGTCAATTGATTTTACCATCGTGTGGCTGAATTTACTGAATTTTTCTTGTCCCAAATCCATGCATCGAGATATCCTAACTTACCGATGAGCTTATAGCTCAATGGTATCCGGTGGAAGGATAGAGTCCTCTCTTTGCAGAGGTCTCAGGTTCGACTCCCGTAGGGAGCATGTGGAGAACCTTTATCCTTCCTCCTTATCCTTCAAGCCCCATAGAGGGTACCCCTTATGTAGGGGAGTTTGTGCTAGGCAAGAAGGCTACCAGACGGCGCAGGACGTCTATGACAAGCAGACTACTAGATGGCGCGGGGACGTCTATGAGAGATTTCTAGAGAGGCAAGTATCACTGTAATAGATTCCAATATAGGAATTTGTAATAGATAGGGCAATAGATCTGTAATAGACTTCATACTAGCTTGTAACACGATGACAATTACCTTAAATGATATGATACAAATTTTCAAAAAAAAGATGTCCTAACTTTAGTGTTCACTCTTTGGATCTAAAGGAGCTAGAGCCTAGTAGGGATGGCCAAACCGAACCGGAACCAGACCAGAACCGTAAAACCGGATCGGAACCGGACCAGAAAAGCCCGGAACCGGAGCAAACCGGAGAGGAAACCGGAAGAGCATAAGGTCTCGCCAGTAAAGTTCCTGGGATCTAATTCATTCGTCTTCGAGGGGATCAACTTACTCTTACGGCGAAGTCATGCCCTCGGAAAAGAAGAATCCCGTGAACAACCGGACAAACCGGAACCGCAAGGCATCCGGGCCGGTTCAGGGTCACATAAATGGCGAACCGGACCGGAACCGTACCGAAAATCCCTTGTTTTTCAATAATTTTAAAGGGGGGGACCGGAACCGGACCGGAACCGTACCGAAACCGGAGCCTAACCGAAACCGGATTGTGCCAACCGGAACCGGGGTAAGCGCGGGCCGGTTCAGGGTCACATATATGGCGACCCGGAACCGGCGGTTCCGAACCGAAACCGGGCCCGGAACCGGTTTTGGCCATCCCTAGAGCCTAGAGCATAATTTCAAAATCAAAACAGTTTGTGACGGTAGTTAAATTGTGGAGGAAGAAAAAGAAGATGGTGAGCGAGTGAGGTGAAATATTGAATAAGCATGGCCCACCCATATCTCATTTTCTCAAACTTCACTTTCTCTCTTTTTACTTTAACCGAGTCTGGTTCAAATTTGAACAAACTGAAAGGGAAGCAGGTGTAGAGAAAGGTGGATGGGTCATTGCTTATGGATCCCACAAGCTTACTCTCTTTCTGTCTTTTTTAACTTACAAAAATTGAGTTGGACACATTAATTAAATTTAAAAATAAAAATTTCATCTAGATATGATTTTTTAAATGTGACTTTGACATAAAAGCTACTGATGGTGGGATGCTCCCCTTTCACACGTACTGATGGTGCGTGTTCCATGGCCACACGGGCACGTATGGAGAGCACACGGATTCCCGACACGGACTATGGGGTATCACACGGACTGATCATCAGCGCATGGAACGCGCGCTATCTTTCTTTCTGGAGCGGGTTGCCTTGGTATGGGTCACCTCTGGGTTGGATTCAGTTGGGCTATTTGGTGGATTGGGCCTCATTGGTTATCAACATCAACTTATTCAAGCTTTGGACTTGGACATTTGATCGATCATTGGGCTCCTTTGAATTTATTAGGATTGTTCTTTGGTTTAATTTTTTCAGGCTTTTATTTTTTAGATGGTTTTACCTTTTAAGGAGTTGGTTATTTTTTGGATTTCGGGGTCCGGCTCCATATCCGACAATGAGTCGGGTGGTTGTCCCCCTATTGTACTTATATTTTATAATTAATAAAATCTCCCTAGGTGCCGCCCTGGTTTCTTAAAAAAAAAAAAAAAAAAAAAAAAGGAAAACCAAAATAGGTTAAGGATCAAAAGGAAAACAAAAACACTTGTGTTAGTAACAGTGTGGGGGTTCACACGTGCCCGTGTGGGATGCGCCCCTTTCACACGTACTGATGGTGCGTGTTCCATGGCCACATGGGCACGTATGGAGAGCACACGGATTCCCGACACGGACTATGGGGTATCACACGGACTGATCATCAGCGCATGGAACGCCCGCTATCTTTCTTTCTGGAGCGGGTTGCCTTGGTATGGGTCACCTCTGGGTTGGATTCAGTTGGGCTATTTGGTGGATTGGGCCTCATTGGTTATCAAAATCAACTTATTCAGGCTTTGGACTTGGACATTTGATGGATCATTGGGCTCCTTTGAATTTATTAGGATTGTTCTTTGTTTTAATTTTTTCAGGCTTTTATTTTTTAGATGGTTTTACCTTTGAGGGGTTGGTTTATTTTTTGGATTTCGAGGTCCGGCTCCATATCCGACAATGAGTCGGGTGGTTGTCCCCCTCTTGTACTTATATTTTATAATTAATAAAATCTCCCCAGGTGCCGCCCTGGTTTCTTAAAAAAAAAAAAAAAAAAAAAAAAAAAGGAAAACCAAAATAGGTTAAGGATCAAAAGGAAAACAAAAACACTTGTGTTAGTAACATTGTAAAAATAAGAAAGTAACAATTTTTATAAAGAATGTTACATTTTACTTGTATGATAACATTGTAAAACAGTTACGTTTACTTGTATAATAGCATATCTATATGTTTTCAAATAATAAGTTACAATGAGTTCAATTTATCATGATACATGTAAAAGTATTACATTATCTATAGAAATTTGTTACAAGTTCATCTTGATACCCGTCTCTACTATGAGACGGGTCATGATGTTCTCATACAAGTTTTTGTCAAACCAATTAGCTAGTTAATTCCTGATATGAGATAATTGATCTAACACTAATTACTTATTATTCTAATTTGAAAATTGAAATCAGACGCATAGTGTGGTCGGGCAAGGGAAGCACAGCACTTTTCTGGCCCTCCTTTTTCTTTCTGAACGTCCCCAGATTTATTCTCTCCCTCTCACCCACCTACTATTTCAAAACTTGGCACTTCTTTCCATGTCAAAAAAGGAAATTGTATACTCACGCTATCCCACTTTTTAAATTCTCGTCATTTTTCTACGCTCAAACCGGTTATTACCAAAACGGACCGGTTCATTCCAACCAAGAAGCTGTTGCAGTATTTTTGTGGACGATTTTTATAATTTTTTAAATAATACTCCCTCCGTCCCAGCTCACTTGAGACTTTTTGATCAAAACTGGTCAACTTAAGGTCGGTTTGACCAACACTTTATAGAAATATTTATATTCCAAAAAACTTTATAAAAATTGTTACTGAGAGGATTTTTAATGGTGGTCATTTTACATTTTTTTTAATTTTTGTTCGGATCATAAATATTTCTATAAAGTGTTGATCAAACCGACCTTAAGTTGATCAGTTTTGGTAAAAAAATCTCAAGTGAGCTGGGACGGAGGGAGTAAGTGTTAATCACTAAAGCGGAGAATCAAATTATATATCTCACTAATTTTGAAGCTTTGCTTTTACAGCTGAACAACTCCTTAAAAAATATTGTGGATAGTTGTAATTTTTTGCGTTGCAGAATCAAATCATGCTACCCAAGATCCTATATCAATTGTACATCCTCCTTGCATTTATGTCGGAGACGTCGCCAGTGCTATGGGCTTTGGCTTATGTAGATCAAAACGATAGTCCATTTTGCTATTTTTATTTGTTACTAAAAGATAGTCATAAGTAAACTGTTTAAATATATGTCTATTTAATATTTGCTATATTACAAGGAAACATACTTACAAATGATATTTTTAATACATATAACATACAGTATGTTTGCAATGCCTTTAAGAAAGTTATGCTGAAAACAAATTAAGCTTACTCTCTTTGCGCTTAAAGATAGTTTAACTTTTATAATTATGATCAATATTCAATAAAATATTGACTATATATATTATATGAAAACTCAATAATGCTTTGCAATCATAAAAACTAATAATATTCACAATAGTGAATTGTAACAAATTTTATTAGTATATAATTATAATTAAATTTAAGGAGGGATTATTATCATTACAATAATGTTTCTTTCACTATAATTTGTATAAATAAACATAAATATCCTTTCATAATTTAAGGATTTAATGAAGTATTTTAGGGTTATAAAATATGTATTACATATTTTCCTTATCCGCTATGGAGTACTATTGCTAACTGCATTTGATTTGTCACTACAAAAAAAAATAAAAAAAAATGACAGAGGCTAGTGGCATGAGTTTATGACATCAAATTTATAAGACAAAGACTCAAGTGAGAACACACATACCCGTCTCATCCATGAGACGGGTCATTTCGACCCAAAACCCAACCCATGACCCGGCCATTGAATCGGCTCCATGACCCAAGGGGCAACCCATGCCACGTGGCAACTTCTTATAGGCCCCAAAAAAAAAAAAATTGGCTCCAGGACTCAAGGGCAACCCTGCCACGTGGCAGCCTCTCATAGGCCCAATTTTTTTTATTTTTTTTTTTTCGATTTTTCAAAAGTAATAGTTACTATAACATAATGTAATGATTGTATACATATAAAGTAACAGTTTGTATACATAAAAGTAATACATATATATAGAAAAGTAACAGTGTTTTTTTTATGTTTTCTTCGTTTGCCAAAAGTAATACTTATTACAACTAAAATGTAACGAACGTGTTACTTATATGTAATAATGTTTATACATAATTGTAACACATATGTATAGAAAAAGTAATAATTCAACCATTTACATTTTTAGAGCTAAAAACACTTGAGTAGTGTTACATGTAAAAGTATTACATTATATATAGAAATATGTTATAATTTATTTTATTAAAGTGTTACATTTACTTGTACAAACAATTACATTCATATATATGAGTTGTTACTTTTCAAAAAATTAAATCAAAATACACAATATTTTACATTTTGCAAAAGCATTATTACATTTCAGTATAAATGATAATTACATTTAGATATTGCTTGGGTTACATGTAATTATAGTTAGTATTACATTTGAAAAAATGGGTAAAACGAGCTTTTGTTTTTGTAAAACAGGTGTTACGTTTACTTATGAACAATATTACTTTATATGTATTCAGTCATTACATTAAGTTATGGTAACTATTACTTTTTGGTCAACGACGGAAAAGCCGAAAAAATAATATAAAAACTTAAAAAAAAATAAAAAAAAATTGGAGCTCTGGGAGGCTGCCACGTGGCGGGTTCGGCCCATGGGTCATGGGGCGACACGTCCCATGCATGGGACGGATCCCCTTGTTCTCATGGGAGACCACCTCAATTTATAATCATAAATTGCAAAGACATTGTATACCTTAAATAGATATTGTTTTTATCAAAAAATTAATAAAAATACATATTTATTTTGATATGAATAAAGTACTCTTTTTAAAAACAAAATGAATAAATATAATGGATGATGTAAATTTAATTGGTCAATATCAAAAAAATATGTAAGTCTCAAATTAATGAAAATTATATAGGGCAAATAAGTTAACGTACTCATTTATCTATTAATCCAAAATTTACTGTAGCATATACTCCCTCTGTCCTAAAAAGATAGTCTTATATGACTTTTTATGGTCAACATATATGAACTTTGACCAAGCATTAGTGTCAATCTAATGTTCACAATGAAATTTTAAAAATTGTTATTGATAAATCACTTAATGATTTGTCAATTACAATTTTTAGTTTTCACTAGAATGAGTAGAGCAACATCAATATTTGATCAAAATTCATTTATATTGACCATAAAAAGCCAATATGGGACTATCTTTCGGGACAGAGGGAGTATAATGAATTAGTAAAATGTGTAGTTGCACTGGCCACTCCCTTATTATGAGGTTATTGTGAAAATTTAATTAAAAAAGTCATGAAAACATTATCTTCGCGGAGATAAATAAAAAGAAAGTGTAGTCCTCTCTCCCTTTTGAAAAGGTAGTCAAAATTTGACTTTTAATGGTCAACTCAAGTATTTTAACCAAATTTCTCTATAAATTTGATAGTCAATATGAAATTTTAAAAAGTGTTGTTGATAGTATTCTTTGTAATACATCAATAATATTTTGTAAAAATTTATGAGGATTTACATAAAACATTAGTTAAGGTTTATTTGAGTTGACCATCAAAAATTAAACGGGATTATCTTTTGTGTTGCTATACACACCCATAAACTTTCCTAATACACCCGTATACTCCCTCCGTCCCACTTGACTTGAGACTTATTTCTATTTTGGTCCGTCCCACTTCACTTGAGACTCCCCAAAATGATAATTTTTTTTTTATAATTTTATATTCAATCTACCATACCCACTCATTATCTCTCTTAATTTTCCACCACACAATTCATTCAATCAACCTACTATTAACCCCACTCATTCTTTCTTTTCATTTTCTACCACACATTTTCTTTATTTTATTTTATTTCCTTAGTTATTGTGCTCACCTTTTAAGTCTCAAGTGAGGTGGGACGGAGGGAGTATATGCATAATTTTTTACAGGTGTGTACAACAACAACACCCTTATTTTTCGTCGACACATGAATTAAAGAGAGGATGTATATTCAAATAATTTGGAGTGAAAAAAACAGTTGTAAGTATGTTAATTTTAGAGTTAAACTTATAATTTATTGCGTAAGCATGTCAACACGATAAGTAGATTAAGATAAATAAAAACAATGATTAATATTTTAAGAGAGTTAGATTTAATAATTGGATACAAAAAAGTATCACAACATTTTAGAGGAAACTAATTTTTCTTTAAATTATAAAAGATTTGGTTTTTCATAGTGTTTCTAAATGTTTGTTAAATGCTTACAAATAAAAAAAAAAAAAAAACTTTTTATAATTTAAAAAAAAAAACTAATTTTCCTCCAAAACTTACTAAAAGAAAGTATTAATTCAGCTTGTTGTTATAATATGAGATGAAAGGAGTAGTCAAAAGTCATGAAGGCCATTAGTTTATACCGTCAAAGTAAATTCTTTGACTTTTGTTTGTCTTAAAGCACGTAAACTATTTTATCTGTAAGAAAAGATAGTACCGATATACTCCCTCTGTCCCAGTTCATTTGAGACATTTTGACTAAAACTGGTCAACTTAAGGTCGGTTTAACCAACACTTTATAGAAATATTTATAATCCGAACAAAAATTAAAAAAATGTAAAATGACCACCATTAAAAATCCTCTCAATAACAATTTTTAAAAAGTTTTTTGGAACATAAATATTTCTATAACGTGTTGGTCAAACCGACCTTAAGTTAACCAGTTTTGGTCAAAAGGTCTCAAGTGAGCTGGGACGGAGGGAGTATATCTTAGTGATTGTGATAAAAAGTACTACCGTCAAAGTAAATTCTCAAGAATATAATAAAATTTTATATTTTATATTCAATTTAATTAAACTCAACCATTGTCATTTTTATAATAATTGTAGTTCTAGAAATATAATTTCACCTTGAATATTTATGTTCAACGTAAATGAACTTTAACCAAGCCTTGGTGTCCATCTAATAATTACAATTAAATTTTAAAATTTTTTATTGATAAATCACTTAACGATTTGTCAATTACATTTTTTAGAATTTTACTAGCGTTATTAAATTGACATCAATGATTGATTAAAATTCATTTAGGTTGACTATAAAAAGTCAAAATATAACTAGCTTTCTAAGACAAAGATAGTATTACCTAAATGAATGTTTCTTTGTTTTTTTTTTTTTATACTCTATCCGTCCCAAAATGATATTCACATTTGACTATTCAAACTTTTTAACGATACGAACACTTGGTTCACTAGTCATGTTTTGTTTGGGCACTTCTAAGCTTAGGTTGTAGAAATGTGAAGATTTTTTTAGGATAATGAAAAATATTAAATGAGAAAATCATTTTGGAACGGAAGGGGTATCAGAAATGACCTCGTTCAATACGTAAAACTGAACTTGTTGGATGCTAGTGAAAATTGTAATCTTGGTATGAATGAGTGCTAGATTTTAGAGCATTCGAGTCTGTTTCTTCTCCCCATAAAACTCAAACCCCCTGGAAAGAAGAAAAGTCAGTGCCACTCCACTCCGCCCTTGCGACTTTTACGACACCCAACTACTCACCTCTCCATCCCCTCTTTTCCTTTTTATTCATCTCTCTCTCTCTCTCTCTCTCTCAATCTCTCTCTCCTCCGAATCCCATCAATTAATCCTTCTTCTCCATGGGTTACCTTTCCTGCAATACCGAATCCGCCATTTCCACCTGCGATTCCTACAACTGGGACCTCTCCAAAAATCACGCTCACCCTTCAAGCAGACATTTCCAAATCAGACACTTCTCCTTCCCCCAACTCCAATCCGCCACCGATTCTTTCTCTCCGACCAACTTTTTAGGAAAAGGCAGTCACGGTTCTGTTTACAAAGCCATACTTAACAATGAGATTGCCGCCGTTAAGAAAACAACCACCCACCACTCCGACGGCAACTCTCCCGCTGACAACGAGATCGAGATTCTCACTCGGGTTCGAAGCCCCAGGTTGGTCAATTTGTTAGGTTTCGGGTCGGATTCTAATGGCAGGAAGCTAATCGTCGTCGAGTTCATGCCGAATGGTTCGTTGTACGATCTTCTTCACGTTGAAATGAAACCTCCCGGTTGGGCTAAGCGGGTCCGGGTCATGTTACAGGTGGCTAAAGCGGTTCAGCATTTGCATTTATCAAACCCGCCCGTTATTCACAGGGATATTAAATCCTCAAATGTTTTAATGGACGGTACCTGGAAAGCTCGGCTCGGTGACTTCGGCTTGGCTCTGAGGGGACACGTGGAGGACGTTCGAGTCAGGTGTACGCCACCCGCGGGTACTTTAGGCTACCTCGACCCAGGCTATCTTGCGCCGGGGGATCTCAGCACCAAGAGCGACGTATTCAGCTTCGGCATACTTTTGCTGGAGATCATCAGCGGTCGGAAAGCGATTGACATGAATCATAGTCCGCCGTCAGTGGTGGACTGGGCGGCGCCGCTAATTAAAGCCGGTGATTACGCCGAAATTTTCGAACCTAGAATTGCTCCGCCGGCGGACGTGGCGGTGATACGGCAGTTAGCGGTGTTGGCGGCGTCATGCGTGAGATCAACGGCGGAGAAACGGCCAACAATGTCGGAGGTGGCTGAGCATCTTAATGTTTTGAGAAAAAGAATATTGTGGAACGGTCTAGGGCGGCGCGTGGGGAGAACGTTACCGGAACCGTCGTGTGAAACCGATTCTATTGAACTGGTTAAAACGTCGAGAAACGGGAGCAGGAGAAACGGGAAAGTATCAAGCGTAGAAGTGATGACTGAACGGACGGTTGAAAGTGTGACAAAGTCAAAATCTATTGGATCAGTTGATGATATTAGATTTGGGCCGTTGGATACGAATATTGGTAGGAGAAGAGCAGGATTGCCTGTGAAGAAGCCTACGGTAGTAAGAATGGGCAAGTCCAGGTCAGCAGGGGTGTTACAAGGGGTTGAGTTAGGGTTGTTAGTGAGGAACCCTAATGGTAGAGAAAAGGAGGGATCCAAGTTGTTGGTAAACACAAATAAGGAGCCTTCAATTGAAATTATTGTAACTTAATTTATATCATCTCAAGTTAATTTTATGTAATTTTTTTTTTTTTTTCTATCTCAAAAATTGGAGGCAATTTTGTGTGCCTTAGAAAGAGACATTTTATGTAACGTGATAGCATTCTTGTTTTCTAATTATATAAACAAGATATTCATTTTACTTGCTTCAAGTTGATACCTTCACTTGCAACTCTATTGGATTTTGAGTATTCAACTTCCAAAGTGAAAGTACACCTAGTGAGGGCCAAGAGGTCAAAATTTAGGCTAACCATGTACGCGATGAGCGTGAAATTAGGTTAAACATGTACTCGGGGACGGTCAAATGGTTCGAATGAGGGTCCATATTTAGATTAACCATGTAGGTAGGGATAGTCTCCATATCTTAGAGCAAGGATCACTTTATTGACATTGACATGGGTTAATCTCGGTTACACATTCACTTAGGCTGTTGTTGTGATTTTGAAGATTATTGTGACAAATTTTGTATCTCTAAACTATGTGTCTTCTTAGAATCTAAAACTATTTACCAATGTGTATCATATCTACTATACATGATTCAGTAACACATATTACCAATGATACATCCAAAAAGAAAATTAATGCAAAATGTTTTGAGATGGAAGAAGTATATAGCGAGCTGATTCTTTTTGTATTAATCAATGCCTTAAAGCTATTACATAATGCTATCAAGGCTACAACTTGACATATAGATAGACTAACACCAATCTCTCTAACGAGATTCGAACTTACGACCTTCGTATGAGAAGCTAACACCGGATACCGCTTGAGGAATAGCTCTTTGTGCGAGCTGATTATTATTCAAAAATATAAGCAAATAGATTACCTATGCAAATGCAAATGCAAATATGAGGATTTGCAATATTATAGGAGCATTGTCTATTTTAATACTGAATTTGAAAACACAATCGAGTGTGAAGAAAAAGTGGTATTTAATGATTGCTGTCGGAACCTTGTAGCAAGACATGTTAAAAATTGAAATTTTGAAAGAACAAGAGAGTTTGAAGTCTACTTCATTGGTTTGATAAGAGAGTGTGATGTTAGTGCCTAGGAAACATGATCCACTAAGCTATGGGCCGTAGTTATCATGAACATGATCTACTAGTCTATGGGCCGTAGAGTGATCCACTAGTGTATTGGCCGTAGGTATCTTAAATATAGTCCACAAGTGTATGGACCACCGACTGCTCCATCCGTCACAAACTTATAATTACTAAAATTGATTGTGCGGAGATTAAGAAAAAATAGGTGTTGTGAGTGGGAATGAGAGTGAAAATGAGATAGTCGATAGTTGTTGTGAGTGGGGAGGAGAGAAAAATTGAACATTTTGGATAAGTTACCAAAAG
This sequence comes from Campanula takesimana, assembly GCA_026119855.1. NCBI lineage: Eukaryota > Viridiplantae > Streptophyta > Magnoliopsida > Asterales > Campanulaceae > Campanula > Campanula takesimana. Next base: position 337,153 of record JAOWBW010000514.1, on the reverse strand, counting down.
TATGGGATGTCCAATTTCCTTTTCTATTAATTTAGAGCTTGAAATGCATTTTCAACATTTCGGATTTTTTTTTTTCTTTATTTTTTTTGAAAGCCAGCATACTTGCATAAATAAATATCAAGTAGATAAGGCTCTACAATCTTTGAAGAGGGCTCATCCCATATATATATATATATATATATATATATATATATATATATATATATATATATATAGGTAGGTGCTCAAATGAGAACCTAAATATCGTGAGAACAGTAAGAACCAATCATAACCATTTTATATTAGAAAAAAATCAAGGGTCCATATGTTAGATACAATTGATACACTTAGATACATTACAAAAAATTCGATATTACACTTGGATACAATAGGTTAATAAGTATTGTATCTAAGTGTTGCACTTGGATACACTATGTTAAAAACTAATGTATCCGATTGTTTTTCGAAAATTAACTAATGTATCCAAGTGTATCCAATGTATCTAACATCTGGACCCTTGATTTTTTTTTTCTAATCTAATGGTTATGATTGGTTCTCACGGTTCTCATATAAAATGGTTCTCACAGGAGCGCGACCCTATATATATATATATATATATATATATATAGTTGTATTCCAATGAGAACCAAATAAAATAAGAACTATAGGAACCAATTACAGCCGTTAAATTAGAAAATAATACATGACTGAGATTAGACTTTCATTAAAAACATGTGGCTGTGACATTGTTGTAATTATTTGTTCGTTTTTGTGAACAGAGAGGGTAGTAATGTAAAACATGCGCGATGACATTTTTGTAATTTACGTCGTAAGTGAGCGTCTTGGAGCGCGGTGGCATTTTTTTAATTTACGGGGTAAGTGAGCGCCTTGAACTCAATACTGAATCCATGTGTATTATGAACATTGCACATGGGTTCAGTAGATATTTAAAGCACCTGGGTAGGAAATAAGTATCGAACTAAACATCTCAAATATTGGAACAAGATGAATTCAAACATCACTTAAAGACTCTCAACAGAGAAAAGGCAAGATGCTCTTGACAAAGGATAAAAATTTTGAATTCCAACACAATAGCTAAAGTAATTCAATTGCATTAACATATAATATGAAAAGAGCATAAAACAAACACAAGGATTTATCATGAAGAGGGAGATGGTGATTATTGGTGAGAGGAAGAGCAGGAGAGATCGAGAGAGGAGAGAAGAGTGTAATAACCGGAATATTTATTTAATTAATTATATTTTTTTCGGTTTTTGTTAAACTAATTAAATGATAATTAGAATTTTAAAGTAACTTAAAGAAGTGGGCCCAAGGAATTTAGATTGGCCCAAGATTTGTATTAGTAAACCCAACCCAATTAGGAATCAACCCAAGGTATAAATTAATGAGTTAGTCAACTTAGGAAATTCATTATTATCACAAACTCAAAAAAAAAAAAAAAAGAAAAAAAAACAAAACCCTAGTTCTAAGAGTAGCCGCCGGCCGAGCATAAGGAGGGGGAAGAAGGGATTTTCCGGCCATTGTTTTGGAGATACAATCCGATCATTCTCAAGGTAATGCTAAATCCTACTCTCCAAAATTTATTTCATTGATTTTGGATTATTAAAACTTAATCTACGCATGATTTAAGAATATGAACATTAGGGTTTTGCATGCTAGTGAATTATGATAAAACTTTAAAGGATTTTGGAGTTTATCTAAATAGTATGAAAAATAAAATATAGTAATCTTGATACTAGTTATTTTAAGATTGATTTTATAATCTTGAATTAAAGTGATTTATATTATGCGATGTTTGGGGAATTGAACATATAAATCATTGATGTTGAATTGGGTTTATCAAAAGAAGAAAAAAATATGGATTTCCCCCAAGAACTAGTTTCGGCCGAATGGCCTAGATCATTGAAAATTTATTTTGTTGATTTAAATGATCTTCGTTAAGTGTATGGTGAATAATATTGATGTTTGGGAATTTAGAAAAATTTAAAGAACTAGAAAATTGATCAAATCAATGGATTATAGATCATGTATGTCTCGGCAATAGAGGTAAATTATGGGTGTTAAATTCGGTTTGAAGATGTTAAGAATTGGGACGAAAAGTCAGTGTTTCCGTTAAGTTTCTAACGGAAAGAAAACAAAAATCGTTAAAAGGATTGTTAACAAGTTAGAAAAGTAACTTGAGGAAATAGAATAAACACTTGGAAGACCTTAAAGTTAAAAAGTTAACAAGAAAGAGTAAGATTAGAAATTCCAGTTAGTTTCCTAACAGAAAAGGACTAAACTGAAAAGAATTAAAGTTAGAAGGAATAAAAAGGAAACCTTTGAAGTTAGAGGGGCCTAAGTGATTAAGAAGAGAAACTTAGGGGACCTTATGAACAAAACCAAAAGTCCAAGGACCTTTCAGTAATTAAAAGAAAGTTGAAGGACTAATCTGCAATTAATCCAAAGTAGAAGGACTAAATTGCAATTGAATTAAAGTTGAAGGACTAACTTACAATTAATCCAAGGTTGAAGGACTAAATTGTAATTGAACTAAAGTTGAAGGACTAAATTGCAATTAACCCAAAGTTGAAGGACCAATTTGCAATTAACCCAAAGTTGAGGGACCAAATTGTAATTAACCCAAAGTTAAAGGACTTAATTGCAATTATATCAAAGTTAAAGGACTGACTAGTAAATCAAAGTCAGAAACTTAAACGTAAAGAAAGAAGTAACGAAGTAAAGAAGTTAAACTGCATCTCTCAGTTAACTAAGAAGAAATAGTTAACAATGTAGAGAGTACTAAAGTAAATTACTCCGTGCCTTGTAGATTTGCACAGGGAGGAGATTGCGAGGAAAAGCAATTCAGGTAAGGGATTACGTTCCTTACAGTATTTGAACTCCTGTTTATTGGAATTCGGTAATTCTTTCTAAAGACAGCTATCAGTATGGCATGATAGTATTTGAATGAACTCTGCGTTATTAAACGTTCCTTGAAATAATCTATACTTAGTGATGTCCCCATCGATCTACTAAGTATCGAAGTTTGAAACTTGTATCACATACTTGTACCATGGTATGTTCTAATTTTAACTTGTAAGTTAACTACTTACTCGTTAAGGCATCCAATGTCCAGTTAGAAAAGACATTGACGGACAGTCCAGTTAGAAAAGACTCGTCCTTAAACTAGGGATTGCATGAGTGATCACATGCCTTCTCTCAGGAATTGTCTGATTACAAGGATGATTCTAGACCCCGAGCATATGTGTGTGGATACCATATATGTTTCGACCCACACTATTGGCTGAAGAAGCTAGGTGTACAAATTGTACCTTTGGCATTGAGGTTATAATGTACGTTACCAAGGAATTGACGGAAACTTGAATGAATCCCTTTGGATTGTAGTGCCATAATCCTTTGAAAGTGAAATCTTAAAAGTAATAAGACTGTATTGTTCTGCAGCCTTGAATCCAAAAGTAACTGAACCTATCTTTGAAAAGTTATTCTAAGTATTCGTTCTGGTCGTCTCTCCTTAGTAACCGGAGAGGCCACGTATGAACTTACTGAGCATTCGTTCGCTCATCCCTTCTCTATAAATTTTGTTTTCAGGATTTAAGTAGGAGGACAAGACAAGGAAAGCAGCCGTAAGAAGACGGTGGATTGAAGATTCTTAACTTAGTAGTTTAAGTACTATTATTTTGATGTAAGTTGAAGTACGATGATGGTTAGGGTTGTTACCTACCAAGACAAGTTTAAGTTACGCTTCCGCTACTGTTTTGAATTTATGGTTAAATAAGGGGCCGTTGTGAACCCTAAATTGAAGTATTTATTATTGTTATTTATGGATATTTAATGCCATTAAATGCTCAGATATTATAAGAAAATTCGGGGTGTTACAAAGAGAGAGAGAGATGAATGAATAGAAAAGATGACATCCTTCTATTGTTTTTTCCTTACAATTTTCATCATTCTAAAGACTGTTTTCTAGGTAAATAATAAGGCTCGATGAGTTTGATAATGACTCGAATTGTATACGGCCAGTTTGAAATTTGATTTGACTCGAGTTTGAACAACAAAACTGTGCAAACTCAATTTCAGATTAAACTCGATAATGCTCAAATGAACTCAAAATCAAACGTGCATGGAGACTCGACTCATCTCATTTAGGGCTCCCAAATCAGGCGTGGCTCATGGGGTAAGCAAAAGAAGCATCCGCTTCAAACTCCGTAAAAATGACTAATTTTAGGGCTCCCAAATTATCTACGTCCAATATATTTCAAAAGGTCTCCAATGAATATGATACAAAGGCTTCATCTTTGCAGTTGATTAGGTTGGTTAGAAAAGCCTTCAGTTGTTTCTTTATCCCTCTTTCTTCAACCTATTTTTCTTTTTTCTTTTTTATTTTGTTCGAGTCCCTCGCATATTTTCTTTTCCCTTTTTTTTTTTCCAGTTGTTTCTTTATCCTTCTTTCTTCAACCTTTTTTTTTCTTGGGAAAAATACCAAAAAACCCCTTTAAAAAAAAAATCCAAAAGACCCACAATTTCTTCAATCTGAAAAGTCCTAAATTTATATTCTCAATACCAAAAAGTCCAAATGTTAACTATTTAACTAACGCCGTTAAGTTTGAACATTCATGTTATAAAAAGCATAACTTTTTTTAATTTAATGAGATGTTAGGATTATTAAAAAATAATACAACGCGAAATAGTTATAGTAATATTATTAGTAATAAATAATAATAATAATAGTTATACCAACAACAAAAATTAGTCATTATTATCATGATTATTTAATTATCTAATATTTAATAATAAAAATGTGAATTTTCGATATATTAGAGAAGTAATTGGAAGGTGCTTATTTAAATTTTTTATTTTATTTATTATTATTATGAAAGATCATAAAAATTATGATGATATTGTTTTCATTATTATCACATTTATTATTGTTTTTCATTCTTAATATTTTTATTATTAATTGTATTATTAAAAATTACTAATTAACTAAAATAGTAATAATAATTAAATATATTTATTTTTTTATAATTATTATTATCATATCTAAGAATATTAAAATTAAATTATTTTGCATTGCAAAAAGCTTTTGTATTTGTAATACGCCATTAATTGAAAGGAAAGTTATTTTTTTATTAGGGCAAATTGCAATTTAGTTACCTGAGTTTTACATAATGTTTCAATTGGTTCCTGAATCCGTTTTTCAGCAAATTAGTTACTCAAGTTTGTCATTTAGTTGCAATGTGGTATAAAAATGGATGGATCGTTTAAAAACTAACAAAAGTGGATGAAAAACCTAACGAGCTTCTTTCAAAATTGCAATGGTTAACCCTAAAATTTAAATTTTCCCACTTCACCCCCTAAATCCTAACGAATGTTTAAAAACTAACATTATTTGCATGCATATGTCCAAAGATTAGCGTTTCAGTCATTTTCATTTTATTTATTACATCAAAATTATGAAAATTATGATATCTAGCATAAAAATAATAATTTTATTTAACTTATGACAAATACATATCATTCATAAAAATACTAATTTTATTAACTAAAATTATAAAATATGATATCCAGAGCGGAACAGTGTTTTGACCCGTCAAAAAACAAAGGAAACCACCAAAAATGGCGATCTCTCCACCCACGTTCCTTATCCCCCTTCTCGGGACCATTGTTTTCTCTCTGCTCCATCCAGTGGCGTATCTAGGATTTTAGGTGAGGGTGTGCACTTTCTTTGGGGGTTTGGGGGCGGAGTCCCCGAAAAAAAAATTTGGGGTCCGGTCAGGTCGGTTCAAAGCTGACATGCTACTGTAGTTATAGATGGCGGTTAGTTAGTTAGTTAGTTAGTTAGTTAGTTAGAAGTAGTTATTTCTTGTAACCAGTCAGGGTAAGGAACAAGTACAGGATAGGGAAGCGTAACTACGATAAAAAGGAGTGGCAGGGTGAGGGATGCGGTAGACACAATGAAGATTGCAGTTATTAGATTTTATTAGTTTTAAGAAACTAGTGCTAGTTTCAGTAGTTACTTACATGCTTTCTGAGTTTCACAGTCCAAAGCAATCACTGCTTCAGGCTTCAATGATTCATCGTTGCTTTCCTTTGCTGCAACTCTAATGTAACAGTTAAGCCATCACAGAAACATTTTTCCTGTTGAATAGAGAGCAGCGTCACAAAAATGATGCAGGGTATCAACAACATAATTAATGAATGCAATTCCTTATACATGTACCAGTTTATTCCAATTTCCGAATTCCCCTCCTTCCTAAATAACTCTGCTCAATCGAACTACAATTTGAAACATTGTCCTAGACTTGATCAAAGCTTTGATCTAATCGTTATGGTTTCCTTTATAGAAAATTGTCTTTCATAATGAGTGAGCAAACTAAGCCTTGATAATTAATTTAGAACCAAAGAACAGAAACATAAATTAAGTTAATAAGAAAAACATGGAGAACAGAAGTGTATCCAAACACTTCTGGATTCAAATGTGTATATCCAGGCTGTAAAAAAAAAAATTTCAGCAGATATATAGTACAGAATATAGATCACATTTGGAGGAAATTTGAGAATGCCGAGACAAATTTGACCACCATTATCGATATTTGGGTGATATATAGGCATAGCAAATGTAATGATCGGATGCTGAAATGGATACCTAGGAAAAAAATATCTTCAGTTTACAACAACAAACCTAATCCACAAAACATATGCTTGTACAATTGCTCAATAAATCCCCAAATCCATCAAGCCGAAGCCGATTGCTAAGATTTTAAAGCCCTAAAATTGAATTTCAAAAAAATACCTTTTTGAGATTGAGACATTGAGTAAGGAGGCGAAGAACGGTGGTCTGCAGACGCGTCGTCGGCGGTGGTCTGCAGAGGCGTCGTCTCCGACGACGTCGATTTCCGTCTGCGGAGGAGGCGAAGAACGGCGTGCGGCGTAGAAAATCAAAGTAGATGGTGCGTTTCTGATGGATCGACCAATGTTTGGTTTCTCTCTTAGTAATGGTTTTTTTTTACACTCTGCACCCCTCCCTCTTCTTTCAAAAATCACAATTTACACCCTATAGTTTTTTTTTTTGTTTTTTTTTTTATAACTACTCGGTAATTTAATTTTTTTTACAATTCCAGGGTGTGCATCTGCCCACCCTCGTTATATACTAGATCCGCCCCTGGCTCCATCCAAGTGGGTTTGGTAGTGCTTGCCTTCATGAAATTTTTTTAGAAGGGTTTTTTGGTATTTCTCCCTTTTTCTTTTTTGGTTTTTACTTTCTTCAGCCTTTATTAAAAGTATGTTTGGGCTTACTTTTCTCGCTACAATTTTCTGATTTCTTAATTGTATATATATATGTATGTATATATATACACCTTAAATTTTGGTGAAAAACTAGTAAAAAACGCGTTTTACGTTAAGGGAGCGTAAAACGTGTTTTTAAGTTTGGCGCGGTGGCATTTTTGTAATTAACGGGAAGTTGTTGTGCGCTGATCAGAAGTGCCAGTGGTAGAGTAAAAAAGTGCCAGCACATGTACACTGGCACTTATTAACACTAACACTGGCAGTTTTAATAAGTGCCAGTATCAATGTTAAAAAGTGTCAGTGTAATGGCTGGCAATTATTAACACTACCACTCAGTGGCGAATCTAGGATTCTAGATCAGGGTATGCACTTTCTTCGGGGGCGGAGCCCATGAATTTTTTTTTTTGGGGTCCGGGCTGGTTCAATTTTCAATTTTCAATTTTTAAAGCCCTAAAATTGAATACAAAAAATACCTTTTTGAGATTGAGACATTGTCGGAGAAGCGGAGCTCCAGAGGAAGGGGACCGCTGTAATCACCGCCGAAACCACCGTCCACCAGTTTGCCCGTCGTCCGTCGATCGTCGTCCCTTCCGGGCTTGCAGGCTGCAGCGGCGGAGCAGATGAAAAACAAAAGACGATTTGGATTTTCAATTTCCGTAAGCGGCTGTAGCGTCAAATAACTTCTCTAATTGTAACACTTTGCACCCTTCTTCCTTTAAAAATTAACAATTTGCACCCCTATTTTTTCTTTTCTTTTCTTTTTTTTTTTTTTTTTTTTTTTTTTATAGCTAGTCGGTAAAAAAAATTCCGATTTCCAGGTTATGTAGTTGCGTAGCCTGGCGACTAACTGGATTCGCCACTGCTACCACTGACACTTTTAATAAGTGTCAGTATCAATGTAAAAAAGTGTCAGTATACTCACTGACAATTTTTAACATTACCACTGGCAATTAAGAAAAGTGCTAGTTTCATGTTTATAAAATGCCAGCATGAAATCACTGGCTATTTGTAATGTTAACACTGGGCATTTATCATGGTTGCCAGTATTTACGAAAATGCCACCCCTTGTTTTAAAGTATAACTGCTAGCGTCTTTGAAAAACACGTTTTTCCTTAGCTTAAGGAAAAACGCGTTTTTTTAAGACCAAGTCTAAAATTTGGGTTTGGTTCTTACAATAGTATTAGATTTTGAGTCTTTCTTCTTTAATATATTTTCAAATTTGTTATAATCACCGATAAAATTTCACTGACTTTTCTTTTATTATTTTTTTATTATCTCAATTCCAAAAAAGTCAATGACCCAATTACTGTTTAGATTTGAGGATTAGGGTTTAATGGATGTGTTGTGTTAGGGTTAAAAAAAAATGAAAACTTATAAAAACAATTGGCTTAAAGTCTCTAATTTCAGATGACCGACTCCAACCAAAATACTGTAGTGCATTAGTAGTAGTAGTGGATAATGAGCACCATGGGCAGATCTACAGTATATGGTGGGGGTGCAAGTGCACCCGCAAAATTTTCGTGATTAAGAAGAAAAAAATTGTATTTCTATCTGATATAATATAAGTACACCCCCTAAATAACATATTATGTTTGTTGTGCTGGTGGTTAGTGTACTGAATTTATGCCTTAGAGGTGCTAAATGCTTTTAACCGCCTTCAATTTGGTCCTATTAATAAACCCATACTCTTCAATTTGAGCTAGTGTATGTCCATTTCCTATTTTTTTTTTTTTCCCCATTCTCCTCCATATTTCTATTTATTGAAATATTAGATAATTATAATTTGATACAAACAATTATTAAAAGTGTTGTATCTTAATTGAGCATTATAATTAGAAATTTGAATTGTAAGCACGTAGTAGTAGGGGACAATTATAATTTCAAAAAAATATTGTAAATTTGTGCACCCACTGGAGAAAATTTATAGGTCCGCCACTGATGAGCACATGCTTATTAAGCAGGATTTAGTAGTATATCATATGGTTGGATTGTCCGAACAAAGAATTTGGTCCAATAATCCAAATCCCATTGTATACACTGAACCAAACTCAACTTGGCACGAGGTCAAAATAAAATTCTAATCATTCTGATCCCAATGTCTGCTCAACAAAACTAAATGGAATTACTAATATTTTACTTTGGTCAACAAAATTAAATGGATTAATATTTTGCTTTTAGGCAGGGAATTAACTGTTAAATCATCCTCCAACATAGACCTCCCCAATCAGTCAAATTTATACTCCCTCCCACCTGAAATAAAATAGGATTTTGGTAAACTTGATTTTATTTTGACCAAGTCTTTTAAAGAAAATATAATAATTCAAATAAAAATTTAAAAATTGTTATTGTATCACAATTAATAATACTCTCAATAACAATTTTTAAATTTCTATTAGGATAATTATTTCTTATTTAAATTACATGGTCAAAGTATAAAAAAACTACCAAAATCCTATTTCGGGAGGGACAGATGGAGTATTTCTCTTTATCAAACATAAGACTACTCCCTCTGTCCCAGACTAAGGTTCTTACTTTTCTTTTTGGTTTGTCCCAGACTAAGGTTCTTAGTTGCTTTATTACCTAAAATGGACAATGGGACCCACTTGCCATTCTCACAACAAATTTTTTTTACCCACTTTCTCTCTCCTACTTCCTTCTACTTCACTTTTCATACTCACAACATTTACTTTTTCTTAATTTTTGTATAAAGTCAAACTAAGAACCTTAGTTGGGACGGAAGGAGTATCATATATCAAACATCAAACACTTCGGACCGGCAGTCTCATGCATGGTCACTAGATCAACCTCCCTCTGGTTTGATGAGGAATGAGGATTGACAGTGCTCCTTTGTCCCGAGGAAAAGATAATGTAAACTTCAATAATAAGTAAATTTTGATTAAATAAAAATATTAATATATTCATTTCAATAAAGTAATAATTTTTATTGATAAATTACTTTTAAAAAAATCAATAGAAACTTCTAAAATTCTATTGAGATTAAAAACTGAACTTATGAATGCTTAAAGTTCATCTGTAACCATTAAAAGTCAAATAGAATTATATTTTCGGGAAGGAATGAATACTTTAGTCAAATGAAAATGGAGAGAGGAAGTAGTGTTATCTCGATCTCAAAATATATGTCGCAGTTGATTTTCAGCATTTAAAAAATGTATTTTACATATCTATACATTACATTACATGTACAATACTAAAATTGTGTGAATACTCTTTTTTTAATTTAAAAATGTGATAGTAGTTATCATGAGATGAATCACAATGAAAATAAGAAATACTCCCGCCGTCCCTCTTTAATCTATAAAAAATGGCATTTTAGTTGTTCCACTTTAATTTACAAAATTTAAAAATAGAAACTTTTAAATATATGTTAAATAATGGGACATACTTGTCATAATTACAACTTTTACTTAGTTACTACTATTTTTTACCTTAATTTCTCTCTCCTACCAACTATTTATACTCACAACACATCACATTTTCAATCATCTTCTTAAGTTTTGTGCCAAAATTCATCTTTAATATATAAATTTAAGTAGGGCAGAGAGTATATAATGTGTCGGTTTATGTATCGTTTATTTCCCTTGTTTTTCGAATGTATTACGCTTTATTTTTATGTACTTAGACTAGTTTTGATGTAATTTGGGCAATTATTGTATTGTTGGGCTTTATTGTAATATGTGAATTTTGGTCTTTTTACTTTGTATCCGGATTTATTATTTATGAGCTTCAAAGTTTTGTTCCAAGAAGTCAAGAAAAATAAGCAAGGGCACGACTCGTGACCATCTTCATCAGCACGGGTGCAGGACTTGGAACGACTAGGGAGCATGAGTTGAAACCAAGGAACAACTCGTGCCAATTAGCACGAGTCGTGCTAGGCGGCCTGGAGCGCGGATCATGGGCAGACAGGAATTTGGTGCTCAAGAAGATCTTTCAACTTGTGTTCATGTACTCTCTCAACAAATGGTTCATGTTTTACTGCAGGAATCTTCAAACCAATCCTCATATCATCATTCCCATTAACCTTGGACACATCCTCTACCTTTGGCTCTACTACATCCATGAAACATAGTGACTGACCATCATCTTTAGGGACTTTCTAGGAGTAAAAAATGTTGAACTCCATTTCATCCCCATCGAAATCTATAGTCAAAGATCCGTTGGAAACATCCAACTTAGTATGAGCCGTAGAAATAAATGGCATTCCCAATAGAATGGGAGCTTTAGGATCCGTGTCCATCTCTAACACATAAAAATCAGCAGGAAAAATGAACTTACCAACCCGGACAAGCACATCCTCAACCTTCCCCTTAGGATATGCATTAGATCTATCCGCCAACTGAATAACTACTCGAGTATCCTGTAACGGTTCCAACTTTAGTTTTTCAAACAATGCATAAGGCATGACATTGATTAAAGCACCCAAGTCAAGCATAGCCATATGCTCAGATGATGAATCGATTTTGTCATATATTATTTCTACATTTTTATATTATTTTTATGGACTTTTTGATGTAATTTAGAATAGTTTAATGTAATTTTTGGTCTATTTGTGTTTGAGGAACTTTGTGAGAATTGGTGCATTTTGAGACTCTTTCCAGTGTTATTAGTTTTTTTTTTTTTATGTAATTGCAAAGTCCTAGTGCTTTAGTGTTGAAGACCATGATTGCTTAAGTCAAATTCCAAGTCAAAAGTCAACTGTCCAAGTCAGCAGTCAACAGTCAAAGCCAAGCAGGAAAAAGAAGACTGGAAAAGCAAGTCAGGCGCCCGCTCGGTTTAAGTCAAGCGCCCGCTCGCTCAAGCGCCCGCGTGAATTAAAGTAGCAAAACGGCCCAACGTACTGGTCACTGGAGCGCCCGCCTGCATGACTCCAGGCGCCCGCCTGCTACCCTCGCCAGGAATTTCGGGATTTTTTTTTTTTTTTTATTTGGTTAATTCCTTCTCGGTTTTGGACTCTTCTCTCATGGATAAAAGGGATTAGGTTTTCAGAACGGTTTTTTCTTATGCTTTATTTCTAGGTTTTGAAGATTGTAACAAGATTGAAGGTTTTATTTACTCAAGCGTAATATCCAGGTTTATGAATTTTAATTCTTTTCTTGTGATAATCATTATGAGTATGAGTAGCTAATTCTCTTGTGATTTGCGGATTGGTAGTAACAATACAAGATCTTTATGCTATAGTTCTTAATCCATAATTCAATATTATTCTAGAGTGGTAAAATATTTGTAATTCTTTCTAGGGTTTCAGATTTATGTTAAGATACTTTTGGCCCTAGAATTTGTGGGTATTTATTGCTACAGTAACTCGGGCATTAATACATTGACCATTGTTTTACCACTTAGATCCAATTGAGGACGTAACTGAAATCAACCGGATCTAGGTTCATATATTCTTTTGATCTTCATGAATTCTTTGATTATTATATTTACGTAACTGGAAGTGTAATAAAAGAGGAATATTTGAGTTGCAAATCGCATACCAAACCGTCCCAACTCTTGATTTTGTGAATGAACCCTAGAATGATATTGATGTCTTTATTAGTAAAAATAGCATAAAGTGAATGTATTGTGAAACCCAATCCGTGAGTCTCGTTGTCAAATCTTGAATTCAATCTTTGCGTTATTTTGCCTATTAATTTAGTTTACTTTCATTCCTTATTAGTTAAATTAGTTTAATAAAATCAATCAAAAACCCCCTGGTTACTCTTTACATTAATTAAATCAACTTGTGTATCCACGAGTCTCTGTGGTTCGACCCTTACTTTTGTATACTGCTGCTTCGGCACTTGTACACTTGCAAGGTATTTTTATTACACAATGGATTTTATCCATCAAGTTTTTGGCGCCGTTGCCGGGGACTTGTTGTGATTTACAAGTTCATTTAATCGGTGTATGTTTGGTAGACGTTCATTGGATCCCCAGTTGGTCCCTTTGAACGATAATATTGATAGACTTGATAGGGGCATTCCCTCTATTAGTGAGTCTGAATCTGAAGCTTCTGTCACCGAGACAGAGGTAGTCTTAAGTGAATTGGAAACTTCTTCCACCGAGGGAGAAGAAATTGAAGTAATAATGGCAAACCCATTAATGAAAGAGTATGCTAGGCCCAAGGTCGACACATCGGTGTCGTGCATTGTCTTGACTGATGCAGCTAAAACCTATGAGGTAAAGGGCCATTATTTTAGTCAGTTGCCTAAGTTCCAGGGTCTTCCCGGTGGGGATTCTTTGAACTTTTTGAGAGAATATATGATGATTGTGTCGGGATTCCCAGTCAAGGAGGGGGTTACTGACGAACAATTAAGGCTTAAATACTTCCCTTTTGCTCTTCAAGGGGCAGCCAAAACTTGGCTTCTGTTACTTCCTGCTAGGAGTATTACCACATGGGATGGGTTGCACGATATTTTTCTTAAGAAATTTTTTCCACATGCCAACTTTGGCCACCTTTAGACAGAAAATTATAGGATTTACTCAAGATAAAGGTGAGCCATTCCATGAGGCATGGGATAGATTTAAAATGTTACAAGTGCAATGCCCCCATCATGCTTTTCCTGAGGCCCTTTTACATCAAACATTTTATGGGGGGTTGACTGCAGCCAACCAAGCTATGGTCGACAATGCAGCAGTTGGCTTTTTAAGAGCCAAAACTGTTGCTGAAACTCAAGATTTATTTTAGATGTTAGGGGCCAATTCTCAAGAAAAAGGCTCTAGAGGGAAACCTACGGGAGTGCATGAATTAAGTGGTGTAGATGAGTTTGCTAGACAAGTATCCTTGATGAACCAAAATTTGGCAAAATTTAACATGAATATGGGTTCATCAAGTGCTAATGTGATAGCTGATTTCTGTGCTAACTGTGGTTCTAATGCTCATGCTACTAATGTTTGCCAAAGTGTTGCGCATTGTGATTCTGAACAGGTTAATGCAATGCAAGGTTGCCCCCCACGACAAAATTAAGGTGATATGTATTCTAACACTTATAATCCAAATTGGAGAAATCACCCAAATTTTTCGTGGAGGGGTAACCAAGGGAACCAGTTTCAACAAAAACCTCTTTATCCTTCTCCCCCACAAGGGAATCCAGAACAGCAACCTAAGCAATCTTTAGAGGATATGATGAGGTCAATGATGCAAGAGCAACAGCAAATGAAAATGATGATGGAGCAGCGAGAGAAGCAGCATGATGCTGTCAACAAAAAGCTGGAGACCCAAATTGGTTAACTAGTTGTGGGGCAGCAAGGGCATAAACCGGGAACCTTCTCAAGTCAAGGGGAGCAAGCCAAGGCCATCATGACCTTAAAAAATGGCAAACGGGTAAGTAATGAGGTACATTCTGAACCTTCTCCTAAACCTTCTGAAATCCCTGTGGAGGATGTTGTTGATAAGAGTACTAATGGCATGGGGGAAATTCCTGTTACTGATTCTCCCACTCCCAAGCCATATGTACCTCCTGTACCATTTTTTGGTAGATTTATGAGAAGCAAACTGGATAAACAAATGTCTGATTTGTATGACATGTTTTCAAAAGTGAACATTAATCTTCCATTGTTGAATGTCATTAAAAATATTCCAGCTTATGCTAAGTTTTTTAAAGAATTAAATTTCAGGAAACCCAAGTATGGGAATGATGTGAAGTTGATTATGGGAGAAAGTTCTAGTGCTGTGGTACAACAGAACCTCCCACCTAAATTGAAGGACCCCGAAAGTTTTAACATTTCTATATCTATGGGGGACTCTAAAAAAGTGAAGGCAATGTTGGATCTTGATGCTAGCATTAATCTGTTGCCCCATCATTTGTATCTTGAGTTGGGTTACCCGAGCTAAAACCCACCACAATGACCTTACAACTGGCCGATCGTTTAATCAAGAGGTCATTGGGAATTGTGGAGGATGTTTTGGTGCAGGTAGCCAATTTAATTATTCCTGTAGATTTTGTGGTGCTAGAAACTGTGAATGGTGTTGGGAATAGTCAGGATTCTCCCATATTGCTTGGGCGTCCATTTATGGCTACTACTAACACCATCATTAATGTGGGTGATGGGACTCTATCTATGTGTGTGGCTAATGAGAAAATAGAAATATCTGTGTTTGATGTCATGCAAAGTCCCACAGATGATGAGTCTTGTAATTGTGTGGATATTATTGAGGATTGTGTGAGTGAAGTTCTGTGGCATGAGAGAGACTGTGAGGAGTTAGAGTCTTTGTTGTCAACTGTCGGTGAGAAACTTAGGGATAATGCGGATGTTCAACTGATGGCTGTGGAAAAAGCCGACGAACACCATCCTAGTGATGGCCCGTTTCACCCCCTAGGCCACTTCAATGAGAAGTCGGTGCCTTCTATTGTAACCCCTCCAGCTCTTGAGCTGAAAGCCCTCCCTTCAAATTTAAAGTATGTTTTTCTTGGGGAGGGAGAGACTTTGCCCGTGGTAATTGCCTCAGATTTGACCCTAGACCAAGAGGCAAAGTTGATCAAAGTGCTTCGTGAGCACAAGCAGGCCATAGGGTGGACCTTAGAAGATATCAAAGGCATAAGCCCCTCCATGTGCATGCACAAAATTAATATCATAGATGGTGCTAAGCCGTCTAGAGAGAGACAGAGGAGGCGGTTAGGAAAGAGGTCCTAAAATTGTTGGATGCAGGCATTATCTATGCCGTTGCTGTTAGTGAGTGGGTGAGCCCGGTTCAAGTTGTTCCAAAAAAATCGGGTAACACTGTCACCACTAATGAGAGGGGTGAGGAAGTCCCAACAAGGGAAGTGATTGGGATTAGAATGTGCATAGATTTACGCAAACTGAATGCTGCAACAAAGAAAAATCACTTCCCTTTTCCCTTCATTGACCAAATCTTAGAGAGGTTAGCTGGACATGAGTATTATTTCTTATTGGATGGTTTCTCGGGATATAACCAAATTCCCATTGCACCTGAGGACCAAGCCAAGACCACTTCCACGTGTCCCTTTGGCACATTCACTTTCAGGAGGATGCCCTTTGGGCTATGTAATGCACCTGTGAATTTTCAAAGGTGTATGACCTCCATATTCTCTGACTTGATTGAGAAATGTGTTGAAGTCTTTATGGATGAATTCTCGGTCTTTGGTAATAGTTTTGATGGGTGCCTCGAGAATCTGACATTGGTTTTAAAACGTTATTGCGAGACAAATTTGACCCTTAGTTGGGAAAAACGTCATTTTCTCGTGAGGCATGGTATTGTGTTAGGGCACTTGGTATCTAGTAAGGGGATAGAGGTTGATAAAGAAAAAAATTGATGTGATTTCTAAATTACCTCCCCTGTGTCGGTTAAAGGTGTGCGAAGTTTTCTGGGCCATGCTGGTTTTTTAGGCGTTTCATAAAAGATTTTTCCAAAATTTGTAAGCCTTTATGTAACTTGCTCGCTAAGGATACTGAGTTCATATTCGACCGAAATGCTTGGAAGCATTTAATTTGTTGAAAGAAAAATTAACTTGTGCCCCCATTCTGTCTAGCCCCAATTGGTCTCTACCTTTTGAGATCATGTGTGACGCGTCTGATTTTGTGATTGGGGCTGTGTTGGGGCAAAGAGTGGACAAATTACCTCATGTGATTCATTATGCAAGTAGAACTTTAAATGATGCACAGCTGAATTATACTACCACTGAAAAAGAATTTTTAGCAGTTGTGTTTGCTCTCGAAAATTTTCGTTCTTACTTGCTTGGATCCAAGGTAATTGTCTATTCTGATCATGCTGTATTAAAATATTTGTTGAATAAAAAGGATGCTAAACCTAGACTTCATAGGTGGATGATCCTACTGTAGGAGTTTGATATTGAGATTAGAGATAAGAAGGGGACCGAAAATGTGGTGGCGGATCACTTATCTAGGCTTGAGGACTTCACTTTCACGAGTGTAATTGATGGGCCGATTCTGGTTAATGAAAGTTTTCCGGATGAGCAACTTTTTGCTTTACATGTTCAAGAGCCTTGGTATGCTGATTTCGTGAATTATCTGGTGACTAACTTGATGCCACCACACTTCACTTACGACCAAAAATGAAAGTTTAAGTCGGATGTAAAGAATTACATTTTGGATGACCCTTATCTGTGGAAAGTGTGTCCGGATAAGATTATTCGGCATTTTATTCCTGAGCATGAGCAGTCTAGTGTGTTGAGGTTTTGCCATGAACTCCAATGTGGGGGTCATTTTAGTGGGCAAAAGACCGTTAGGAAAGTGCTTCAAGCGGGGTTATATTGGCCCACTTTATTTAAAGATGCTCAGGAATTTTGTGTGGGGTGTGATAGACGTCAAAGGTCCGACAGTATAGGAAAAAGAGATGAGATGCCCCTCCAAAATAATTTAATTGTTGACATTTTTGATGTGTGGGGCATTGATTTTATGGGTCCTTTTCCTCCATCTCATGGTTATCTTTACATTCTTGTGGCAGTCGATTATGTGTCAAAATGGGTGGAAGCAATTCCAACCCGCACTAATGATGCTAATGTTGTTTGCAAGTTTGTTTGTGATTGTATTTTCAGCAGGTATGGAGTTCCAAGGGCGATCATTAGTGATCAAGGGACTCACTTCACCAACAAGATGTTCAATAATATGTTGAAAAAGTATGGGGTTGTACATAAGTTGGCCACGGCATATCATCCCCAAACTTCGGGTCAAGTGGAGGTGAGTAACCGACAAATTAAAAGGGTGTTAGAAAAAACAGTGCGTCCTAACCAAAAGGATTGGGCCTTGAAATTGAATGATGCACTGTGGGCATACCGTACAGCATACAAAACACCCATTGGGATGAGCCCGTACCGGATTGTCTATGGCAAAGAATGTCATCTTCCTGTTGAGCTAGAGCACAAGGCATATTGGGCTATCAAAGAACTCAACATGGATTTGACACAAGCGGGGGAGAAAAGGCTATTAGCACTTGATGAGATGGAGGAGATGAGACAAGAAAGCTATGACAATGCGAAATTGTATAAGGAACGCACCAAGCGGTATCATGACCAACATTTGAAATCCAAAACTCTCCTTCCGGGTATGAAAGTTCTCCTTTTTAATTCCCGGTTGAAGTTGTTTCCGGGCAAGTTAATGTCCAAGTGGTCGGGTCCGTTTGAGTTGGTGCAAGTGTTCCCTCATGGAGCTGTGGAGCTAAAAGATTTGACAAATGGAACAACTTTCAAAGTCAATGGACATCGAGTTAAACCATATTATGAAGGGGTCCACACGCTTGCAGACATGGTGGACTTATACATGATCACGTTGGGTGATCCGGATATTGAATTCTAGGATTTCTGAGGCATCATGTTGATCCATCGACTTGAAACAAAGGCGCTTGTTGGGAGGCAACCCAACCAGGTATCATTTTATTGCTTTATGTTTTTCCTTTCAGTTTATAATCATTTTTAAATTGGGAGTGTATTATTCTTCAACGCCATGAGGACATAGCATATTTTTGGTTTGGGGTGGTGGTATTCATATATATAAAAAAAAAATTATTATTGCTTTCGTGTCTTTTAATTTTAAGTCGGTTTGAACTACGGTGACCTAAGCCCCTTATTGTCTTAGTGGGAACGTAGGCAACGAAAGTGCGATCAATAGTTAGTCCGTGTCTTCCTTCTTGGATCTCTCCGAGTTTGTGGGTTTATAGGGGAGTGTAAATAGTGTCACCCTCCAAAAAGATTTTATTTTATTGAGTCATTTTTTTATGGATATTACGCTTGTGATGTTTGTTTGTGGTGATGTGCAGAGATTCAATTCAACCGGAGCTGGAAAAAAAAATCTGCTCGAAAATTGAACCAGGCGCCCGCTTGAATTAACAAATCGAAATCTTCAGATCTACTGCCCGCTTGAGTGTCCGCGTGGTTTTTATCAAGCGCGCGCGTGACCCCCAGGCGCCCGCCTGCCCTGTCACGAGCGCCCGCTCGATGCGCCGGAAAAGAAACCCAAGTCTGATCAAAATCGGGATTGGGGAATAATTATCCCTAATTTCCCCATCTTCTCCATATTATTTCTCTCTCTAAAAACCTACCTCACACCCATCTCTCTCTCTCTCTACAAATCAACCACCCAAACCCACCATATTTGACCAAATTCAAACCAAATTCTACCCTTTCCTCACCTAATATCAAGAATCCATACCTTAAATCACCATTAGATCCGGGGAATTGCAAGATTTTGTTCAATTTTGAAGGAAGGGGAACGGGTTGATTTAAAGGTGTTAGGGGTGGAATTTAGGTGCTACAGAAGGGTAAAGTGATCGTTGGGTTGCGAGCTTCCGGGAACTATCATCTTTCTGAACTCCGGCGATATTCCGGCGAACTCCGGCGAGTTTTTCCGGCGACCCTCCGGTAAGAAATTTTCAGTTTTTTGTAGAGCTTTGAGTGGGTTGATTATGCTGTGATAATGCCGCCTAAGGGTAAAGGTCGTGTTCCCCCACCCCAAGTGAACGTAAATTTTGACAATGCCCGTTTTGTCTCTCGCAATTCCGAAGAGTATTTTGAGAATAAACAGAATAATGGGGTGACGGTAGATGGGGATTTGACTTGAAAGAATGTGGGTTGGATGAGATAATCAATTTTTACAAGTTAAGGCAATTCTTGGCTAAACCAAAACAGACATGGTCTAAATTGTTGATACAGGATTTCTACGCGAATTTCCACTCGGCAACTGAGGCCACCAACGTCTGGGTGAGGGGACATAACGTCAATGTGTCCGCCTCAGCCATCAATGCTTATTATGGTTTATCTAATGAGGTGGAGATTGATGATTGTAACTATTGGAGATTGAAGAGAGAGTTGCAGGAGAACCTGAATGAGACTCTAGCTCTGTTCTCGGCTAAGTTTAATGTGCATATTGATAGGGAGAATATCAGACATGGGTATTTGTTTTATATTAGGGATTTGGGTTTGGAGTTACGGGCACTGTACCGATTTATCTGTGAAAGGATCATGCCTACTTCTCACTATCAGGAGGTCCATTAGTACAGATCCCCTTTACTGTACGCCATGATGAGGAGGATGCCCGTGAATATCAGGGGCATAATGCGCAGTGAGATGGGGGACCGGGCCAAAAACTTGGAGAACAAGAATTATCTATTTTCGATCATGATCACGACTATGGCGGATAGGGCAGGGGTACCTGTGGAAGGATTTCCCAAAACCTTGACTCCCGGAACCACAGTGACGAAATCCACCACTGAGAGTGGAGGAGCAGGAGGACGAGGATGGCCCCCAGCCCCAGTGCAGATGGATATGGATGAGGACCCACCGATGACTCAGAGAGAGATGCAGTATTATGTGTCTCGGCAAATCCAGGGGGTGGATGAGAGGCTGCAGGAATATCAGCAGCAGCAGATGCTAGCCAATTATCATCGTCAGTGCCGAGAGGATGATAATGATGAGAGGCTACGGAGACTGGAGGAGGCGTTTTATGCCAACCAGCAGGAGGAACAGTATTTCAGGCGCCGGATGATGGCGCACCATTTTCCTGGAGAGCAGTTTCCTCCTTTGATCTACCCGCCACCTCCGTCTCAGTATACACCACCACCACCACCTAGCAGTGCTTGGGCCGGAGCCACTTGGAACCAGTTCACTAGAGGACCAGATCAGGGGTCGAGTTCAGGTTCGGGTATGCCTGGTCCTTGAGACCATTTTTTTCCCGCCTTCACAGTGATTTGAGGTATCCCTACCCTTTTATTTGCACTTTATATGTGAGAGCATTGGGGGCAATGCTCAGTTTTGGTTTGGGGGTGGGGGATACCTGTTGGTTGATTGATGCTATCACCTGTATAGTTAGTTAGTTAGTTTTTATTATTTCAAAAAAAAATTAATTAAAAAAAAATTGAAAAGAAAAGAGAGGCTAGGTGAAAACCCGAAAGGGCGCCTAGGAAAAAGGAGAGGAAGAGAATAAATCCCATGGCGTAGGAGACACAAGGGAGGTTTGGAGTGTTGGGTAGGTTTTTATTGTGGTGTAGGAGGTTTGAATTAAAGGCGATAAGATAGAAAATCCTCATATTTCTTTTTGGAGTAATAAGGGGCGTTGGAGCTTATTATGAGGTAAATCATTGCTAAGGGGTATCCTAGTTTTGATTTATTTTTTAGGAAGGATGTAGTGAAAGATAAGCGTGGGGGAAACATAGGTCATTTTAGTTCCCCCTAGCTTTGGTGTGTGGGCCCGAGTCGGATATGATTTTATTTGCTTATTAATAGTGTTGATATCGATTAGGGCCATTGCTACTCATTTTTGTGAAGATATAAGGAGACGTAGTTCTTTTATTACGTGGTGTAGTTTTTTTTTCTTTCTTTTGACTTGGTTGATGGGAGATGTAGAGGAGTTTAGGCGTCATCTTCCTCCATGCTACGCTTATAGACCGGTGCTTAGATGTGGGGTTAGGAATATTACTCTGGGACGAGTAATGGTCTAAGCGTGGGGGAATTTTATGAATCGATTTTATCATATATTATCTCTACATTTTCATATTATTTTTATGGACTTTTTGAAGTAATTTAGAATAGTTTAATGTAATTTTTGGTCTATTTGTGTTTGAGAAACTTTGTGAGAATTTGTGCATTTTGAGACTCTTTCCAGTGTTATTAGTTTTTTTTTATGTAATTGCAAAGTCCTAGTGCTTTAGTGTTGAAGACCATGATTGCTTAAGTCAAATTCCAAGTCAAAAGTCAACTATCCAAGTCAGCAGGCAACCGTCAAAGCCAAGCAGGAAAAAGAAGACTGGAAAAGCAAGTCAGGCGCCCGCTCGGTTTAAGTCAAGCGCCCGCGTGCCTATCTGCAAGCGCCCGCGTGAATTAAAGTAGCAAAACGGCCCAACGTACTGGTCACTGGAGCGCCCGCCTGCATGACTCCAGGCGCCCGCCTGCTACCCTCGCCAGGAATTTCGGGATTTTATTATTTTTTTTATATTTGGTTAATCCCTTCTCGGTTTTGGACTCTTCTCTCATGGATAAAAGGGATTAGGTTTTCAGAACAGTTTTTTTCTTATGCTTTATTTCTAGGTTTTGAAGATTGTAACAATATTTGTGGGTATTTATTGCTACAGTAACTCGGGCATTAATACATTGACCATTGTTTTACCACTTAGATCCAATTGAGGATGTAACTGAAATCAAACGGATCTTGGTTCATATATTCTTTTGATCTTCATGAATTCTTTGATTATTATATTTACGTAACTGGAAGTGTAATAAAAGAGGAATATTTGAGTTGCAAATCGCACACCAAACCGTCCCAACTCTTGATTTTGTGAATGAACCCTAGAATGATATTGATGTCTTTATTAGTAAAAATAGCATAAAGTGAAGGTATTGTGAAACCCAATCCGTGAGTCTCGTTGTCAAATCTTGAATTCAATCTTTGCGTTATTTTGCTTATTAATTTAGTTTACTTTCATTCCTTATTAGTTAAATTAGTTTAATAAAATCAATCAAAAACCCCTTGGTTACTCTTTACATAAATTAAATCAATTTGTGTATCCACGAGTCTCTGTGGTTTGACCCTTACTTTTGTATACTGATGCTTCGGCACTTGTATACTTGAAAGGTATTTTTATTACACAGTGGATTTTATCCATCATCAGAATTATCACCTAAACCCACCGGAATCACAAACATACCTGGATCACTGCACTTCTTAGGCATCTTCTTCTGATAAACCGCAGACACATGCTCATATACCTTCACCTTTTTCTGAATCCTTGCTTTCTGATCCCTCTTCAAAGTACACAACTCCTTAAGGAACTTGGTATATCTCGGAACAGTCTGCAGCAAGTCTAAAAATGGGATGTTAACCTCAAGCCTTTTGAAAGTATTGAAAATAGCCTTATCAGGCTCCAGTTTACGATGCTCTCTCAAAGCCTCAGGAAATGTAACATCCGGCTCATAAATTGTGGGCTCTGGTGTAACACTCTTCTCCTCTGGAGTCTTCTCCTTAGGCACATCTTTCTCAACCTCCATCACTGGCTCCTCCGGTATAACTCTCTCCCCAATCTCCTTATCGCTTCGTTAAGTCATGGCACATGCACTTTGCTTAGGGTTTGGTTATGTTCTAGATTGTACCTTCTCTGCCTCTCTAGCCTCTAGTCTCCCAACTGCATCTGCTACTTGACCCATTTGTCTCTCTAGATTACCAATACTCGCATCGGTCTTCTGTTGATACTGCTGGAAGTTGCTATTCATCATGCTTACTGATTGCGCTAAAGAGTGAATCATATCATCTGTAGACTGTCTCGGAGGGTTACTCTGATATTGTTCCTGCTGCCCATACGGTGGTCTATACTGATAATACTGATTAGTCAGATACTGCTGTCTCTTTACACTCCTGACCCAAATAGGCAAATAGAGCTAGAGATAAAATCTTTTGTATCATCTTTTATGTAACACATGTTATCCGGTAGTTATTAAATATTAAGATTGAAATCACTATTATGTCAATATTAATGCATAGTCGTTTAATCACTTATAATACATAAATCTATATATATTAAAAGTTGAAGCGGAAGGATGTGGATTCGCCATGTGGACATTTTTTTGCTAAAGGTTGCTTTTGGTGAAGCCATGTCATCACTACCTTAAACTTTAAGTGACTTTTGATATTCTTCTTATTAGCTAATAATATTAGTTAAAGATATTAGTTATTATATAGGTTAACTATTACTATTAATAGTACTAGTTAACCATAATATAGTAATAGTTAACTTAAATAGTAACTATTATGGTTAACTAATACTATTAATAGTATTTGTTAACCATAATGGTTACTATATAAGTTAACTATTACTATTACTAGTATTAGTTAACAATGATAGTTATTATATAAGTTAACTATTACTATTAGTAGTATTAGTTAACAATGATAATTACTATAAAAGTTAACTATTACCATTAATAGTATTAGTTAACTATTATAGTTACTATATACTCCCTCCGTTTCAGGTAAGTTGCAATATGGAAGAGGAAGCACAAAAATTAAGAAAGGAGAATAATGAGTGGTTGGGAGGAAAAAAGAGAATGAGTGGAGAATAATGAGTGGTTGGGAGGAAGAGATAAAATGAGTGGAGGATTATAAAAGTAATAAAGAGTTTCCTTATTTGGCATTGTTGCAACTTAAGTGGAATGCCCAAAATGACAAATTGTTGCAACTTACCCGGAACGGAGGGAGTATATAAGTTAACTAATACTATGAATAACATTAGTTAACCATAATAGTTACTACTATATAAGTTAACATTTATTATTAATATTATTAGTTAATTATAATAGTTATTATATATATTAACTATTATTATTTATAATATTAATTAACTAAATATTACGTCTCATGAAGTGATGTCAGCATTGCCTCTACAACTAAGAGGCTATTTATTTTTCTCATTCTTAGCTAATAGTATTAGCTAATTTTATTAGTAACTATATAGGATAATATTATCTTTAATTTATTATTTTAAAATACTATAAAAGACTAATTCTACTTATAGTCATCTTCTACAGATGCAATACTCATATATATAATTTAGAATAGAAAATTGAAATGTCAAAAGTTAATACTAAATTTATTGTGAGCAATCATTTATTCATTAATAATTAATTTTAATATATTATTAAATTTTGAGGGTTTCCAATAGTCATATTGATAATCCATAACACTAAATTAACAAAATCAAACTATTATGACTTAAGCAATTACCACTTCAGTTACAATTATAGGTCATAAAATTTCAAAGGTTGAGAACATTTTAAAGATTATGAAATTTACATCGAATGTATAACAATATCTTCAACGAATGAACCACTAAAGTTTACGTTCATAAAAATAAACCAAATATGGTATACTCCCTCCATCCCACCCGAATTAGAATTTTTTGGTTGGGCACGGGGATTAAGAAAGAAGTGTTAGTGGAGTAGGTGTTGTGAGTCTGAAAAGTGAAGTAGGAGAGTGAAAGTGGGGTAGAAAATAATTAGTGGAAAGTTGTTATGAGTGTGAATGTGAGTCCCATTAAATAAAACACTTCCATTTTTGGGTTGTCCTAATTCGAATGGGATACCCAAAATGAAAATTTGTCCTAATTCGAGTGGGACCGGGGGGGGGGAGCATTAACTAATCTCTACACATAAATGAATGGTCTCATTAATTTTTGATAAACGGCTTAAACTTTATTGAAAAGATTTTTTATTGTTCACTCTCTTCATACTTCAACGTTATTGGCTTGCAAGTCAACCCCAATTTTTTATACTGAAATTCAAATAGATAACTTCTTAAAGACATGGGTAAAAATGTCATTTGTTAGGTGTATCTCATTTTCTTTTTGAACTCAATATCTAAGAAAAGTAGTTTACTAATCTTTGTCATCACATTCTTTTATGTACTCCCAACCCATTATCGTGCGGAGCATGGGCTAACTTACTAGTTATATACAAAAATAATACAAAAGATTTCATTTAGTAGAACTGAAATGATAGGGAAAAGGAGGAGTAGATATTAGATAATCTTTGAGAGACAGAGGAGGAAATGTGAGCTCCTATTTCAAAATACTAGTTTCATTTTCTTTTTTTATTTATTCAAAAACATTAGTTTTATTTTCAAATTAAGGCTTTGAACTCCTTGAATTTGCTTTACAAAGTTTAAAAAGACAAATAAGAATATTAGTTGGGGACGGTGGGAGGGGTTCCGAAAATTTGTTTTGTTTGACGTTTTAAGGTTAACTCATATTAACTTTGACCATATTCCCTCTGTCCCATACCAAAGGGCACAATTTGATTGTTTTGGTCAACTAAGTCAATTTTTACCAAAATTTTATGAATATCTAAATATTTCTATGAAATTCTAAAAATTATTATTGTTTCACTATTATCATAAAATTATGGTCAAAGATTGATTCAATTGACCAAAAAAATCAAACTATGCCCTTTAGTATGGGACGGAGGGAGTATATTAGTATATGGGTCAACTACCATTTAGTCCTTCAACCAAATGAAAATTACCACCTAGGACAAGGAATTTATAATATTACCACCTAGTCCGAGGGTTATTAAAAGGACACTCATGCCCTTAATAAATAATGAAAAATTACATTAATGCTACTCCCTCCATCATTTCACTTTCTCTCTCCAACCACCATGACCACATTTGACCACCATCCCAACCACCTTCGGCGACCATTTTCCCGCGACCACCTCCGGCGACCTTTCCGACAACCACATACGGAGACTATTTTCCCGGCTACCACCATCTTCGGTGATCAAACAACTGAGAACTTATCAGTAAGTTCTCAGTTGTCAACTAAACAACTCCAGAGATAACATCCGGCGACCAAACAACTGTGAACTAATCAGTAAGTTCATAGTTGTCAACTAAACTACTAAGAACACGATCGACTCCGGCGACCAAACAACTGTGAACTAATCAGTAAGTTCACAGTTATCAACTAAACTACTAAGAACATCGACTCCGGCAATCAAACAACTGTGAATTTATCAATAAGTTCACAGTTGTCAACTAAACTAAGACCACGATCAACTCCGGCGCAGTAAGTTCACAGTTGTCAACTAAACTACTAAGAACACGATCAACTTCGGCGACCAAACAACTGTGAACTAATCAGTTGTCAACTAAACAGCCAAGAACACGATCGACTCCGGCTACAAAACAACTGTGAACTAATCAGTAAGTTCACAGTTGTCAACCAAACTACTAAGAACACGATTGACTTCGGCGACCAAACAACTGTGAACTAATCAGCAAGTTCACAGTTGTCAACTAAACTACTAAGAACATCGACTCCGGCGACCAAACAACTATGAACTAATCAGTAAGTTCACTGTTGCCAACCAAACTACTAAGAACACGATTGACTTCGGCGACCAAACAACTGTGAACTAATCAGTTAGTTCACAGTTGTCAACTAAGCTACTAAGAACACGATCAACTTCGGCGACCAAACAACCGTGAACGACTTCGGCGATCAAACAACTGTGAACTAATCAGTAAGTTCACAGTTGTTTCAAGAACAAGTGCACAATTTTTCCAAAGAACAAGTACGGAGTTGTTCCAATACAGGTTCCAAGAACATTTTACAATTTCCAAGAACACGTTCACAGTTGTTCCAAGAATAAGTTCCAGGAACAAGTTTACAGTTGTTCAATATCAAATTTCAAAAACAAATTCACATTTATTCCAAGAAATAAACGTAAACATAACAAACCAAATCAAAGCAACTTCATAGTTGTTAAAAAAATAACTGTGAACTGAGCAAACCATATATTTTGAACAAAATTTATACTCAATCACAAAATTGAACACAAACTCACATGTAACACACACAAAAAAAAAATGAGATTTAAACCAAATGTAGCAGCTAGAATCTAAGCCACAAACACAGAATATAACACTTTCAACAATAAATTAACATCAAGCAAAGTGTATTAATCTTGTTCTCGTCATGCGCACTAGGGGGAGAGAGAGATAGACTGGATATGTTGGATCTGTGCTGCAGCTGCAAGATCGGCCAGGGTGCGACTGGATTGGAGTTGCCGGCATGGAAGAAAGTGGACGGAGCTGAGGCTTCGCACTAGGGAGAGAGAGAGATAGAGATTGACTGGATCTACTGGGCCGTCGTCATCGTAAGAGAGAATCGCTGGAGGAGGGTGGTGGGAACAGATTGACCTGAGGCAGGTAGGGTAGTGAGATGCTCAGATCTGGTCGGAGAAAGGAGATGGTCGCCGGAATTTGAATTGACTAGATCTGTTGGGTTGTCGTCGGAAGAGAGCATCGCCGTAGGAGGTGGCCGGTGACGGAGAAGCGGTAGATCTGCAGGATCGCCGAAGGTAGGGTCACCGGAGGTGGGGAGGGGAGAGGTCGCCGGAGATGGTCGGAGGGAGGGTGTGGTGTCGGAGGTTCGGGAGAAGTGAGAGAAAGTAGAGAGATGCAGAACCGTGTTTGTGAAAGGGAGGAGGGAGGTAGGATTTTATTTATACCAGGGTATTTTCGGGAATTAATAATTTTAATGGACTAGGTGCTAAACGAAAATATTAGCTTGGACTAGGTGGTCGTTTTGCTTAGGACTGAGGATTAGGTGGTAATTTTCTCTTAGTATTATTGTCAATCTAAATATCACAATAAAATTTTAAAAATTATTATTGATAAATTATTTTATTTTAAAACTTTTACTATAATAATTAAATTGACATTGATCAAAATTTATTTTTGTTTACTGTAAAAAGTCAGACTAAAGAAACTTTTCGACAATTTATGATCACGTTCATGCGTGTGCTCTCTCTCTCTCTCTATATATAAGTCTATATATATGGCCGGGAGGGAGATTATTTGAGACCTACATGGTCCTGCCGTTCCAGAACAAGAATTAATAAAGCTCCATGATCTCAAAAAAAGAAAAAAAAAAAAAAACACTAAGAATGATAGTCAACGGGGAGAAAGTGAGAGAGACCCATATATATCTATTAATCCGACAGCCTTGTGCCTGTTCCACCCTTTCTCCAACAAACCTAGCTGTCTCCCAGATTTCCACCCACACATAGACTTCCTATCTACACCACTCTCCCAGCTCCCCACTTATATATATCCCTTAATTGTTAGAAATATTACACCGAATATCGAATAAGAAACAGAAATTACAGAGATTACAAAAACAGAAAGCTGGAAAAGAAAATTGTTGTTCGGTTTGTCCGAATCGTGTAAACCAACACTGTCCTTAAGACAAATTCGTCCATTCACCGGTGTTGTGTTTGAGATTACAAATTACAGAATATGTTTTTTAATCCCAGCTGAATTCAAAAAGATATGTTGGGACGGAAAATAATCAAAAAGTGAGCTTGTCATGCCTAGGCCATTTTGGAGCTACATTCGTGTCTGCAGGTCGCGCACACATGAGTCCGGCGGTCCAAGGCATAAATCGACAAATTTCCAACTAAATTTGCACCCCCCCTGCGCACCCGGGCTCGACAGAGAGCCTCTAGTCTACACAATCTTAACACATACAAATGGTCAATTGTATTTAAACTAACTCACATTTTTATTCTAAACCAATGTGGGACAAGTTCACTTGACTTTACCCACAAATGGTCTTAGAACATTATTTCCCTCTTTATCCCATTTGGGATACCCTTTTACAAGAAAGGATCCTAGGGAATTTTTCCCTTCCCTTTCCATGTGGGATAGTTACCCAATCCCAACTTACCCATTCATTTTGAGCATTTCAACTTCTACCTTCCACTACATAAATTGGACACACCAATTTATTCCTAGTATGTAGAAGTCATTAATTTAATCAACAAATGATTTTTATTTAAGAAACGCGCGCAATTTTTTAAATTTCCTTCACTTATTTTACACATTTTTCCAACATTAATTTCTGCATATTCAATCTTTATTTCCCAACTAATTTCTATTTATTTTTTACGATGATCGAGCCTTATACATACAGTACCTCACAATTAATGAATAAGGGTATAATAGGTAAACAAGAGTAATTCTTTCTTGGTAATAGTAAAACGTCAAGTATTTTGGAACAAAAAATTGCTCCTAAAACATCATGTATTATGAAACGGAGGGAGTACTTATACTAGCGCAACAATAAAAACTGACGTCCATTTTGGAATGGAGGGGGAAGTGTGGATGTCTGCACATTACGAATTCAGGAAGTAATGTACAGTATACTTATGAAACCAACCTTCTTTATAAACTAAATCATTCTAGAAAGCCCTTCCACTTCTTCCCCAAATAAAACGAAAAAAGTAATCAAATCTAAAAGAAGATGTGAAAATGGAGACGTTGACAAATGCTACTAAGAAAACAGAATAAGAACCCCCTTAAGTAGATGCCCATAATTTGACTATCATTATTGAATCGAAACAAATATTGATGTTGATTTAATTATTTTTAATAATTTCAAAAAATTGTAATTGACACATTAATTATTAAGTAACTTATCTATAACAAATTTTGTAATTTGACTATCATTATTGAATCGAAACAAATAGTTAATCAAAGTATTTATATTTGATTATAAAAAATTATAAAATGAGACAAATCCTCTTAAGTAGATGCCCATAATGCACTCATCTTCCATTACTGCTTCTGTCTCCTTTTTGCCCTTCCATTCATGTACTGTCACTATGTTGTCTTGTCACCCCCTCTAATATCAGAAGGTTTGATTCTCTCTCTCTCTCTCTCTCACTAAAAACTAAGACTAAAAGTTTTTACTTTTTTGTTTGTTTGTTTGTTTGTTTCACTTAAAAATGTTTAAGTTTATTTGTTTTATTACTTAAAATATATATATATATATATATATATATATATATATATATTAAAGTTGGTGAGGAGAGTTGTGCGTTTGGCATGTGTACATGTTTTAGTAAAAACTTGAATTTGGAGAAGCCACATCAACAACATCCTAAAATGTAATGACTTTTGATATTCTCATTATTAACTAATACTATTAGTTAATCATATTAGTAATTACATAAGTTAACTATTACTATTAATAGTATAATTTAACTATAACTATTAATAGTAAAGTTAACAATATTAGTTACAATACAAGTTAAATATTACTATTCATAGTATTAGTTAACTATTACTATTAATAGTATTAGTTAACTATAATAGTTACTATATAAAAGTTAATTATTACTATTAATATTATTAGTTAACCATAATAGTTACTTTATAAGTTATTTTTTACTATTAATAGTATTGGTTGACTATAATAGGCTACATACATTAACTATTATATTATTAGTATTAGTTAATTATAATAGTTATTATATAAGTTAGATTAATAATTTTTAATATTAATTGATCATAATATTTACTATATCAATTAACTATTAATATTAATAATATTATTTTATTATAATAATTATATATAATATAATTATTATTATATAGATTAATCATTGCTACTAATATATATTAACTATTACTATCAATAGTATTAATTAATTATAATAGTTATTATACTAATAGTAATCATATAGATTAATTTTTATTATTAATAGTATTAGTTAAAATGATGATTACTATATTAGTTAACTATAGTTAAAATATTTTTTAAGACATAGTATTGGTTTCCCGTGCAGAGCACGGGTTACCCGCTAGTGAATAAAAAGACTCACTTGTTATTCTCACAACAAAAATCTTTTACCCATTTTCTCTTTCATCCTTTCTCCTACTTTACTTTTCATATTCACAACATTTTCATTTTTATTTAATCTCGGTGTAAAGTCATTAGTCCAGTACGGTGGGAGTGGAACCTACTGAAATTTCTTTTTCTTTTTTATTTATTCCTTCAAAATATTGCGCTTTCTTTTTTAGTCTGTCCGCACTAAATTTCGCATTTCAATATATAAAATAAAAGTGTTTTCATGCAATTTTACCCAATAATGTCGCATTTTTATAATAGAGAACGTCTTAGTGCAATTTTAACATTATACGAGTACATGCAATGTATAAATAAGTAAAACATATTTATTAAAAAATTGACAAGTCAACTACAACATGAATGTTGGGATGGATGGAGTAATAAAATTAGATAGGATTATTTAACTTTATAAAGTCAACACAAATGAACTTTGATCAAATATGTCGATCTAGCCATTCTAGTGAAATTTTAAACTTGTAATTGATAAATCAATTAAGTGATATATCAATAAACAATTTTTAAAAATTTCATTGTGATCATTAGTTTGAAATAAATGCATGATTAAGGTTAACGTGTGTTGACCATTAAAAATCAAATAGGACAAACTTTCTCGAGTCAGTATGAAGAGTAGATTTTGGGAAAACTAGTTTTCCTTAAATTATAGAAAATGTAATTCTTCTTTTTTTCTACTTGCAAACATTTGGCAAACATTTAGAAATAGTTTGAAAAACATGACTTTTTACAATTCAGGGAGAAACCAGCTTCCACCAAAATCTTGTGTTAACATTAAACAAACACCAGCCGCGATACAATTGTTTCTTTTATTACAAAACCCTTACATAATCAACTTAATTAAATATAAAGCCGAGCAATGCTAGGGGCACAAAATAAGTTCACAAAATCTTGCTCACAAAATGAGGTGACGATGTTTTATTGGTTGAATCGATAATAGACCCGTCACACTCTACTTAAAAACACCAATAAAATCATTACACCTAAGATTTTGTGAGCAAGATTTTGTGACTTTTTTGTGCCTCTAGTATTATTCTTTAAACCCGAGGTACCACCAGTATTAACACTGCAAGTGTTGATCAAATGAATTTGGCCCTAATTAAACACTTAAAAATTAATTAGGGTTTATTATTGTACCTAGAGTGTGCTTGTTATTGTGCATCCACACCTTTAACACCTGACGCTTCACTCCAGTTTCCGTACAAAACTGTTGCACCGCCGCCTCCTCCGTCTTCTGTATCCTCCACCCAATCCTCTCCGCAAATCCCAGCATCTTCTCCTTCTGTTCCGCCGTGAATTTCGTCCTATACCTCTTCCTCGACCCACTTCCTCCTCTCGGATTTGACATATCCTCCTGATCTTCTCTCCAAGTCGAAGGCAGTGCAATCGGCCTCCGGTGGTGGTGGTAGTGATACGGCGGTGGTATTTGCTGGTGGTGGTGAAACTGGCCATCGGGTTCTTTCCGGTGGAAATTGCGGTGGCAATTGCAGGCCGCGCATTTTAGGGAGTCTAGAGTTCCGTCGTCTCCGGCAGCCATGAATTCTCCGCAACCGTCCAAGGCGTGTCCGTTTATGTTCACAGCGTGGTTCCTCAGACACTCTCTGTACCGGAAACCACCGCCGGTGCCGGCGCCGGTTTTTATCTCTTCCGTTATGGGTCTTGAGGAAGAATTATCGTAATTTGGGGGCAGCTGAATCTCAACCTGCTCCTCATCAAATTCCATTTTCTCTCTCTTTCCTCAAATCAATCAAAAGAAACAAACAAACAAACGCAGTTGTCAAAGATCTACATCAGCAGCAGCAGCAGCAGATCCATCAACTCGGTGACTCTTTTCCTTACATATCTCGCATACATACAAACTTTTATACATACTATATAATTAATCAAATAAAAACTACTCCTATACTGTATTTAATTAGGAATATGGTTACATGTGAGTATTAAAAGAATTAAAGGGAAAAAGAATATTGAAATGATGTTGTTCAGAGGTGAAGATAAGGGGAAGAGGAGGTTGTCGACATGAATTAAACCCTTTGCCTGCAGAAAGAGAAGAAGATAGAAAGATGGAAAGAGAGGGTGTGAAACTCTGTGTGTGTGTGTGTGTGTGTGTTGGGGTTTTCTTAAAGTAATTATATTAATGTGTGTTTGCCCTAATTAGAAGCTTGGCGGTGTTGTTACATATGGGTCACTTGTTGCATTATTACTCACTCTGTCCCGCTGACCCGTTTTAAGGTTCTTACTTTCTTTTTTAGTTTGTCTCAATTTAAGGTTCTTACTTTACTTTATTACCTGAAATGGAAAGTGAGTCCCACTTGTCATTCTCACAACAAAAACTTCCTACCCACTTTCTCTTTCTTACTTTACTTTTCATACTCACAACATTTACTTTTTCTTAATTTCCGTGCAAAGTCAAAGTAAGAACATTAAATGTGAATTAACCCGTGAACATACGCTTACACTCTCTCCGTTTCAACATAAATGTCAAAAAATAATAAAAAAAATTGAAACTTTATTATACATTCATTTTAAAATGGAAGAGCACATAAAATTTTTACAATTTGACATCATGATTACGAGTGTTAAAACTTGCTAAATAGTAGTAATAGTGAATTGAGAAATTTTTCTAATATGAACATTCATGTAGCAAGAGGGGGGTATCTATTTTTTATTATTATTTTTGAATAAATAATACTCCCTCCGTCCCACCCGAATTATGATTTATGGGGTTGGACACTGGGATTAAGGAAAAAGTGTTAGTGGAGTAAGTGTTGTGAGTATGAAAAGTAAAGCAAGAGAGAGAAAGTGGGGTAGAAAATAATGAGTGGAAAGTTGTTGTGAGTGTGAATGTGGGTCCCATTAAATAAAACACTTTCATTTTTTGGTTGTCCTAATTCGAACGGTAATACTATTTATATTCATTAACACTTGAATATTATAGATTTCTCCTTCATTTTCGTTTAGATTTTTCTCAATTTCGAACTAAAGGGAGGCAGGGAGTATATGATCGGAGACTCGAGCTCATTCCTAAATTTTCTCAAAGGTGAAATGAATGGTTGAGAGAGGGGTCAGCTGTTGCTGATAACGCACACCACTCACCCTCATGTCCAGCTTTCTGGGAACCGTTTTTCATTCCAAAACGCAGCATTGACCACATCTTACTAACAAACAGTTTATTGCAAAGTAGAAATATAAATTCAGTTTACCTTAATATTAAGAGGAGGCAACAGTAGGAGCATACTCCTTCCGTCCAAATTTAAAATTTTTAAAAAAATTGGGTTCAAAAATTAAAAAAAATAAATATGTTATGTGTTGTAAGTGTAGATGTTTGGTAGGAGAGAGAAAGTGAGGTAGATAATAGTTAGTGGGTAATTGTTGTAAGTGTGACATATGAGGTCCACAAATAAAGAAGTATAAAACTTGTTTATTTGTGGACTTATTATCTCGAGAGAAACTTGTTTTACACTCGCTTTAGTGTAAAATTTGTTTTCATTTCTTAATATAAAACAGAATCTCTTAATGTAAAAGAAGTTTTACACATCGTTTAGTGTAAAACAAGTTTTTCATAAGACCGACTCATCATTTTTAGTTTTGAAGTTTAAAAAGAAATATTGTAAATGAAAATTTTTGAAGTTTAAAATGGGACGCAAAGAGTATAAAAACAGGGAATGTTTGAAACCTAAAAAGTAGGGGTATAATTATATAGAGAAAAAGATACGTACATGGAAAAGGAGACAAGGAATAGAAAAAAAAAAAAAAAAAAGGAGTGGATAGTGAGAATAGAGGGAAAGAAAGGGGGTCCGTCTGACCTTCATTTTCATGTCTCTTTTTCTTTCTTTTGCAGCCTTATTTTCTCCCCTTTAATATCTCCTTTCTCTCGGAGTGCATCATATCTCGTAGGAGTTGGTTTTGGGGGAAACTAGTTCCTCCATAAGTTATCAAAAGTCTACTTTTTAACTTTTTAACCCTAAGCTTTAAACCTTAAAGGGCCTAAACCTTAAACCCTAAACCCTAAACTTTAACTAGGGGTGAGCACGGATCGGTTTGGATCGGTTTTAGGATAAAACCGACACCAAACCAATAGTTATCGATTTTATGTAAATCGAAACCATTAACCTTCGGTTTCTTAATGGTTCGGTGTATCCAGTTTCGGTGTGATTTCGGTTTGGTTCGGTTTCTTAATGGAGTGTTAGGCCTTAATGGGCTTTGTTGGGCAGTGTTGGGCCAAGCTGGTGAACCACTCCTCAACTTAATGGACTGATGGGCCTTAATGAGCTTTATTTGACATTCAGCAACAAAAAAAAAAATAAAAAATAAAAACATTCATCCATTATCCATCCATCCATATGTAAGATTACATATAAAAGCTTAAAAGTATGATGTTTGAATGATCATCAGAATATTTAAAAGTTAAATTCATCCATCCATATGCCAAAATAAGACTAATAAGTTGTTAAACATAAGGAGAATTACAAACGTAAAATTCTCCTCTTCTTCAACACTTCAAAAGTTAAATTCATAAAAAAAAAAATTAAAAAGGTGATGTTTGTTGTGAGTGTAGATGGTTTGGTAGAAAAAAGAAAATGAGGTAGAGAATGGTTAGTGGGTAATTGTTGTAAGTATAACATGTGAGGCCCACAAATAAAGAAGTATAAAAACATTCTTTTTGTGAAAATCTCGAGAGAAACCTGTTTTATACTCGCTTTAGTGTAAAACTTGTTTTCATTCCTTAATGTAAAACAAAATCTCTTAATGTAAAAGAGGTTTTACACATCGTTTAGCTTAAAACAAGTTTTTCATAAGACCGACTCATCTTTTTTAGTTTTGAAGTTTAAAAAGAAATATTGTAAATGAAAATTTTTGAAGTTTAAAATTGGACGGAGGGAGTATAATAACGGGGAATGTTTAAGGGGCATTTACCATATAGTCCCTCAACATAACCTTATTTACCTCTTAAGAGAAGGAATATTTTAAATAACCATATAGTCCCTAGCTTACATATTCCACAACATATTACTAACTACACCCTTTCAACATTTTACTTTCACCCCAACCACTATCCCCTTAGGCTATCCCTCACCACCTTCTTCAGTCAACAACTCCGGCAACCACCATTTCCGGCGACCACCAACTCCGGCGACCACTCCGGCAAAAAAAAAAAAAAAATTAGCTTCATTGACCTTCCAGCAACCAAACAGTTAAGAACTTATCAGTATGTTCTCAATTGTCAACCAAACTACTAATAACACGAACAATTCCGGCGACCACCAACTCCGGCGACCAAACAATTGAGAACTTATCAGTAAGTTCTCAGTTGTCAAATAAACCACTAAGAACACGAACAACTCCGGCGACCAAACAGTTGAGAACTTTTCAGTAAGTTCTCAGTTGTAAAATAAACTACTAAGAACACAATCAAATCTGACGACCACCAACTCCGGCTACCAAACAACTGAGAACTTATCAGTAAGTTCTCAGTTGGTTCTCAGTTGTCAAGTGCGAAGACGACCAACTCCAACGACCAATAAATGACAACTTCTCAATTGTGACATCTAAAATGACAAATTTTGCTATTTTAAATGGAACAAAAGGCGTATACATTTGAGAAATATAGGTCTCATTATTATGTAATCTTTTATGTTAAAATCTCATCTTTTTTTTTTCAAAGAAAAAGAACTATTTTTATGAAATGGATGGGTGAAATATTTTTATTTCTTTACAAAATTAAAATGAAATTTATTTTTAAGATGAAAAAAAGTCATCTCCAGGTAATATACAAATGTAATGTAGTAAGAACACATCAGTAAGTTCTCGGTTATCAACTATACTACCAATAACACGATAAATTTCGGCAACCACCAACTCCTGAGACCAAACAATCGAGAACTTATCATTAAGTTCTCAGTTGTCAACTAAACTACTAAGAGCACGATCAACTCCGTCGATCACCAACTCCGACGACAAACAACTGAGAACTTATCAGTAAGTTCCCAGTTGTCAATTAAAAGGGAAAAATTATGGTGTACTTATTTACGGGTATTGGGAAGTACTATATACTATTTCCGTCTCATTTCAAATTGCAAAATTTACCGTTTTTGCTGTCTCATAGATTTTGCAAAATCAAAAAATATTATTTTTTAATAATTTTCAATATTTATACTTACAACACATCACCTTTTCATTTTTTTTTACTTAATTCTTGTGCCATGATTTTTATTTTATTTTTGCGATTTAAAATGGGATGGAGTGAGTATTAAATATAAGTAGTCATCATCATACAAAATGCAAGTGAAATCACTGAAAAAAAAATGAAAAGAAAATTTCTTACAAGAGAGAGGAGTATTGCTATATTTTTTATTTTTTTTTAAAAAAGAGAGAGATGAAGGTCTGCTACTCCAACCTCAGCCTTTCACACCCAGTAAACCCACCTCCCATTAGTGGCCAATCTATTAAACAACCTGTGGCTTTTAATTCAATGAAAAAAATATACTCTATAAATTAATTATTTCGACAGATCATTCCAAGTTTAGGAACATAAGCGGCAGGTCTGGACATGAACCTTGACGCCTGAGGATGGGATCGTCAGATCTAGAGAGATGAAGGTGGGCTACGCCGGAGAAGATGAGGATGAAGACGCCGGAGTCGACGGGAGTGACATTATGGTTGGGGCAGACTCAGTTTCTAAACAGAAAATAGTTGCCTGCACAAGAAAACAAGGGTCAGATGGAGGGAGGGAAGGGAGAGAGTGCGTCGGCGCTGGGATCTATTTGCCGGAGTTGTTTCAACGACGGTCGCCGGAGTAGGGAAGACGGTCGCCGGTGTAGGGGAAGATTGTCGCCGGTGTAGGGGAAGATTGTCGCCGGAGTAGAGGGAGACGATCGCCGGGGTAGAGAGTCCGTCGCCGGAGTAGAGGGAGACTTTGCCGGAGTAAGGGAAGGGAGAGGTGGTCGGGGTTGAATGGGCAAAGAGAGAGTGCAGAGAGAGAAAGGGGAGGGGAACGGTTGCAAACGTGGAGAGGGAGAGGGGCGGGGTCGCCGGAGTTGGGAGGGGTCGCCGAAGAAGGAGGGGTCGCCAGGGAGGGGAGGGGAGGGGTCGCCGGTGAGTTAGAGATAAGCGAGAGAGAGAAAAATATCTGGGTGTGTGAATAAGAGAGAGTAGGGGAGGGGTGTAGTTAATACACTAAAGGACTAGATAGTTACATAAAATATTTTGTAGGACTAGGAGGTAAATTAAAAATATGCTTGTCCTAATACGTAGATTCAATATTACTCAGGGATTAGGAGGTAATTTTCTCAATGTTTAAAACCTAAAAAGTAGGGGTATAATTATATAGAGAAAAAGATACGTACGTGGAAAAGGAGACAAGGAAAAGGGAAAAAAATGGGTTAATTACAATTTAAACCCTGAAGTATGTTACCACCCTTTCAATCGAGCCCTGGCTGTCTTTTTTCGTTAGATCAGACCTTGGGGTAATTCATTTTCGCCAGTTAGGGCATTTTTGATGGAATCTGTTAAAAACTCAGTTAAAAGCATGTGCCATGCACGTGACTAACGGAATTGGGTAGTTTGAAGTTGATATTTTATTTAAGGGGCTTAATGAAAATTCCAACTTTAACAGGGCTGAAATCAAAACAATTATCAAAAAAATTATTTGAGCAAAAAACAATTATCAAAATATTAAATAAAACCATACAATATAATTTTATTATCATTACTTTCATCAATTTTTTAAATTTACCAAATTTTGAATTTTTTTTAAAAAAACTATTTATTGATTTTGTTAAACCAATAAATTTTCTTTTCGAGCATTTACTGTTTATATATTTTATCTTATATAAATAATCATTTTCTTTGAAGATTAAATGAAAAATTAACTATTTTATTTTCTTTTTTATTACTTCTTAATTACTCTCTCCTTCCCAAAATAATTTTTTATTTGGCTATTAATTTTTTTTTTTTGGCTCGTTTGATAGACCGGTACGTATAAGCATTACTCCCCCCGTCCCATCCGAATTAGGATTTTCTCTCCCGACACGGGGATTAAGGAATAATAGTATTATATTGTGAAAAGTGATAATGAAATTGAATTAAGAGATTTAACATTTATGATCAAGTACTAATCATTTACCTAAAAACTGTCCAAATATAAAATTTGAGTACAGTCAAATTTGTTAATGAAATTCAAAATACAAATTTTAAATTTCAACCAAATTATCATCACCATTCTCTCCACCATTACTACCACCGGCCACCACACCACCGCACCGCCACCACTTAGAGTCATGCCAAACACCGCCAGATGATTCCCTGCTCCATTCTTACATTTCCCCTCTTTTAAGCTTCCATCCCCACCACCTACAACCATCATAACCACCACCTGTAACCACCATGACCACTACCTAGCAACAACCATAACCATCTCACCACTTATTTACCCATTTCCATCTTTATACAAAAAGACCAATTAACTTCCCCTTCTTCCAAATCATCATATCCCTACCTCTCATGCCCCTTCTTCATCATACATCAACCCAAACCCAGTTTCCCTTCTCAGCCATTCACCACCCCTTTCTTTCATAACCTTTCCATCAGGATTTACAACCACCCAATTCATAACATTCACAACCAAAAAACTCAAACCTTCATATAACAAAATCCAAAATCAATTTCAGCCAAACAAATCTGAATCTGGATTGAACAAACAAAAGGCCGCCATTGCAGGGGGAAAATCGGAATCTGGATTCATTGTTTGGTCTATTCCCGTACTTTCTTGTTAGGTACCTCACATGATTTCACAAGAGTGGATTCAGTTTGTTACCTCCGTTCCCAGTCCAAGTTGCAACATCTCAAAGTATTGTTGATTTCGGCTCAACACAACCACGACTCAATTCAGATTGCACTTTAGTGCTTCGATCGCTACTGTTGTGACGCAGAAGAGGGGACTGGGATAATCTGTGCCCAATTCGGACGGGGAGACGAGGGAGTATGGCGGCAGTTAGAGAGTAGCCAGATTTGAGACGAGGCAGATAGAGAGTGTGCGCTGCGAAGGGTGTGGGTGTGAGTGTTGCGCAGAGGGAGAAGATAGGGGATTTGGAGAGAGAAGCGGAACAGGGAATTGGGTTTCTCAATTGATGCCGGAGGAGGAAGCGGGATGGCGGCCGGAGTTGGGGGAGACGAGGGAGAATCGCCGGCGGTGAAAGAGTCACGGGAGCTCGTGAGAGAGAGAGAAAGGAGTTTAGGGATTTGATTTGGGATTTTTCCCTTTTCCGACCTGATAATGAATCTCAGCTCTTTTTTTTTCAAATTAGTCAATCTGTTAATCACGTGTTTGGCACATGTTGATTTAACTGAGTTTTTAACAGATTCCGTCAAAAAGGCCCTAACTGGCGAAAATGAATTACCCCAAGGTCTGATCTGGCGAAAAAAGACAGTCAGAGCTCGATTGGAAGGGTGGTAACATACTTCAGGATCTAAATTGCAATTAACCCAAAAAAAGGGGGTGAATAGTGAGAATAGAGGGAAAGAAAGGGGGTCCGTCTGACCTTCATTTTCATGTCTCTTTTTCTTTCTTTTGAAGCCTTATTTTTTCCCCTTTAATATCTCCTTTCTCTCGGAGTGCATCATATCCCGTAGTCCCCACTCCCCCCACAACCACCACCACTCCCCCACCCTACCCACCCTTTTTTCCTTGGCGATGTGCGATTCTTTTTGGTTGGGGTTTAGGGTGTACATACTCCCTCACTTTGTCCAAC
Organism: Campanula takesimana; assembly: GCA_026119855.1. Taxonomy (NCBI): domain Eukaryota; kingdom Viridiplantae; phylum Streptophyta; class Magnoliopsida; order Asterales; family Campanulaceae; genus Campanula; species Campanula takesimana. The sequence continues at coordinate 295,951 of JAOWBW010000514.1, read as the reverse complement.
TTTATTTTTTTATTTGTCTAGAAATAAATATCATAATTGATAAATAAATATTTTTAAAGTTTTAATTGTGTTTTTTTATTGCTCGAATCTACTAATATGAGTAGAGTGACACTTCATACCACAATGTTTGTGGCTAATAGAATGGGAAGTATAAGAAGATCACCAAACTTCATACCTTATTTTCAGTAAGGCGACATTTATTTTAGAATAGACGAAAATAAAAAGTAAGACATTTATTCAAAGACAAAGGGAGTATATCATTTTTTACGAATAACTTTGAGCAATAATTTTAAGCTCATTTAGGTATCATAATAAAAACTTTAACAAATTATCGACATTATTTATAATGGTCTATCAATAATAAGTTTTATAATTTTATTGAACAATTCAATCGACCTAAATTTATATCAATCTGAATTTATTACTCAAAGTTTATAACAGACAGAGGAGTATTACAAAACAACCAAGACACTCAATATTTCAAATTCAATCTTTACAATGACAAACATTTACTTAATTCCAATACTGGTAAATGCACTTAGGGCTCGTTTGGTAGAAAGACATGGATAAACATGATTATTTATTGGTGTACTAATAATCGGTGTATAAATAACACCACCCTTTTTTAAGGGATAAATAACAAGGAGATAAACCTCTTATCGGCTCCAACCCTCTAATTAGTCCAATATTTAAATCCTACCAAACAACTCTATCTCGTACTCCCTCCGTCTCAAAATAGATGTCTTTTCAACCACTTCACACATATTAAGAAATAAAATTAATGTATGTGAAAAAGTCTTATATACGCCTAAAGTAATTCAGTTACCTAGGCAATTAAATAATTGTTTAATAGATAGTCCACTATCATTAATAAGGGTAGAGTTGGTATACAACAACAAAATAGTCTTGAAAATAGTAAAACGACATGTATTTTGAGACAAAAATTAACTCTCAAAACGATATCTATTTTGAGACGGAGGGAGTATTATTTATCTTATCCGCCTTTTATCAGGTTACCAAACGACCCCTTAGGCAATGATTAATTCTCCCTCTGTCCCTGTCCCATATGTCCCTGTCCCATAAAGATAGTCTCATTTTGATTTTTTATAGTCAACAAAAATAAACTTTGACCAAACATTAATGTCAATTACAAATTTTTGAATTTCACTAGAATGATTAGATCGTCACCAATGGTTGGTCAAAGTTCATTTTTGTTGACCATAAAAAATCAAAATGAGACTATCTTTCTGGGACAGATGGAGTACTTTAGAATTGACAGTAAGCCGACACTTACAGTGACCAACACATGAGAAATTGATGATACATGAACACAACTAACACCGGACCCCTCCACAAATTTCAAGCAACACAAATTATAGCATATCCCCTCTGTCCCAGAACCGGAAAGATAGTTCCAATTGATTCTTTATGGTCAAACTTTGAAAAAATAATCATGACAATCTAATCATCCTAGTGATCTATCGATAACAATTTAACGAATTTTACTGGCATGATTAGATTGCCATTATTATTTGGTCAATGTTCGACCATAAAGAGTCGATGGAACTATATTTCCGGAGGGAAAGATGGAATAATTTTCACCGTTTGAATCAATCCAACTTCTGTAGAACCGGAAACTGCATATTTCGACTACAATGGTTGTGATGGCAGAGCATTCTGGAGATTTTTGACAGCACTATCGTAGTTTACAAAGCCCATGAACCAAAACTCGTGATTATCAACAGATATCACTTGGATGTACTTTTCAGCTGAATTCACTTTGCTTTTTGAAGGATTAACTGCTTTAAGTTGGTTTAAGGGGATAACCACCTATTGTTTTCATCCGCGAAAAAAAATAATAAGAAACTAGAATGAGGAATTCGAGATAATAAACAATATTCCTTCCGCCCACCCAGAAAGATAGTCCTATTTTATTTTTGATGGTCAACACAAGTGAACTTTGACCTAACATTAATGTCAATCTAATCATCACAATGGAATTCTAAAAAAAAATGTTACTGATTTATCAATAAATATTTTTAAAATTCCCGTTGAAAGATTAGATTGACATTAATAATGTTTGGTTAAGGTTCACTTGTGTTGAGTGTTGACCATCGAAAGTCAAATGAGACTATCTTTCGGGAGCGGAGGGAGTATAAGGAAACTAAATCACAGAATGTGTAAATTACCTTATAGTAGCTCCATTGTGTCTCCTCGCCAATTTTGTATGAAAGAGGATTGTCGCTACAAAATGCTAGTTTTGCAGAAGAAATATAGAGAATCCCCATGACTGGGCCAGCAGAAGTGGATAGGTAGCATGCATATGACTTCAAAAGTTGCTCCTCTGGAACAGTCTCAAATGTGGATCGAAATATTTTATCATACCCGCCTTCAGCTAGTACTTTCGTACCTTGGGCAATTCTACCAACAGCAGCATCTGCCAAACTTGGTCCAGTTTTCACTGGTTCAAGTAACAACATGAATTTACTGTTAGGCACTGACAACAATTAAGATACGTACATACATTCAAATATATACTCTTTGTCAAATGAGTGTCTATCCTTCAATTTTCAAATAAAGAAATGAAAGAACTCAACTTTGAAGGAAATTCAAGTAACAACATGAATTTAATATTTAGGGATGGAGGGAGTAATATTTTGCACAACTATCCCCGTCGAGTTTGCAAGATCAAACACCGAGAAAGAGAATGATGAGAAACTAGGAAAACACCAAAGGTTAAGAGTGAGAGATGGGTCATACTTTCGCAAAGATAAAAGAAGGAAGTGATTAACTATTGAGGCAGTATTGTTTACCCAAATGCAATTGAAGTAAAATAGCTCAATCACCTTCACCTAAGGGAGGTCCAAAGGGAGAATGACCGCTATATCGAACTGTCCAAGTGTGTATAGACTGTATCCGCAACCGAATTTACCGAGTGTCGAACCAAGGGAAAGGATGACACTTCCCAAGATTCAATTGGGTCATCAAAACAAAACAAAAATGCTCAAAGTGGAAAAGCAACTTCATTTTTGATCCAGCTACATCCAAGCCAAACACTTCCTCTAAATCAGAAATACCCGTGCAAGAGACAGATGTATTAAACACCTATGATGCTCAGACACGGGTAAGAGCGTGTGACACGGGTACGGATCCGATTGTCGGACAAAATTTTAAGATTTACAACAAAAGTAGTGTAAAATATGCACACCCATGTCTTATGGACACGGGTACTTTGGCAAACTTGAAGGGTCCGAGCATCATATTCAAACACAATTAGTGGATGGATCAGTCCTCTCTCCTCCTTTGTATCTCAATATAGAAACAGCGGACAACTTGCTGCAAATATACTATTTGTGACAGTCATATTTTCATCAACGCACACAGTTCTATGTGAGCCAAGTGTCGTACGATGGTAAGATCTAGATACATGGGTGATGGGCCAATTTTTTAGCAAAAAATATCATATTTTATTCATCTGCAAAAAAAAAAAAAAAAAAAAAAAAAAACCTAGTACGGAGTACCAAAAAGCCCAATATTACACCAAGTTTTGTACACCCAAATTCAAGGACAATGACATAAAACTCTATGCACTCAATTCTCAAAAACAATACTCCCTTTGTCCCACTCGAATTAGGACAATTTGTCATTTTGGGTGTTCCATTCGAATTAGGACAATCCTAAAATGGAAATGTTTTATCTTACAACAACTTTCCACTTATTGTTCCCTACCCCACTTTCTCTCTCCTACATCACTTTTCATACTCACAACACATATTCCACTAACACTTTTTCTTTAATCCCCGTGTCAGGAGAGAGCATCCTAATTCGGGTGTGACGGAGGGAGTGCTTATCAAGAAACGGATCACCAAAATCTCCAAAAATTAAATAAAAAGACTCCTAAAACATAATTATCCTCATAATCTACGAAACCAACAACTGAGTCAACTAAATAACCAAAACAATGGACAAGTACAAATGTTGAGCAAATTGTTTATGAACTCCAAAAAAAGGCCTTGATCCCAAAATGATTTGATGTTGGCTAATACGATAGAGCTGAAGAAATAAAAACTTGCAGATGGGCATAACTGAGACATATCAATGCAATAGGAATATGAAGCCTAAGAAGCATCATACTTTACATCCGAAGTAAACATAGTAAGAAATGAAAAAAAGACTTCTTCAATTGAGCCAAACTATGTCCAAGGAAAATATAAAGACTAAAACTTGAAAACAATTGTCTACAGCTTTGCAATACCACCCCTGACCATGACCATGTAAAGCACAGAACACAAAAATCCGACCAAGAAAACCAAATAATAGACATTGACATCGACTAGCTACTATTGGAGAACATGAAACCAACAAACGTGTTACTGAATGCAGCCCTAAAATAGAAAATGAACATCGAAAATCTGTACGAGAGATGAGAGCACCAAGAGAAAGCTTGAAGGATCGGAAGAAAGACAAGGCTAAAGAAATATGGCAAAAAGGAGTTAGATTATTTCGAAGTCCAAAGCTTTCTACAGTGCTTATTCATATTAGCTTGATGCTCAACTTAATACGGCATCTGATTCAAGCAAATGCCTATGCCATTCTTTGTGACACATTAAAATAATTCCTCACAAGTTTGGAACTTCCAGGCTGGTGAAACTTAATTTCAGAATTAGACATTGCCAGCCCCATAAGTTTGTATTCCCTTTATGTTCAGCAAATAGGAGATGGCCTTTAGTTGGATTTACTGAGGAACTCCATCTATTTTATTCCTCACCTTTATTTTCATAAATTTGGTTTATGCTTCATGTTTTCTCTTTTCTTTGGATGATAGTATGTTTGCTCGTTGTTACTTGTATGAAGAAACCCAAATAAAAAGTCTACAAGAGAAAAACAATAGATTCTATATAGCTAAATAAGCGTAATGAGCAGTTAGATACAGAATTTTGGGCAGCTAAATAGACGGTAGTTCGTGTTTTTTACCTTTTATCCATTTCAAAAATTAATATTCATTAGGACTTAGATAATTTTAGTCTGAGGATCCTATACATTGGGCTATGCATGAACTAACATTTAGGGGGTCATGGCCTAGTTGGCCACCGAAAGTTAGTTTAAGCCCAAAAAGAAAAACAAAGAATACATCAGGTGTTTATTAAATAACTTTAACTAAGACCTAATTCACATAAAATTTGTATAGAAAAAAATGGATTTAAAAAAACATCCTCTCTTTAGTTAAGCAAGACTCTTCTCTATCTTCTGATTTACATTTACTTAGCTCTCCTAATGCCAAGAACTGCCTACCAAATAAGGCTTCTCTTTCAAGACCATGTTCCCCCTAAAGGCTTTCCAAAAGTCTGGACATTTCCCTGATCCAAATTTCTGAACCAGATTTAATGATTCAAGAGCCAAGTTCTTGACTTCCCAATCAGGATAAGGAGTACCTGCAAGCTCTTATAAGAATCAAGTGATCTTTCAGCTTGAACCCCATGGGTTCACCCTCCTACCAGACCCGTATACACAGAGAACCTCTCAACTGACACCTTAAATGTGAACTCCAAATTCACCACAACCTTATTTAATTTTTTCTTTTGCTAAAAAATGCTCTAAAGGATAGTCCCTGGCAGCTTACAAACGGAGAAAGTTTCTCTTCATTGCACAAAATTCATTCTAACCAGCACTTAAGTGTCAACTCATACAAAAAAAAAAAAAAAATGCAATACAAATTTTAGACAAAAACTTGTGTGAGACGGTCTCACACATGAAAAGGGTCTCATTGAGAGAGTAAATAGTTTACCCCATATGGGCGGGGATTTCCTCTCTCTCTCTCTCGTCTCATTTGTGAGACCGTCTCACACACGACTTTCGCAAAAATTTATGATCAGTTAGGCAATCAAACTCACAGTGTTGCCACACATTTCCAGCATAATCCTCAGCTTTCTTAGTAGCCTCAGCAGCCTTTTTTCCCCATTTTCCAAGCACATCCTTCACCGTATCCATCTTATCTAATAAACCAAAACAATCAAACAATTGATAAACACTCAAAACCCTACTAAAAACAGATCAGTAGCAAAACACGGCAAATTAGACTCACTCTTCTGAACCGGAGCTGGAGACAAATACGGATTGGATTCGGCAGGCATAGTAGTAGCTGAGCTCCCGGAAATTGGAGCAGGACCTTGATAAACCTCCGAAGACCTCGGAATTTCAACTGGACGCTCTGTCGGCGGCGGCGGCGGTGGTGGTTGAGAACCAACGGGAACAGAAGTCCGATTATCGGCGGCGACTGGAGGAGGAGTGACGTCGTTCGAATCCAGCTTAGGGTAAGGAGCGTAGTCGGAGGAGTGAGGATTGTTTGGTTCAGGATGATCTTTGGGTTCGTTAGGGTTTGGATTCATGATTGAATTGAAGAAGGTTGTTTCGGATTTGGAGTTATGGATTTTGAATTTGAATGGAAAGGAGCGTATCTTCTTCTATTTGAATTTGAACTGGTGGTTGACTTGCTGATGATTTCGTGTCAAATACGTGAGATTTTATTTTCCTCAGTTTCTTTCTCATACTTTTTATTTTATCAAAAAAATAAAAAATGAGTTCTACTTTTTTTGTAAATGATTAATGTTGCATCTACTTACTTATTTATTTTAAATCATAATATTTATTTTGAGATGGCCAAAATAAAATATACATCTTCTAGCGTTGAATGAATGCTTAAATTTCATTTAATTGGATTCTGAAAATTTCTACGTTTTATATGTTTTATGGAGTATAATTTAATGCCATAAATTTATAAAATTTCTTGTAATTATTCACTTTTTAAACAATTAGTTTTACAAGTAAAAATAGACTAGTAAAAAATGGTAAATGATATTTAAAGACAAAATTATTTTTTTTTAAAAAAATACATTTATTTTGTGACAGATTTTAAGAAAATAATTATTCACAAATGGATGGAGAGAGTACAACAAAAACGGATGAAATAACTATGCAAACAATAAAATCGAATTTTCATGGACTTAACGAATTGGGAGGGCGATCCTCCCGGTGAACTGATCGTACCCCAAACCGACATAGGTGAACAAGTAGAGTCCTATACTAGGGCGCTTGAGAAAACTATAATCCAAATTCTCATTATAACCTAACTAGTATTCTTGCCCGTGCCAATGGCACGGTGACGGTATGACATCAGACAAAAGACTCTTCAATTACAGTACTTTGATGCTTTAGAGAAGCAATTTTCATTTTAAAAATATGGGGAGGCGCACGCCAAAGACGGTAGTAAGCAATACAATGGTCACATCTCATACAACACCCCTCCCCACGGGGCAAAACCTTAAGCACCACACGCTTTTTGATTTGCGACTGTCTTCAAAACGCCCCTACGCCATACATGAAACCCCAACGTCCCAGAAACCTTCAACTCTATATTTGTAACGATTTAGACACTTCAATTAGATTAACTCCACTATCGAAGCTCGCGAAGCGGAAAAAATCAGCCAAAACTATTAAAATAATATATTGCATGAGTGACATAAAATGATTGATCGGAATCCACTCCCGTAAATACATGAGCAGTCATATATAAGATTTTTATAAAAAGATCAATGCAATAGTTACAACAAATTAAAGATAAAATAGAGAATGTGAAAAGAGAAAACAATCAATATACACCTAAATGAGAAAGGAAAAGAAAAGGAAGAAATCATCAGTTCAATCTTCCCGTCTTTACCCTGTAAACCCCCACCCCACCCCACCCCTCATTTTATTCAAAACCTTCAATACTCTTTAAATATAAATATTTTAAATAAAAGATCCAAATAAAAGCAAAGAAGAAGAAAAGCAAATAAAATAAGAATACACTTTTTTTTTAGAAACTGGAATACACCTAATAAGGAAGACACTAAATATGAGAAATTGCTCCATCTCCGCCACTTGCTTCCAAGTATTCCCCAACAACTTGTTATTAACCTCTCCCTTTGCCTTTCTCCCCAACTGTAATAGCCAAACCCACCTCATCATCTTCAACCCAACCCACTGTACTTCCTCCTTCTTGCTCTGTCAAGAATCGAAAACGATGAATAATGTACTTCCTGATTCTTATATTCCCTTGCCTCGAAAATCTTAGCATTCTCCAAACTCACCGGCGCTAAAGACATCATCCCCCCATCCTCTTTCTCCATGCCACTCTCAAAATCCCCCTTAGTTTCAGTGGCATCATCAACAACAACCAAACCACGCCTCAATCTCAAACCACCTCCAAAATCCTACATATGTAACACCCTTAAACTGGAGAAGTAGGATAAGGAATACCCTTTCTTCTCTTAGCTTTTCTGTAGTCTTGGTGGTGGCTCCTCCATCTGTGGGAATCTTCTGACTCTTAGGCTGCCGCGAGTATCGACAATCTGTACAATATGTACATGAAAATCAAACACTTTAGATATGAATTAAAACATTAAAAATATCATTATCAGCAACTATAAAGATGCACCCCTTTTTCTTTCATATACTAATTTCTAATGATTTAAGTATTAGAAGAATGTGTACCTTCAAGAATTTGCCAAAACCAGCAACCTTAAAATTATTTGCACATAAGAACAACAATAAATCCTAAGAGAATAATTATATTGATATCCAAGATTCATCAAATAATAACTGGTAACACCTGATGAAACGCAGAGAAGGATCAATATTCAAAATTAGAGTGAGAGAGAGGTGAAATACCTGGTGAAACGCAGCCAACACCCGAGGCTAATCGAAGCTCCTTTTGGGAGGAGATGCCCAGCGCAGTCCAACGCAAGAAGGAAAAGAATTGCGATCCCGTCCTTGGCCGCTCCTGACATAGAAAAACTCTAAAAATCCGGCAATTGAGTCTTCTCCCGTGTAAAGAGGAGAGGTCGACGTCGAAGTTTGGGTTCTTGACGAATCCGCTGCCCTTTCCATTGTGACGGAGGGTGTCTGCGTTGAGGAAGATGGAGGCCAACGGAAACCGTCAAATAAAGGCCGTTGGATTAATTTTCAAGAATCAATCTGAGTCACTGAAAATAAAAAAGAAAAAATTACAAAAATTGTGAGCCATTGGATCAAGGCATTTGAGAACAAATCCTAGCCACTCTTTATGTATTTTGAGATGACAGTTAAATCCTATATGTTTTATAATATAGATAGAATTTTCTAATGAATAATGGAGTTGTCATGGCCTCTACTTCAACCAGACTCTAGCTAATCAATTCAAAAATAATGAAGGAAAAAATATTCAGAATCAGAGTACACGTTTCATCAGGGATTTTTTTATTTTTTTTTTCTAAGGCAAATCAGGTTAAGATGTAAGAAAAGGATGGGAAAATGAACTTGAGTGACACGTCTCCTCCTTTGCATATTGTTTAGGCAAAGCTCTTGAAAAATTCAAAATCAATAGCCACAAAAATAAATTTGGGCAGTTGATCATTCCTCTCATAATAAAGTAAGAAAGGCCACGAGTTAACTTATTTATATTTAAAAAAAAATGTACTTTTGGTATATAACTTATATTATTATAAAATTGCTCCAAAATTTAATTAATTAGAAATGTAATTTTGACATTAAAATTAGAGATGTCAAGGGGGGGTACGAGATGGGTTTGACATTTTCCAAACCACGAAACCCAAACCCGCCTTGCCTAGACTCGGTTAGGACGAAAGTTGTAAGAATTACTAACATTTTCATTAGACTGCTTTTATTTTTTATTTTTATTTTATATATAAATGTAGAGACTTATAATAAAAATAAAAAAAAGTACATGTCACCGTAAGAAATAGGGAAAATAATTAAATATAATAAAAAATTAGTGTAGGTTGATTTAACCATCATATTGAAAGTTTAAAACTTGTTATTGAAACTATTATTGATGGTATGTTAATAACAACTTTTAAATTTCAATTAAAATAATTAAATCAAATTAAAATAATTGCTAAAAGTTTATTTCCAATAACACTTGAAAAAAATGTGAAAATCATTTTGCAACGGAACGGAATTGTATGAGAAGTGACATTCATTTGCTGGGAATATGTTGGAGCCGACAAGAAGAAGAAGAAGAAGAAGATGAGCTGTTTGAGTTTGAGCAGCCCAACTGAACCTTTAACTTCCAACTTCTTTCACCATAATACTCCAAAATAAATAATACTAGCCCACTTACGTTATGTATTGGGCCCAGTAATCCATCTCCCTTCCGTTAAAAGTTTAGAAGCCCTACATTTGTGTCCGAAACCTTCTACCGCACAAACTTGTACGGTGATGTCCGAAAACTTGGACCACGCAAACTCACAAACATGTACGGCCATACTAGTTATGGTTCAAATTTTGGCTCTTCATTTTAAGAGAGTGGGTGTGGTTTTTCAAGGCAAATTGCACGTATTTTAACTTTAATAATTGAGTAAACTCAGTGTCTTAGGTTTAACATATACTTCTTCCGGTCACAATTATAAGTAAAATAAAAAAAAAAAACATATTAATCAATGGCGGAGCCAGAAATTGAAGGAAGGGGGGCAATTTTTTTTGGAGGAATGATGAATGGGGGTTCGGGGGCCGCGCCCCCGTTTTTTTTTTTTTTTTTTTTTTAGTGTTCTTTTGTATTAGTGCTTCCCAAAGATGAAAGTTACCCTTCAAGTGCGACAATTCAATAACGAATATCAACATCTTCAAGTGGGACGAAGGTAGTAAAATACTTAGACAATTTACTCCAAGTAAAATTTGGGGATTATTAGACAAGGTTGATGTTGCAATCCAAAAGTGGCTAGTAGAAGAAAAATTATTCACACAATAACGGTATAACAACCAAAAGCGTAGAATATAATGGTGGTTCATGTAAAGTAAATCACCATCTTAGTTAGACCCGAGTGAATGACTTTTTCAACCTGCAAAATACTCTCTCCGTCTCAAAATATTGTTCACTTTTTTATGTGAGAGCGAAGGAACTTTGAACAATAATTCTAATTTGAAATTTGTTATTGATAGATTATTATTATGATAACTGAATTAAATTAAAATTATTGCTCAAAGTTTGAATTAACAAAAAAAATTAGGGAACAACATTTTCAGACAGACGGAGTAAGCAAATTTAAAAGTAAAAGAAAAAGGGAAGTATACTTGCAAAGTGGTCATCGTCATGGTCGTTAAAAAAAAAAAAAAAACTCAAGGAGGGGGTCAATTGCCCCTGCTTGCCCCCATGTGGCTCCGCCATTGATATTAATCTCAAATTCCATCTTCTTTCTAGCAAAAGAGAATTGTTTTCTTTTCTTCCATTCCCGACTCTTCAACAACACAGTTTTTTCTTCATTTCATTGTTCATTCTCGTTGTACGCATTCAACAACACATTTTTTTTAATCTCAAATTGAAATTACCAACAATTGTGTTATTGATTTTTTCCAGCTTTTCCCTTTGACGTATGAAGAAGCTCGCCTTTATGGAGGTATAGTTTGAGGAGTTCATATTGATCCTTGTGCTCTAACGGCTGACAAGTAAAGTTTAGAAGATTATTACGATGAAGAAGACGGCTTTCAAAAAGTTAAAAGAAAACAAGGAAAATTTGGTTCGAAAGCTAGAGCAAAGAATATTAAGCCAAAGAGGCTTTGGAATAATAAAAGACGGTTTGATTGACCTATATATTTTATTTTATTTTATTTTATTTTTTCTTGTTTTTCTTTTATTTTTTCCCTTTTGTGATGGTTTTGGCCTAGTCTCCTATAACTTCTTTGTACCTTTTATTTCATTTTAATAAAATTTTAGGAGGCATCGGCATTTTCGCTAAAAAAAAGAGAGAATGAAAGAACGATGGTCAGTCCTTATACTTGCAAATTTACGCACCATAAAGTAACCACATGTAAACTAATTAATATCACTTGTTATGATATATGGCTTATTATAAGTTGAAACGGGTTTGAATCCTATATATCGACATTACAAAGTTGATCCACAAAATTATTCGTAAAAGGAAACACAAAACAAAAGAAAACAACTTGATTCCTTTAAAGATTTTAAACCTTATATGTGCTTGGAAATTTGGAATGCTTCAATGGATGTCTTCTCAATTCCTATCTTTTTACTAGCATGGCTTATAGCCTTTTATGCTATGCCAAAAAGGATGACTTAAAAGCAAAGTTTTTCATTGTTCTCTACTTTAAATTTCCACTTTGTGTCACAACGTTGTCTACAACCCTTAAGGGTAGAGTTAATACAAATAAGGTACTCTTTAAAATTAAGTCTCAATGTTTTAAGCCCTAACTAAAATTAAGTAAAATCTCATGGACCCACAAAAAGAGTAAATATGACTTTGAACTAATCCATCCAATTACCTTATTTAATCACATGCAAAAAATGGTTTTTAAAAAAAATGAATCAAACTTCGATATGTATAGTATTATAAATTATATTTGTGAAAATTTTGGGAAAACATATTTTTCAATTTATTAGACAAAACTTGTTTTCGAATGCACTGTAGCATTTTTGCAAGTGAAACTTTTTTAAAAAAATCAGTAACATTTTTATAAATGGCTTACACTTTTTTAAAAACACAACGTGGCATGTTTGTAAATAACTAACATATCTTTTAAAACGTGCGATGACATTCTAGTAAATAATTGAAACTTAACAACACAGTCATAATAACACTGTCACTCGTTATCTCTTTAACACATACACTGACATTCTTTAACAAATGCACTGACACTCTCTAAACACATGCACTGACACTTAATAAAACATGCGCTGGTCGGGCCGGTCGTCTTCTAAGATTAGGGGCCCAAACCAACTTTTTTTTCTCGGGTCCTTCATATTCATAAGTATGTATTTTTCAAATAAAAATTATTAAACATTAATATAAAACTAGTAAATATAAATAGTTAATTCTAATTAAGAAAAAATACCAATAATATTTAAACATATTTTTAGCTTTTAAAAGCAAAATCATTAGTCAAAATAAAAAAGTTGATGAGTACCAATTTACACAAATAATTCAAAGAATAGTTGAAAAAAAATATAATTTGAAAATAAACAATAGAACATAAAGTATTAGTTTTGGGGAGAGTAAATGGATTAATGGAAATAACGAATGAAAATAATCTTGGTTCAATCAACTTTTCAACAACGTCGATGTTATAAATGCATAAAAAATCATATAATTTGCTTAAGTCACATAAATGTCTTTTTAGTATTAGATGGACTTTGGGTCAGTAAAATAGTCACTTTTAAATTAGTCTTTTGCTAATTGAGTTGAAATTTAGACTGAAATTAAGGGCCTATTATTTATATAAAATTTTAGGCCCTGAATATACAAAAAAAAATTGGGGTGCCTAAAGACAATCTTAGTCGCTTGGGTAAAGGGTCGGCCATGTACATTGGCACTAACAAAACAAATACATTGACACTCTTAAACACTACCATTGACACTCAAACACACATTCATTCACCTCACTCAAAAAAACACATCATACAGCAATACCAATTTAGTGAAAATTAGTGTTCTTTAGTGTCAGTGAGAGTGTTTGTGAAGTGTCAAGCGATAGTGATTTCGAGTACACATGAGAGTGTTTTAGTGCCTGTGGTTGTGTTTTTGAGTGCCCGTGTGAATAAGTTTCGGTTATTTATGATACCGTCACCGCACATTTTAAAAGAAGTTTCACTTGTTTATAAAATGTCACCACACCTGAAATTTTACTGGTTTACAAAAATGTCACGTCACAGTTTTAAACACTTTTAATTCTTAATTGTTACAAAAACTGTTTTTTAATAAGGCATACTCATATTATCAACATATCATTTGATATCTTACTTCTAGTTATATCTTAGTGGTTAAATTGTTAGGAAAATTGTATAACAATAGTAATGGTTTTCTTGAATTTAACGGAATGACAAATAAATAAATGAACCAAAATAAACTTAACGGGGCAGAAAATTAGGATAAACTATAAATGCAGATATTAAATCAAACAGGGCAATAAATGAAGTCGAGTCTTGTGTTACACAATCTCCGCAAGAAGATATTGCCCCGCACTGGTGCTAATGGTCTGCGGCAATCTTCTCTCAAGATGAAACGACTTTACAATCGTTAATAGAAGCACTTCAAATTACGATTTCGGCGAACATAACTGTGTTTGACACTTCCAGACTTTGAAGAAATCTTATTCAACAAGATGATACTATCTTCTAACAGATGCCTTGAGAATTCCTTTGAATTCTAACAGAATTCCATCGAATTCAGTTAAATATCTACACGAGTTTGTTAACTCAGTTAAATATGTGCTTCTCTAGTTCTGATATGAAAAGAGAGTGATTTGTGTGTGATTCAATTGGGATTGAATGACTGAGTGAGGAATGTCATCTGGTGGAGGGATTTATATAATTAATGAAGAGTTAGGGTGCCCTTTGGGAATAAGCACTAAAGGTGGCTGTTGGTTTCTGGCCGTCAGATCTAGTGAAGATGAAGGGCTGTGATCAGTTGGACCGGCCCAGCCAGATGACCCACCCTTCGGAAGGACGTGGGTCAGCCCGGCGGTTAAGCCCGAACCGGCCCACCTTTGCCAAAAATTTAAGCTCCACAGTTCCCAGCGCGAAGTGCAAAGTGCGCCCTAAACAGCCCATTCCGCGCTTCACGGGTCATGGGTTGATTTTGAGCTAGCCCAAAATTCACTCACTTGCCCACTAGCTTAGCATGGTTGGCCCAATGGATCATTTAAGCTTGGAAGCCCAAGTCCACACTTGATTGGAACCTTCTTAGATGAGCTATATTAAATACTCTCATCTTTTTCATTCTCCAACCAATGTGGGATACATGGCTTTCCACATTTCCAACTCTTCATAAACCCACTTCAACTTGCATACTTTGGACATTAATTTCTCATTCACCCGGAATTGGTTTTGAGAAAATAAATATACCACACTAATCTACTACAAACGTAGATTACAAATATGCAATTAATTTCCATTTACACAAAATGGAACCTAATGGGATTATTGGTCAAAAGTCGGTCAAACCTCACTTTTCCAAAACTAAATTCCAACAACATATTATCAACATATCATTTAATATCTTACTTCTAGACTAGTTATATCTTAGTGGTTACATTAAAAAAAATGTGGTACATTGTTTTTTTTAATTCTTATTTATCTGTAGAATTGTGATCAGTCTTCGATCAATGTTGGATTTTTCTCAAGAAATTGGCTATAGGCCCTTAAAAGATAAGAAACATTTAATTTAATCAAAAAAGGAATAAAAGAGATAGCAAAAAATGTTTTGCAGCTCCCATTTATGTATACTGAAAAACACCATCATGTAAAGGGCTTACATGCTTATAACTGAAGTGGGAGGAATGATAACCTTACCATCTTGTTATTATTGTTTCCAAATAATATATAATTAGCAGCAAATCTAAATTGTTTATGGACCAAACTCTTTCTCTGTCCTTCTGATAAGATACCATGATTTTATGAGGCAATGATTCATATTACTTACTTTAAACCTAGATTAGTGCTCTAAATATTTTCACATAAATGTCAAGTGATAAAGAATTTTAAAGTAATTAAGGTTTACAATATCTTAATAAAGTGTTTTTTGGACCCACTTAAAATATTATTTGAGGTGTTTAGCACTTTTGAGGATTTTCTTATTTTGGTTCTTACAATATATAAATTTGTTTTTTAAGATCAAACTTGCATTTATCCTTGGTATAGGCTACCATAGTTTTAAAATTAAATTTTAATATTGAAATCTATTAGACATTTGGTACCTCTTTTATTGATAAAAGAAGCATCGTACAAGATATGCAAATGTTTTGGTAAAAAAACAAGAGCTGGTTTTGAGGGAAACTAGTTCCTTCATAAGTTATAAAAACTCCACTTTTTAACTCTTAAACCTTAAACACTAAACCCTAAATTTTAAACCCTAAACCTTAACCCCTATAAAAACAGGACTTTTTATAACTTATGGAGAAACTAGTTTCTCCCAAAATTTTCTCAAAAAACAATGAAATCCAAAAAATAGAGAAAAAGGAAATACGTGAATCGGATTTTGATTGTGCTAGGGATGGTGCCATGGAATATAATTAAAATGGGTTATGAATATAGTATGAATGACACGAGCATGTAACGAGGAAAACCCTTGAGATAATAATCTCTTAGGAAAAACCTCGGAAGGTGATTATGAGCCCCTACCTTCCCTAACTATTGTATTGATCTTTAGAGTTATTACAAGCTCGGAATTATGGAGAGATTACAGAGGTAGAGTCTGTGAAAGAGTGTGTGTTTGTGTTTCTCCATAACCCTTTAAATAAGTAAGAAAAGATAAGATAAATATTAGGGGTGGAAATGGTTCGGCTCAAACCGCGGTTCGGAACCGAGCCGAGCCAAACCGTGCGGTTTAGCTCGGTTTTTAAACTTATGCGGTTCAGCTCGGTTTCGAAAATTAATAAACCATACGGTTAGGTTCGACTCACGGTCTAACCCTTCAAGCCGAACCGTTTCGAGCTGAACCACGAGCCGAACCGTGGAGCTGAATCGTGGAGCCAAGCTAGCTGAACCATAGAGCCCTTATATGGATCATTGATTAAATTTAGTGATTTAATATAAACCGTTAGATTTTTTAGGAAACCCTAAATGAGATACCCTTTCGTCGACTGAGTATTCATTTTCACCAAATCGACAAATCTCTCCGCAGTCATCCCTATCGTCTCCATTCTCTCATCTTCTTCAGTTCACCCACGGGCCATGACCTAGCTTCCGCCATCATCCTTGTACCTGCCGACGCCATTCCTCCGGCCAACGTCCTTCCTCCATCTCACTCCTACGCAGGCCTCCCTATTCAAGAGAATCAAGACATCTGCTAATTGAAACCCTAGCTCGACCTTTCAATTTTCCTGTGATTAAAGGTAAGTTTCATCCCTTATGCTTCTTCTTGTAATTTTACTTCTAATTTTGCTGTCATTTTTATTGGATTTATTTGCACTGTAACTTAATATTACAGTCCTTGCTAGTGCTAAGTGGTATAGTATGGTGTAAGAGTTGTGGTTCAAACCGCGGTTTAAACCGTAAAATCAGACCGTGGTTCAAACCGAGCCGAGCCGAACCGTGATGGTTTAGCTCAGCTCGGCTTGGACTATTTTGTGGTTCAGCTCGGTTTGGGATCTCTCCAAACCGATGTATAGCGGTTTGACTTCTAAATTACCCCAAACCGAGCTAAACCGAATCATTTCCACCCCTAATAAATATCATAGCTAACTATCCTAAAAATCTGGTGTCTATCTTGATGAATATTTGACTTGATCTTCTTTTCTATTGAAAGTAGGTCATGTAGCATGTTTTTACTTAGTTGTAAATAAATAAAAGGAAAAACTGCAAATATAGTACCTGAACTATTGGGGTTATTTTGGATTTGGTACTTGGACTCTCATTTTTTGCACCCGTCATACCCAAACTCTAATTTTTACTGTATCTGTCATACCTACTACTAACGACATCCATTTTTCTCAGTTAAGTATGACATGTGCCATGTGTGTGACTTTTTAAGAGGGGTAAAATAGTAACTTAAAGTCAAAATACCCCACCCTCCATCTTCTTCACTTCTTCCCTTCCATGGCTTCCCAGCTTTCCATCAACCCAGGCGTCGTCCTCCCAATATCCCACATCCGTCATCAGCATCCTCACCCCTATCCCCCACCCATCGTTTTCTTCTTCTAATTCGGCCACAAGTCATCAACTCCCCTTCATCGCCGGCGTCTTTCGAACGGTGGTGTCTACTTTCGAAATCTCTGGTCAAAATTTTGTGAGTTCCATCACCAGAATCATAGATCCATGGCCAATTTCTTCTTGTGGAGTGCATTACAGATCCATTCACCATTTCCCCTACCCCAATTCGACCCTCCTCTCTCACTCTCAGCCGCATCATCACTATCTTCCACTCGATAGCACCAGACATAATTGAAGAACCCTGCTTTTTTTTTTCTTTTTTCTTCAAGATTAATCTTTAAATTTGGGAGAGATTAATGTATATGGTGTTTGGATTTGCTATTTTTTATTTGAATTTGAGTGTGAATTTGAAGAACAAGCTTGTGTTTGATTTTACAAATTTCAGAAAATGAAGAGAAAACCCTAGCAAATTGAAATTCAAGCATCGAGAAACGAAACGGGGAGTGAGGAAATTGGGGAGGGAATCGAGCTTGGGAAGCCATGGAAAAGAAGAAGATCGGGTGGGGTATTTTGACTTTAAGTTACTATTTTACCCCTCTTAAAAAGTCACAGACATGGCACATGGCACACTTAACTGAGAAAAATGGATGTCGTTAGTGGTAGGTATGACGGATACAGTAAAAATTAGAGTTTGGGTATGACGGGTGCAAAAAATGAGAGTCCAGGTACCAAATCCAAAATAACCCCAATAGTTCAGGTACTATATTTGCAGTTTTTCCTAAATAAAACTATTTAGGATAATTATAGTTAATTATCGATAATTCTGCCAGACGTGAAGATGTCTGCATATTGATCAAGATGTCGCAGTCTGGAAAATATACCCATAACCAAATGTCCTAAAATCGTGGGATCCAATCTATCTACAACCAACTCTTGACCAAGTCTATCCCTCCGTTAATATAAGTCTTCTAAGTCTTTTACCACGTGATTTCCAAGGGTTAGGATGCAAAAATATTTATTAGGGTAAAATAACTTTATTATTCATAACTTACTGACCACGAAGGTGTCCACATGCTGGCAGCACTCAAGATGTCGACGTCCGATATTTTACCCACAACAACAAATATGTTAGAGCAAATGCCTTTAATAGATGTATTAGACACTTAAAAAGCTTGGTTGGAGTTAAGGGCTCCATAATTAATGTTAATGTTAAGGGCATTCCCAATGGTGGAGGAAAATGGCAAATTTGCCTCCTTTTTTCCACTATTCACACGCCCAATGGAGGAGGAAAAATGGTGGCAAATTTGCCACACATGAATAGTAAGTGGCAAATTTGGGGGTACACTATTCATGGGAGGCAAATCAATTTTGTTTTTTTAATGTATTTCTTTTTTGTTAATGTAATAATAAGTTATTTTAGTGATATATTATGTGATATATTTTTTTGTGATATATTTTTTTTTATGAGATACTTTTTTGTGATATATTTTTTAGTTATTCCGAATTTTAATACAAAATGCAAAATACAAAAATATAAATTGAACATTAATACTACAATTTTAATACAAAACAACAAATTACATAATACAAAATACAATAAACAACTGAAATATAAATTACACATTAATACATCGAAATTTAATATTCTCCCAAATCACTTCTTCCACTTCCTCCAATGTTACAAAAATATTGTTGGAAAGAGTCGGACTGACACTCGAATTGAGTTTGATTAGTTTTTTGCATAATTTAGTTGCTCATTTCTATACTATTCACGTCTAGCCGGATCACTAATAGTGTCCAAATCTTTGTCCATAATTTTATCATCCCTTTTCTGTTGACTTATTATTGTAAATTTTATTTTAGCATTGCGTTATGTTTTTTATTTGCATTGTGGTGTATTATATTTCTTATTTTCTTTAGTATTACTATGTAATTGTGACGTGTTATGTTATTGTATTTTAGTATTTTTTTTATTATGAATCGTTGTTTTTTATTTTTTAATTAAATATAAGAAATTTCAATTTATTTAATTTTTAAATATTTAAATAAAAATATCAATTTTAATTATATACAAATATAAGAAAATTAAATGATTATGTGATTAAATTGAGAATATTCTAAGAGAATATTCTTTTTGAGTAAGGATTTGAGTTTGATGGTTGGGGATGGTTTTACTACTGAGAGGCAAATTTGGGGGTAGGAGGCAAATTTGCCTCCTAACCATTGGGAATGCTCTAAGCCAATTCTGTGTTTACTATCACGAGAGAAATTAGCGTCGTACTAGTAAATGTGACACATGTAAATATGTAACATATGCATGCTATACATACTAGGGATTAACCCGTGTTTCGTACGGGTGTTTTCTTCTGTGCGTGAATATTTATAATTACATTATATAATTATTAAATATTTTAAATAAATATAAATAAATTTAAAGATATATATAAATCTACTTGTGATTTTTTAATAATAGTGGAAATAGTTTTAGTTATTATAGTATAAAATAGATATTAAGATTGGTTAATAGTATTGATTAAGAATAACTTTATAAATTTTTTAAAAATTTACTTCGTTTGTCTCATAATGATGTCAATTTTTACTCTTGATCGATTAAGAAAATAATGTTTTGATTATAGTTAACATTATAGTAATTATGAGCTTAAATAATAAATTAAAAGATAATGGTGGAAGTGATTTTAGTGTTGTGAGTGTAAAAGTAAAGTAAGATAGAGAATAAGGGCCTGTTCGGTAAAGCTAAAAATTAAGCTCTGAAAATGTAGAGCTGAGAAAGTAGAGCTGAAATCATTAAGTTGATGAATTTTGTAAGACTTCAATTTGTTTGATACTGACAAACTACATACATCTGAATTTAATTAAAATTGTAAACAAACACTCAAAAATTAGTCTCATCTCTTTCATTTGATTATTCTGTTTGTTTATCCTCAAACAAAAATAGTCGTATTTTTAAAAATAAATAATTATAATTTAAAAATATTATTTATCAAATTATCTTTTAGTTGGACCGATAATAATAATATTTGAACAGTTTTTTATTCGTATTTTCATTTGTCCCACATTAATAAAGGTCATCTTCGCTATTTTGATCAATTTTTACTAAACTTTGACAATTTTTTTTTGATAAAATTCAATTATGATACTCAAGTAAAATATTATCAAATTTCATAATATAAAAATAATTTCATTTTAATTATATCATATTTAATCTGTTTGAAAAAATAAAATATTTCAACAAAAGAAAGTAACATTAAATAAACAAAAATGTTGATGAGTGGGTTTGAACCCATTCCTTTTCTTTCTTTTTTTTATCTTACCTCCTCTTACCTTGTTAAGACTTGACATACTAGCTTAAAATTAATAGCTTGTTTTAAGATAATCTTAACAGTTTAAGTGATTGAAATTTTCCTTACTGTTAGGGCCTAAACGAAAGGCCTAGTTATAAAATACCGCAAGTGCACGGCGTAGATATAGTATAGATAAAGGCAAATGCGGGCCGATCCCACAAGGACAAGGTTACTTTATAAAAATCTTTGCTTTTAAGAAAGAAATAGTAAAAATGATTGATTGGGGGTAAAATAGTTTGTCACTTAACTAGAAATAAATTGTAAATACTATAACTTGGATTGAAAACTCTTATGTTTAAGGAATTCTCGGGATTGAGGCTCAAATACTCATATATTCATCAACTAATCATGCTCTTTTAGAATAAAGTTTTATCTTAAAACAAGGATGGTACGCTAGATTGTGTCAACTTCTTATAACCAAGGCTTAAAACACATGTATTTTAATACTAACACGGTCTTTCTCTCGATGGTTCCGTTCATTAGTAAAAACCCATTAAATTCATTAATATCCATGTACTTTCCACTCAAGGATCATCCCTATGCCATTAATCTACTCTCATGATTAATGAAACCTAGTCATTTCATATGGTTCCGCTAGTCAAGATTCATCGCCAGATCCCTCTCTTGACTAACTAGAATTCATACGAGCAAGGACGTCATCGTGGTCGTAGGCGTTAAGTATAATATGAATAAATTGTTTTTAAGATGAAGAGAAGAAAAGAAGAGCGTGAATTATAATGATGAAATTATGTGCATTGAGTTTCCCACCCCAAGAATGTTGGGGGATTACTCACAAGCCATTTGTGTTAAATAAGAATAAGTTATGAAATTAAATGAAGGGAAGAAATACTTATTCAGAACGATTGAAGTGAAGACAAATGACTAAAAAGAACCTTGGTATATTATTGCTTTTAAACTCAGAAATTTGCTCAAGAACACTTTGATAACTTTCACAAATTCTGAGAATAATTAAAGTTGAGAGACTAAAAATTGCTATAGTAAGTTTACAATGAATTCTAGATCTCTAAACTACTGAATTCTAGCCATTTAGATAGGCCTTGGACCAAGAGATGTGCTCTTTCCCGGATGGTTTCTTGTAAAGGTGCCTTTTGGAGAAATCTGAAAAATAGCTGTTGCAGAAGTGCTCGGCCGTGCAACTCGGCCGAGTCAAGGAGATGGAGCGGCCGAGCATGAGTTACAGACTGTTTCACTTTTCGATCCATAATGCACGGCCGTGCAAGTCATAAGACTCGGCCGTGCAAACACTGTTTATCGGCATTTCTTCAATTTTATTATCCAAGTGCTTCTATTTCCATCACTTGCTCCATAGAGCTCCAAAAATCAAGTAAATGCCATAAAAGTGTACCTATTTCCTGTCTAAAACAGTAAACAATACCAAGTGCATTATATCAAGTGTGATAAAACAAATCAAACTAAAATAAGAATAAAAATAGCTAAAACTAAGATAAAATGACTATAATAAATACTATAAAAGACTATAAATTTGTCATTTATCAACCCCCCCCCCCCCCACACACTTGAATCTTGCTTGTCCCTAAGCAAGTTATAAACTAAAGATGAAGTAAAGAAGAGATTATAAATGAGAAATTTAAGAACAACGAGGAATGACATCAATGCTCCCTCAGAATAGTGTTATGTAAAGTATTGCCTTCATAAAAAGTTTCCTTTCTAAATTTTCCGTCCCAAGAAATTTGCAAAAAAGAACGTAGGATGATATTGGAGAGTAGATAGAAAAGTGTTTATGTTAATATAACATGAATAAATTCCATTGAGTAAAAGCATATTTGAGATAACCAAATGAGTTTGTGGATCACAAGTAAGGATTGAAAGATAAATTCACTCTTTAGAGTGTTTTGCGAAAAAAAAATCATGCTTGGAAATATATTTCTTTAACTATGATTTTTATTCTTTAGCAAAGATATTCATACGATGTTATGCACTTTGAATCACAAAAGATGAAAAGGCGGAGGATGATAGTGGAAAAAGGCTTTAGAGATTAAATTGATTAAACGTGGCAATTGAGTTTCTTGATTTAAATTGTCACACTCTATAATGATATGTTCATTTAGATATTCGAGTGGACAATTTACAAGAAGATACTATTCATTTATTAGCCTTGAAAGTGGAAATGGAAAGATGGATTGAAGTGAAAGCTTTTGTGATTCGGGAAGAGTATAACAAGAATGTATACCTTTGAAAAAGAGTAGAAATGAAAGTTTTTGATATGCATATACAAGTATGTTTTAAAAGTTTCACAAGTATAATGTAACCAAACTTAAATGACCACAAATCCATTAATAAAGTAATGCTTTTATTCAATAAGATTTAAAAGTCTATATTAATTTCAGAATTTTCCATTTAATATCCAATATAATCCTAAGTTATTTTTATCAAATTTTTCTAGAAGTAAAAGTTAGAGAGAAAAAATTTTACTTAGGCAAATGATAATAAGGATTTATCAATAACAATCTCATCATAAATGGGAGCATTTTTTTTTTATTTTTTTTTTGAAAATCGGGAACATTGCCCTTACTTTTATTTATTTTTTGAAAATAAAAATAAAAAGATAACATAAAAAACTACTTAAAACTTGTAAACATAGTAAAAAGAAAATAAAAGAAAAACATAAAGTAGATACTAGATACTACCCCCACACACTTAAAACAAACATTGTCCCTAATGTTTTAAAGAAATTTGGACAATAATAAATGGAGGCGGGGGATGATACTCACAAAGATGGTGGTGGTGGTGGTGGTGGAAAGCCGTCCCAATGATTAACTCCATAGTTGTAGATGGAAGTCACTTGCCCTTCCATATTTGCCATTGTTCCTTCCTTCCATCCCATCCAATCGGCCTCGAACCTCTGCTTGAAATTGATTGAAATTTTGGGACACTTGGTTGAAGTCTTGGGTCATTTGAGGGTAAAACTGGTTGTGGTGGGCGTACATTTCATTGTCTTGTGCAAACATTTGGTTTTGTTGGAGGGCCATTTGGTTGAATTGGGTAAAGAAGTCGGGTGGGAAGTAATTTGGTGGGTTTGGCATTTGGTTCCCTTCTTCTCCCTCCTCTTCTTCATTGCTTACATTATCTCCTCCAATTTGCCCCAAAGTCTGAGGTATAACCCATGTTGCTACCTTACTTGATACCACAACCCGTAAGTCATCCCGGGGTAAGGTAATGAATTGCACCTTATTAGCCCCTCCTCCCACAAACCAAGTGTAGACCCCGGGGTTCACCTCAGATAGCATTTGCATCGTTTGAAGGGATCTAATATCCAAAAGCGTAGACCCTTTTACATCCTCCCATTTGTTTGGACCCGACTCCACAATTCTAATCCCCACACTTTTAGCAATTAGGGTAACCAACCCCCCCTACATGAATATCCCCCTGATTATTCGCAGCTACCAGGCTAAACATATGCTCAATTAGAAGCCCACCCAAATTAGCCTCATCGTGCCCAACTGTTAAGGCCCAAAGCAAAAACAATGTTGTATTATTAATGGTCCCTTTATCCTCCCGTGCAAAGATAGTGCACGCATAAATCCTATGGATTATGCGGAGTACAGGATGAATGATCGAAGAGGCTTTAGAAGAGCAGGAGGTAAATGCATTTTGACCCGTTATTCGCCTCCAAAAGGTATTTTCAGAAAAGACATTTGGGATGTCGTTATCGTGGTTTTGGTTGGAAGGCCATCCGAGGATTCCATTGAGTTGGGTGAGGGAGATGGTGTAATTGGTGTTAAAAAGGCGGAAGTCAATAAAAATTTCCTCAAATTCCTCTCCAGCGGTCTCATCTATGGCCGGGGCTTTCCTCTTATCCATTGAGGATAAAAACTCCAAAGTCATTCGCTTGTATGTTAGTGCTTGTAAAGAAAGAAAACCCTCCGCTCCTACGGCCTGGTGCAAATTATTTATGTTGTCATAGATACCTAGTGCTCTCAAGGTGGGTAGGTCGGGAAATTGGGTTGTTTTTACAAGCTTATGGATTAGGCGATTATATTTAGAACTCGCAAGCCTATTTTCAAAAATTATCCCCATTGTATCTGCGGTTGGGATGATGGGATTTGGTTGAGGGGGTGGTGGATTTTAAGATTCAACTCCCCGGGCTCTCTTAAAAGTCTTTCTCTGGGGTCCATCCATTTTAAACAGAGCAAATATCCCAACAACAATCAAAGCTTAAATAATGCAGGTTCTAGAGAGAGGAAGTTAAGAACTTTGTTACCCGGATGAAGAAAATGAAATTAATGGCTTGAATCTCTGTTCTTGCACCTCTGTAGCCTTAAGATGCTCCAATAACCGATCCTTGCACTTCAATTTGACCCAATTTCGGATTTTGCGAATTTGGGGTGAAACTAGGGTTTCGGAATTCTGGGAAATTGGACTGAATTTGGGTGAATTAATGGTGGGTTTGGTGTTTAGATGGTGGGAGAAGGGTGTGGGTCGGTTTAATTGTTGATATTGAGGGAGAATTTTGGGTGAAATTGAGGTATGGGTTAGGGTTCATGAATTTTCGGCTATGGTTTATTTTTGGAGTGATTTTGGGTTTGTTGATGGAGGGTATGGTGTTTGGGAGGTGAATGGAGGATGGGAAAGGGTTGTTTGGTCGGGAATTATGGAGTTTTTGCCGGAATTTATGGTGGTTGGGGGTGGAGAGTTGTCGGGTTTAGAGAGATTTTAGAGAGAGAGAGAGAGCTGAGATGAAGAAAAAAGAATGAGAAGTGAAGTCAACAAACCCGACTTTCCAAGGAGTTGTGTCGTTTCTGGAAGAGGTCGGCCGAGCGTTGAATTTAGAGAGGCAGTGTCTTTCTATCTTAGCATTCGACACTCGGTCGATCCACTTTTGCTACTCGGCCGAGTCACTTGGTCGAGTCATGTAACTGGAGCGGCCGTGTCTAGGATTTTTGCATTCGGCAATTGCGTGCTCAGCCGATCTATTTTGGCTGCTCGGGCGATTCGCTCGGGCCCTCTGGATTGAATACTCGACCGTGCAGTTACTGTTCCGTCCACCATTATTATTAATTTTTTTTGGTACCTACAAAACAAAGGTTGAACAGAAAAATTAATAATAATAATATGAAATATAAAATAAAAGATAAATAAATATAATAAACCATCGGTAACCATCCCGATGTTGCTTGTTTAACGTCATTAGCTCGACGCCCTTTTTTTTTTTCTAACTGGAACGATCTCCAAGTATCATTGAAACATTTACATCAATTGGATCACCGACTATGTATTGTTTAAGTCGTTGTCCATTGACTTTAAGTTCTCCTCTTGAATTGTTCCAAATCACGATGGCCCCGTACGGATAAACTTTCTTTACTTGATATGGACCCGACCATCTTAATTTCAATTTTCCCGGAAAAAGTCTTAACCGAGAATTGTAAAGTAGAACCATGTCTCCTTCTTTGAATTCCTTTCGCGTGATATGAGCGTCGTGCCATTTTTTTGTTTTCTCCTTGTAAAGTTTGGCACTTTCATATGCTTCAAATCGGAGTTCCTCAAGCTCTTGCAATTGCAACCGTCTTTTTTCACCGGCGGTCTTTAGATCATAATTTAAGGATTTAATAGCCCAATACGCCTTATGCTCAAGTTCCACGGGTAAATGGCAAGGCTTTCCATACACTAAACGGAAAGGTGTGGTTCTGATAGGTGTTTTGAAAGCGGTGCGATAAGCCCATAAAGCGTCATTCAGTTTAATTGACCAATCCTTCCTCGAGCTTGTGACCGTCTTCTCAAGGATCCATTTTAATTCTCGGTTTGTCACTTCCACTTGACCGCTAGTTGAGGGTGATATCCGGTGCCTGTTTTGTGATGGACACCATATTTTCTCAATAAACCCTCAAATTGGCGGTGCGAGAAGTGAGAACCGCCGTCGCTTATGACTACCTTTGGAACCCCTAATCTTGGAAAGATAATGTTTTTGAAGAGCTTCATGACGACCTTTGAGTCGTTTGTTGGAGATGCTATAGTTTCTACCCATTTGGACACATAATCCACCGCTATCAATATATACTTGTTGTTGTAGGATGATGAAAATGGTCCCATGAAATCTATCCCTCAGACATCAAAAATCTCGACCTCTAAAATACTGTTAAGAGGCATTTCGTTTCTTCTTGAGATGTTACCGGTAACGGCGCCAAGAACTTGTTAGGGCCTAAACGAAAGGCCTAGTTATAAAATACCGCAAGTGCACGGTGTAGATATAGTATAGATAAAGGCAAATGCGGGTCGATCCCACAAGGACAAGGTTACTTTATAAAAATCTTTGCTTTTAAGAAAGAAATAGTAAAAATGATTGATTGGGGGTAAAATAGTTTGTCACTTAACTATAAATAAATTGTAAATACTATAACTTGGATTGAAAACTCATATGTTTAAGGAATTCTCGGGATTGGGACTCAAATACTCATATATTGATCAACTAATCATGCTCTTTTAGAATAAAGTTTTATCTTAAAACAAGGATGGTACGCTAGATTGTGTCAATTTCTTATAACCAAGGCTTAAAACACACGTATTTTAATACTAACACGGCCTTTCTCTCGATGATTCCGTTCATTAGTAAAAACCCATTAAGTTCATTAATTTCCACGTACTTTCCACTCAAGAATCATCCCTAGGCCATTAATCTACTCTCGTGATTAATGAAACCTAGTCATTTCATATGGTTCCGCTAGTCAATATCCATCGCTAGATCCTTCTCTTGACTAACTAGAATTCATACGAGCAAGGACGTCATCGTGGTCGTAGGCGTTAAGTATAATATGAAGAAACTGTTTTTAAGATGAAGAGAAGAAAAGAAGAGCATGAATTATAATGATGAAATTATGTGCATTGAGTTTCCAACCCCAAGAATGTTGGGGGATTACTCACAAGCCATTTGTGTTAAATAAGAATAAGTTATGAAATTAAAGAGAAGGTAAGAAATACTTATTCAGAACGATTGAAGTGAAGACAAATGACTGAAAAGAACCTCGGTATATTATTGCTTTTAAACTCAGAAATTTGCTCAAGAACACTTTGATAACTTTCACAAATTCTGAGAATAATTAAAGTTGAGAGACTAAAAATTGCTATAGTAAGTTTACAATGAATTCTAGATCTCTAAACTACTAAATTCTAGTCATTTAGATAGGCCTTGGACCAAGAGATGTGCTCTGTCCCGGATGGTTTCTTGTAAAGGTGCCTTTTGGAGAAATCTGAAAAATAGCTGTTGCAGAAGTGCTCGGCCGTGCAGTTCAAGGTGCTCTGCCGTGCAACTCGGCCGAGTCAATGAGATGGAGCGGCCGAGCATGAGTTACAGACTGTTTCACTTTTCGATCCATAATGCACGGCCGTGCAAGTCATAAGACTCGGTTGTGCAAACACTGTTCATCAGCATTTCTTCAATTTTATTATCCAAGTGCTCCTATTTCCATCCCTTGCTCCATAGAGCTCCAAAAATCAAGTAAATGCCATAAAAGTGTACCTATTTCCTGTCTAAAACAGTAAACAATACCAAGTGCATTATATCAAGTGTGATAAAACAAATCAAACTAAAATAGGAATAAAAATAGCTAAAACTAAGATAAAATGACTAGAATAAATACTATAAAAGACTATAAATTTGTCATTTATCACTTACCAAACAAGCTTAATTTTTTAATCTCTTAAAGTGTTCCAAATTAAGAGCTTAATTGGGTTACCAAACAGGCCTTAAGTGGGAGGAAATAGTAAATTGATTGGTGTTGTGAGTATAAAAGTAAAGTATGATAGAGAATGAGTGAGATGAATAGTAAATATTCTTTGACATTTTAGGAAAGAGACTCTTACTTTAGGATTACCAAAATAGAAAATATGACTCTTACTATGAGACGGAGGGAATAACTTTTATCGTAAATAATAAGTTAAAAATAATAGTTACTATATATAGTAACTAAAACTAATAAGTAAGTTTTTTCAAAAAAAAAATACTAATAATAGTAGTAGTTACAATATATTGTAACTATTCTAATTAGTTAATATTATTGTTAATAATAGTTACTTTATATAGTAGCTATTACACCTAACTAATATTACTAATAGTAATAATTATGTTATATAATTAACTACTCCCTCCGTTCCAGAGTAAGAGTCCTACTTTCTATTTTGGTACGTCCCAAAGTAAGAGTCATATTCCTAAAATGGCAAAGAATCTTACTATTTACCCCACTCATTCTCTCTCCTATTTTACTTTTATATTCACAACACCAATCAATTCACTATTCTCTTCCACTCATTCTCTCTCCTACTTTACTTTTACACTCACAACATTTACATCACTTCCAATATGTATTAATAAGCGTGCAAATGAGGAGTAGGACTCTTACTCCGGAACGGAGGGAGTATTACAATTAACTAATACTATTAATAGTAATAGTTATCTTATATAATAATTTTTACATTCAACTAATACTATTAATAGTAATAATTATCTTATATAGTTAACTATTATAGTTAACTAATACTATTAATAGTAATAGTTACCCTTTATAGTAACTAATATACTTAACTTATACTATTAATAGTAATAGTTATCTTATATAGTTAACTATTATAATAAACTCATACTATTAATAGTAATAGTTAACTAATATAGTAACTATTACAATTAGTTAATACTATTAGCTAATAAGAGAAAAATGAAAAGTCACCTAATTAAAATGTTATGGATGATGTGGCACTACCAAAAGCAAGAGTTACCCAAAACTTGTCCACATGGCACCACCTAAAGACTCTACATTGACTTTTAATATATATAGATTTACTAAATTGATTTTTTTATATAAAAAATTATAATGCATGTTTATTTGTATTATTTATAAACGCAAAATTAAATTTTTGTTCGTGTAGTATTTGTTTTTATAATTGATGGAAAATGCAAATTGTTTAAGAGCATTTGATTTTTTTTTCTTTTCTTGACCTCAATTTACACTTGGTAGAGTACAATGTACCAAGTACCAACCGTACAAAGTAAGTTTGTCTACCGACTTTGGTGGCTGATAATGGTATGTATTTTTATCTACCAAGCTGAACTTGGTTGGTACACAGTACAACTAAAATATGACAGGTATACCAACCAAGCTACCCCTAAATGATATTCAAAAATAGCATTTTTATTAATCTATAAATATACATATATGAAAACACAAATGATTTGAGATTAGTATCTTTTTTGACAAATCCCTTCAAAATAGATATTGTCAAAAATAGCATTTTTATTAAAGGAAAATAAAATAAATAAAGAAATTTAAACTATAATTACTTTATATCTAATTTTCTCCATAACTAATGTACTCTAAAATGATTTGTTGGTGTTTTTAATGCCTATTTTATAACATGGAGGTTAACTCCTAACTTTTTAATATTTTTTATTTTTTTCTAATTAATTTGACAACTTTTCTCTTTATTTCCAAATTTCCTATTCTTTTATTTAAATACAATATAATTAGATAAGAAAAAAACAAATAAGAAGACATGTATCCAAAATTTAAGATTTGATAAAATAATTTATTTATTAATATCAAACTGTAACAAATAAAATGATATAATATTATTATGAAATGAATACTTTAAAGTGTATTATCCAATTTATAAAATCAAAGTTAAGTTTAAATAAAAAAACAACAAAAAATCATCAGTGTAATCAGAAAAGTCATTTTTCATTACTTTCACTTCTTCATAAAAAAGTTAGACATTGTTTTTTGACAATGGGGGAAGAGAAGTCAAACACTTGACCTCTATGTAGGTTACCTCTATGTAGGAAGCAACTGCCTATCCCGTGTGAGCTAAGGTTTATTGGCGACGTATCAATCCGTGCGTTTAACGCACGGGTGTAACACTAGTTGTCTATTTATAAAGCAAGTGTGTGAAAAGTAGACAGGTAAGTGATAGTTCTTTTGTAATATATAAACTTTATGAGGACAAGGATGTCCAAAACACTATTTATCATTTGCCATTTAAGGAATAAAACAATTAAGAACCTTAAACTGGGACATACCAAAAAAGAAAATAAGAACCTTAAACTGGGACGGAGGAAATACTAATCATCATTTTTAGAGTGCACAACACTTACATCATTTTTATAGTGAACGACACTTAATAATGGATGAAAGTGATATTATTATGGTTGTGTGGCGGCCAGACCACCACTTATGGTGGTGGACGAAATATGCGAGGGAGTGGGTTCATCACAGATTACTAGAGCAATTGCCCCGCATCAGAAATTAACTAGTAAAGACTTGATTATATAAAAAATATTTGACTATATAAAAATCTATAGTTGGAACAATTATTTGAGATCGGGAATTAACTAGCCAAGCCTTGACCTCAAACTTTATTATGGTATCTCCAAAGAAAAGAGACACTCAGTGGTTTAATTGGGCCACCCAAATATGTCTCCGCGTAAGTTCAAAGTTTCGGCTACTCGTGGAGGGGCGTGCTTAAACAGTTATCCCACATTGAGAATTAACAAGCCATCCATTAACTATATAAATATTTTGAGCTACTCTTCCTATAGCCAATTAGTTTTGAGATGAAACCTCAGACTTTATCAATCTTCAACAATACAAGAAAATATAAAATGGATATTTATTGGTTCTTGTGAACTAAATATTTTTAGGTTTTAAATTTAGTAATTATCAATTCAAACCCACTACGGGCACCCAACACGAGTTAACTCAAGCCCATCATCAACTTGGGCCGGCTCTGATACCATATTAGAATTGGGTCCTCATCCCCTTAAAAGGCCTTGTTAAGGGGTGATGTTAGCCAGTCTATATAGTTAATCAATTTTACTCTCCAAGTTGATGTGGTATATATGAGGCTTCAATAGTCATAGTAAATTTTATTTGAATACGATGATTAAAATTGCTAATATATTATAAAGATAATTTAAACCAAATTTTAAGTAAGAATAAGTTTTTGGGGGGGAACTATTTTCTCCATAAGTTATAAAAAATTCATTTTTTAATATAGTTTCACCCATAAAATAACGATTTTAAACTTTAAAACAGTGAGTTCAGTCATTAAAACACTTAGAAATAAAACAACAAATTTAGGCTTTCATACATATAGTGAATTTAAGCTTTAATACACCTAAACATAAAGTAACAAGATTAGGCCTTAAAACAGTGAGTTTAGGCTTTGAAACACCTAGTATATTTAAGAATATGACCTTTTATATTAACTTATAGAGTAACTATTTTCCCTAAAGTTCATTATTTAAATAAAACTATGATGGCTAAAAATGTTGAAATTCATTATGAATAATATTAGGGGTACAAAAACTTGCTTACAAAATCCTAGGTGTAATGATGTTATTGGTGTTTTTAATTAGAGTGTGGCGGGTTCATTATCGATGCAACCAATAAAATATCACCACCTCATCTTGTGAGCAAGATTTTGTGACTTTATTTTGTACCCCTAGCATTGCTCATTCATTATTAAACATCCATCCATCAAGTCATCAACTTAAACTCCTTTAGAAATGATGTGTTTGTAAATGCATGTTGGTACGTTCACTAAATAAAGTTATTAAGATTTGATATTCATGTGTTAAAAAACAATTACTAATATTCATTGTTGGTCATCTATCTATGGATCAACACAATTACTAATATTCATTGTTGGTCATCTATCTATGGATCAACCGGCGGATCTACAACTAAGCAATGGGGACAATTGCCCCCCTTCATTTTTACAATTTTGCATTTTACAAGTGTGTCAATATTTTACAATTTTAGGGATTTTAGTGCTATTTATTAGTATTTGCCCTCTTTGTGTCAAGAAAAAATTGCACTATTTTTTTTTTGCCTCTTTTAACTTGACGAAATTTTTTTGGCCCCCTTTTACAATTTTTTTTGCTCCGCCACTGTATGGATCAACTCAAACTTTAAATCAATGGTAACTAAAACTTTAAATCAATGGTAACTAAAACTTTATATATATTCTGCACAATTGGACTATTTGTTTACTCTCCGAAAATTGTTCAGTTCTTAAGACTATTTACAATGGTTAGTTGAAAAGGGGGTTGAAAAAAATTTAAGCTAGTTGAATGGGTGCAATGGGGAGTTGAAAGGGGGTTGGTTGAAACATTTCAACCCGGTTGAGAGAAAAGGAGAAGGGCCCGGCTTGGACACACAACACGCCCCAATTGAGCCGTCTTGGGCGCGTGAGTCGCCGCTTTAACTGTTTTTTTTTTCTCTTAGTGTGACACGTGTCACGCAATGGTTGGTTCTTGATTATTTTTCATCCCAATGGTTGGTTCTTGGACTATTTGTTTACTCTCCGAAAATTGTTCAATTCTTAAGACTATTTACAATGGCTAGTTGAAAAGGAGGTTGGAAAAAATTTAAGCTAGTTGAATGGGTGCAATGGAGAGTTAAAAGGGGGTTGGCTGAAACATTTCAACCCGGTTGAGAGAAAAGGAGAGGGGCCCGGCTTGGACACACAGCACGTCCCCAATTGGGCCGTCTTGGGCACGTGAGTCGCCGCTTTAACTGTTATTTTTTCTCTGAGTGTGACACATGTCACGCAATGGTTGGTTCTTGATTATTTTTCATCTCAATTATTTGAGCTCAATTATTTTATAGCAAATTATTTTTTTAATTTTTTTTTTTGCCAAAATTCATAATTTTTTTCCCTCTATAAATAGATGCAAGTTTCATTTGATTTGGACACCGAAAAAAAACTCTCTTTTCTCAATATAAATTTCTCAATTATCCTTCATTAACCCTTAATTTAAAAATTTCAACATCTTTTTAGTGGAATGGATTTTAATAATAATTATCGTCATTTCTCGTATTTATTTAATTGCAATTACAAAAAATTAATTAAGTGTGAAGTATTATTTTAAATATAAATTATTATTATTATTATTATTTTACTAATCATAAAAATAAAGAATATAAATAAAATAAAAGTAGTGGGGTATAGGATGATGAGTTAGAAGGTAGTTGAATTTAATTAAACCAAACCATTGTAGGGTGTAAAAGTGAAAGGATAGTTGAATTATTAGGTGGAATAGAGAGAAGATGATGTGCAGTGATAAAGTGGTAGTGAATGGGAAACGGTAGTTGAAACTATTGTAGATAGCCTAAAGGGGACTAGATTGTGAATATACAACAAAAGAGCGACATTTCCATGAATTGCAGACATTTCAAGGGCTTTTCGTGCAAAAGACACCGCCCAACATTTCCTTGTGCAACAACTGTACTACTGTGCTATAAAAAAATAAAAATAAAGCAGGACAAGAATACTAATACTCTTTTCGTCTAAAAATAAATTTTTCATTGACTATTTATCACTATTTTGATTTTTTTTTTTTTCATATTTTCACAATTTCAGCTTAAAAATGCATAAATAAAACATAATTAATAAATCAAGTGTTTATATTTTCAAAAAAAAAAAAAAATTAAATGAAAAAAATCATTTTGAGACTGAGAAAATGAATTGGAGGGAGTATAATACTAATAATAAGAAAATCAAGAAAAAGAGAAGAGGAAACTAATCACTACACTCTAGAAGATAAAAGACAAAAAGCCTTGTAAAAGAAAACCCCAAATAATGGAGGATAGAGTCTGTTCAGTGTTGTGGGTAGCCATTAGATTTTGCAGATGAAATTAAAGAATAAAGAAAACAGTGCTCTCCTCTTGTTCAAATTACGTACTTATTATTTGAAACATTTTTAGAAAAGTACCTAAATTGTGCAGAAGATAGTATAAAGTAGTGATAAGTATAAGACGTATAAAATAGAAATAAATACCGATAAGTATGAGATAGATGGATGGAGTATTTCCTTAAAAAACTGTCTAAATCATGATTGTATAATTTTGAACTCATGAATGTATAATGTTAAAAATGCGTAGATTTATACTCCCCAGTCTCTGAGTATATGCCTACATTTCTTTTTTAGTCTGTCCCAAAGTATGTCTACTTTCAAAAATAGCAAAAAATCTTTACTAGTCCTCCCACTCATTCTCTCTTCTACTTTACTTTTATACTCACAATACCAACCAACTCACTATTCCTTCCCACTCATTATCTCTCATATATTACTTTTATACTTACAACACTTACATCACTTCCACTATTTCTTAATTTTCGTGTAAATGGGAGGGTGGACATATACTCTGGGGCGGAGAGAGTAATTTCTAAAAACAAAAATGGAAGAATAAATTATGGGATTCAAGTAATTGTACTTGTTTAGAGAGAGAATCAAAATGTAGAGAACTTTTAGAGAGAGAGAGAGAGAGAGAGATAGAGACAGGTGAGTATTGTCCTGTTTGGACTCCCCCCACCCTCTCCCTGCTCCTCTTGTCACCATATTCTCAAAACACAAAATCAATTTTAATTACAAAAACCATACCCCCTTCCCTCATCTCTATATCTTATCTCTCCAGTTCCAGTTGTTTGCAATTATATAATCTTTTGATTCTCTCTCTTCCCTTCTTCACTGCTGTGATCTGAAACAATAAAGATTCCATCTTTTTCCACTTTTTTTATATTTACATACCCCCAAACAGCCCCTTAACCCTTTATTCCCTCACCCATATCATCACATGACCGACGGTCGTGCCCAAATGTCCGAAGACGATGCTCCGGATCCGGGCCCCACCACCGCCGTCGCCGCCTATGTCTCGCCTTACCCAGATCAAGTTCTTGAAAACGTTCTCGAAAACGTACTGGTTTTCTTGACTTCCCGGCGGGACCGGAACGCGGTGTCGCTGGTCTGCAAGTCATGGTACCGCGCCGAGGCATTCACCAGATCCGAGCTGTTCATCGGAAACTGCTATTCGATTTCTCCCCTGCGGGTCACTGACCGGTTCAAGCGAGTTGAATCGGTTGTGCTGAAAGGGAAACCTAGGTTTGCTGACTTTAGCTTGTTGCCGCCGGACTGGGGTGCGCACTTCAACCAATGGGGATACGCTATGGCTAATGCGTACCGGATGCTGGGGAAGTTGTACCTTAAGCGCATGTCCGTCACCGACGATAATCTGGCTCTGGTTGCCCGGTCGTTCCCCTACTTCAAGGAGCTAGTGCTGGTTTGTTGTGAGGGATTTGGGACTAGTGGACTTGCTATTGTAGCCAGTGAGTGCAGGTAATTTTCTAGGGTTTCCTAATTTGATATCTCAATTCATTTTTAGGGTTTACTCTTTATTGGATTTTTATGTTTAAATATATAGATCTACTAAAAAGGTCTTGCTTAATTAATGTTTCCACTGATAATAAATTACTGTGTATTTGGATTTAAAATGAAATTGTTTATCTTTAGCTTCACTATTCATTCATTCTTCACTCTGTTTGGATTGTTTGAAATCTTGAATTCTGCTAGGAATTTTCTGTTTATAGCTATAGTGAGAATGTGGTTCGTAAATTGTTTGACTATTAGCTAATTAGAGGGTAATTAATTTCAGGAGACTTCGTGTGCTTGATCTGATTGAGGATGAGGTTGATGATGATGAGGAAGTGGACTGGATTTCTTGTTTCCCCGAGGGTGAAACTTGTTTGGAGTCTTTGATTTTTGACTGTGTTGAATTCCCCTTAAATTTCAAGGCATTGGAGGGGTTAGTTGCGAGGTCACCATTGTTGAAGAAGCTTAGGCTGAATAGATTTGTATCGATTCCTCAGCTTTATCGATTGATAACTCTGGCTCCACGGTTGACCCATTTGGGGACTGGATCATTCAGCCCTGGGGATATCGTTGCAGAGGGTGATCAAGAATTTGATTACGTATCTGCTTTTGCTGCTTGCAAGTCGATTGTTTGTCTTTCTGGGTTCAGGGATATCGTACCGGACCATCTTCCTGCCATATATCCTGTCTGTGCTAATCTCACCTCGCTGAATTTTAGCTATGCCAACATTGATGCAGCACAACTTAAGCCAGTTATCCGTCACTGCCATAAACTTCAGATTTTCTGGGTAAGTTTTCCTAGTATTTAATCTATCTCAAAATGAGGTTACTAAATGAAAACAAAAGTATGTAATTATCTTAAATTTTGTATTTTTAGATCTACATTGTAATACTTCTTTCACCAAAACCCACTTCCCGAAGAACAAGGGGAGTTGACTCTTTCGTTAGGACTTCTAACCCACCGAAAGTGAATTACATAATGACCAGATGAAATTTGGTGACTAGTTAAAAAACAAAAGAATGTAAACCATTTGAGCACTCTTAAAGTATTCTTGTTTCCCTATTTAGGATCTGAATCGCTGTTCCATTTCTCTACAGGTACTTGATTCAATATGTGACGAAGGGCTTCAGGCAGTGGCTGAGACGTGTAAAGATCTTCGTGAGCTTCGGGTTTTCCCCACTGATGTTGTGGAAAATAATCACGGCCCTGTTTCTGATGTGGGACTCCTTGCAATTGCTGAAGGATGTAGGAAACTTGAATCAATTCTATATTTCTGCCAGCAGATGACAAATGCAGCTGTGATAGCCATGTCGAACAACTGTCCTGATCTTGTGGTCTTCCGTCTTTGCATAATTGCCCGCTATCGGCCTGACCGCGTTACTGGAGAACCAATGGATGAGGGTTTTGGTGCCATTGTCAAGAACTGTAAGAAGCTTACTCGCCTCGCTGTTTCTGGTTTACTTACTGATAAGGCGTTCAGTTATATAGGACAGTATGGGAAATTGGTGAGAACCTTGTCAGTTGCTTTTAATGGGAATAGTGATCGCGGGCTAATTTACGTGCTTGAGGGCTGCCCTAGGTTGCAGAAGCTTGAGATTAGAGATAGCCCTTTTGGAGATTCAGCTTTGCTCTCCGGGTTGCACCATTTTTACAACATGAGGTTCTTGTGGATGTCCTGTTGTAGAGTAACTCTCCAAGGTTGCTCTGAAGTTGCTAAGCGAATGCCCAGGTTGATAGTGGAAGTGTTTCGTAGGGACAAGGATGAGGGCGATGAGAAGGACGGTCTTGTTGAAACATTGTACATGTACCGGTCACTTGAGGGACCTAGGGCTGATGCGCCACAGTTTGTGAAGATCTTGTGATGTTCCAAGATGGGAAGATATCTGTTTTTTCCTACAACTAAAATTTTCCTTTTTTTCCCTTTCCGTGGGTTGGTGAAATGATCTTGGTAGCTTTTACAGCCCACCGGAAGGTTGTGAATCACCCTTGGACAAGCAAGGATGAGTTATTCACCACTTCCATGACCTAATCCAAGCATTGAATGCAGCATAAGGGTGTTTGTTGAAGAAGATTATAAGGACCAATCTCCATTCATGCTTGGTTCCCTCTTTTAGGTGATGAGACGGAGTGGTGGTTTAATCGGGACGGTGATCTCTTTATTTGTTATTGGACCGTCCATTGCTTTTATCCGTAGGTCGTAGCATTGAAATTTTACGTTTCTTTTTTTCACTTTCATATTCATTTCATAAGGGAAGGCTTCAGAAGTTTTGAGGGAGGGGGGAGGTGGAAGAGTTGAGCTGCTGCCCAAGAAAAGAAGACCGTTGGTTAAGCGACTCTGATATTATGTGTTGGGTCAAGTTTACTAATCGATGAAGAACTGGATTTTGTATGTGAAGCATCAGAAATGCAGGATGAGCAAATTTGAGGGGTTTCCAGGGGGCTCGAAAATTGAAGAAATCAAATTAATATCTCTGTGATGTTTATTCGGATGCAAGTTCTAAGAACTGAAGCTGTAGAGGTGAGAACTAATGCCCCCATGATGCTGATACCTTATTCTCCTCCATCCATCTCTCTTTAGAAGTACTCAGTTTTATTTCTTTTCTTTCTGTTTTCCCTGTTTTGTTACTATTAGCCTTTGACTGTTGAATTTATTGTTATTATTGTTAGACTGATTGATAATAAATGCCAATATGCAAATGGACCGG
Organism: Campanula takesimana; assembly: GCA_026119855.1. Taxonomy (NCBI): domain Eukaryota; kingdom Viridiplantae; phylum Streptophyta; class Magnoliopsida; order Asterales; family Campanulaceae; genus Campanula; species Campanula takesimana. The sequence goes on along the minus strand of JAOWBW010000514.1, from coordinate 257,073 downwards.
ATGATATTAGTGTGTCTCTGTGTGTTTGCTTTATTGTTGAAGGTCTTGAATATCAGTTTGATAGCGAGGTCCATTTATGATGTTTAAAAAGCATTGCACAAGTACGGATTAGAGGACCCTCGTAGCCTAACGCCCACATCTTCCCTTATATGTGTGGGGTTCCATTGTGCATTAGCTGAAAGGAGCTTCTTACTTCCCTTACTTTTGGTGCCCGAGGGCTGTCTATGTTATTCTGTATATCTATCTCCCCTTAGTTTTTATACCCGTATTTGGTTTATGAGATATGTTTATTTATTTGCAAGCAAAATATTTAATTTAATAAATACTACTAATAATCTGTTATAGGAGCACTGAACTTGAGAGGTAAAATTGATGTGTGTGTGTTTAAAAAGTTGTGGGTCCTACGACTCACGAGGGGGTTGTTTTCTGACCGGACGATGCCGCTGTCCTTGGCAAGGACGATGCCGCTGTCAGTGATAAGGGGTTGTATTGTAGTTCAATCATTTTGGGACGGAGGGAGTAGTTATTAGATTGTTATTATGGATGGATTCTTGAATGGTTACTGATGAAATTGGTGTAAGGGTATGAGAGCAGTAAATATAAGGGATGTAATGGATAACTGAACAAGGGGGGGAGGTGGGTTGGGGTGGCTTTTTATCCATGTGTTTTATGGATATAGATTAAAGCGGCCCTATTGCATTTGTACTACATTGTGCTTTAGAAATATGTACAAGTATATGATTAAGGACCTGTGTGTAGATGTGGATGGTAGGGTCCTTAAAAGTTTAGATGATTTGTCACATCCCCTGTCCTCCCATTTTAGAGCGGTCAACTTCCTCCTCAAAACACATCCCTCTCCCCCACCCACCCACCCACCCACCCCCTCTCTCTCTCTCTCACACACACACACACACATCATGGTCTTTACTCTTTAGTGGTAGTAATAGTGGTAGTAGCAGGGTTCTGACCCCTAACCCAACCTTTACCGAGGGTGAGATTTGGATTTACCACTGGGTCACTCCTTTGGGGACAGTCTGTATTTATGTTTAATATGTGTAATTGATTTAATTAGTCCGTAATACTACCTCCATCCCAGAGTAAGTGTCCACCTTTCCTTTTTAGTCTGTTCCAAAGTAAATGTCCACTTCTTAAAATGGAAAAGAATCTTTACTATTCATCACTCATTCTCTCTCATACTTTACTTTTACATTCACAATACCAATCAATTCATTATTTTCTACCCCACTTTCTCACTCCTACCTCACTTTTTATACTCACAACACTTACACCGCTTCTACTTTTTCTAAATCTCGGTGCAAATGGTATGGTGGTGGGACAGAGGGAGTAGTTGTTATTGTAAGTTAAATTTTGTAACTTTAGTATTATTCGAGTAACGCCTTTGTTTTGGTGTTGTATTTGCAAATGGTAAAGGTAAGGGGGGTGGGTATGTCTTGTTTCCTTCGAAGTGGGATGTGAGTGTAATGTAAAGGAAAAGAAAAAAAGAAAGGGGGATGGATTTGATTGATAGGAAGCCAAAGCATTTGCCTTTTTTCTGCTCTCTTTCATTTCTTACCATTTGTGGGTGGACCGGCCCCAAACCCTAATGTTTGTCCCTCTGCCATGTCACCATCATGTGTTATGTGGGTCCAAGTTGAAAAACGATTGTCAAATGGAATTTTGATTTGTGCGGCTCAATTCAATCGTTTATAATAAATGCTCCCTAAATCCCACCTCACTTGAGACTTAAGATTTGAGCACAATAACTAAAAAAATAAAAAGAATAAAATAAGAAAAATGTGGGGTAGATAATGAAGAGATAGAATGAGTGGTGAAAATAATAGTATTGGTTGAATAAATTGAATGTTGTAAAATGAAGAGATATTGAGTGGTGGGTAGATTCAATATAAAATTATTAAAACTTGGCTATTTTGGGGAGCTCTCAAGTGAGCTGGGACAGACTAAAATGAAATAAGTATCAAGTGAGCTGGGACGGAGGAATATACGAGTATAATTTGTTATACAAATGAATGTAGCACCGTTTGTAGGGTAAATGTTACTTTTTTTTTTTTAAAAAAAAAAAGAAGAATTGCTGTATATAATCAGTTGCATTTCAATTGTTACTTTCTTTAAAAAATAATTAAACTATTTTTTATTATTTTTTTGCAAAACTACTATACTAGATTACAAAATGTCAGTTGTTACATTCGACCTTGTAATTGATAATTCATTACGTGTTTTACCAATAAAAGTTTTTCACTAATGAATGTAACAATTTTTATTATAAAATATAATAGTGGTTTTGCGGTAAATTTTATGTTATCTTCAATCCTTTTTGTGCAAACTTATGTTTATATATCAGAATAAAAACAGTTACAATTTTAGAAAGAAATGTTAAATTTTGGAATAAAAATTGTTATAATTGAGAAAAAAAAGTTACGCGTTTATTATAATAGGTAAAAATAGTTTTGCAGTCAATTTTATGTTATCTTTATTACATTTTGAATAAACACTATTACATTTTTCTCGAAAAAAATAAATGAACACTATTAGATTTCAAAAAATAAAAATAAAAAAAATGTTACATTTCTTTATTGTAAGTGTTACATTTATAGAGCAGGGAAAAATTAGCGGGAAAAAAAGTTGGAGAAGAAAAAAATAAAAAGTAAATAAATAAAAAACGGGTAGGTTGGCGAACGGGCTGGTGGGTCCACCCGTGGGGGATCCGTCTCACAGTAAAACCGGCTCTTAGTTTTTTTCATTTACAGTATACTACTCTCTCTGGCTTAAAATAAAATTAGTTTTTTTTTTTTATCAAGAGTAACTTTAAACGATATTTGAAAAATTATTTTAAGACTAAGAGGAGACTGGAGAGGGTACAACTTAATGTTATTTATATTAATTAAGTTGATCGTTTGTGTGAGATGAATATATCAACGTTTATGTGAGATGAGTATAATAATTGGAAGAATTAGATGTTAATCGATTAAAATTTTAAAATATGTGAAAATGTTGAAGAAAAAAAATTAGATTTTTTATTAAAAAGATTCGAAATCTACACCTCGCTATAGATGCTAATACCGAATATTACTTAAACTGAAGTTTTTAAATGAAATAAATACTCTAAAAATGGATGTAAGCTCAGTTATATTTAATATGAAAGGCCTTGAGCCATCATTCTAACAAAAAGGGGAAGATATTTTGGGTTAAAATTGCATAATAATAGAATGATAGTGCAATTTTTACACCAAACTAATAAAATTGTCCTAATAGTTACCCAAGTCGTACATATCGCTTACTCTATTGCCGGTTGACATGTAGGAAGTAACCCCATCAACATTAGAACGTGCACAATGGTGAGCGAATATAGTGCTTGAATGAAATTTTGTTGTCGAAAACTTACACAGTGTAGTGGTGAGCGATTTTTTTTGTTTCACAAAACATTTTATCAAAAAAAAAAAATATATATATAATTAGCATTTTTACTTTATATGATTCACGATATAAATTATTATTTAAAATAAAATTTTAATAGTCCACATAAAAAAAAAAATACTATTTTACACTTTTATTCTCTCTTCTTAATTACATATCCTTCTAAACACGCACTTATAAACATTTTTTATCTTTTGACATACATAAACAACATCATATAAGAGAAAATTAGGAAATAATTTTTTGATCAATTTTTGTTTTGCTCACACATTCGTTCACAAAGAGAGGTATGATAAATGATACAGTAAGTGAAATTTCGTTCACCGTTTTACAATAAATAAATAAATTTGGTGAGCAGAAGTTTGTTCAATTCTTTCCCTCACCCTCAGTAGTCAGTATTGTGGAGGGTCTGAAGCGGTTTTTTTTTTTTTTTTTTTTGATACCCAGGTTCCCACCAGCTTCGCCGGACTATTCCTTGACCACCAGCCCCGGCCCCTCAGTGACTGGCGGAGGTAAACCGTGGGATATACCCAAGATGGTTCGGTTAGTAACACCCCTTATACTCCTGGCCCAAGGGAGGGGTCTGAAGCGTTTTTGTTTTGTTATGTAGTTGATCTGTCTGTCCATCCATTTATGCCATGTACAAGCAGAGCTTATCCTGTATCGATCATGTCCTTTATGACCCTAAAAGAGAGTAGATATAAATAAATAACAACACCGAAAACGACTTTACGTTATCCACATATTGGAGTATACTGCATGTATCATCTGTCTCAGAAAAATAGTTTCATTTTGATTTTTTATAGTCAACAAAAATAAATTTTGGCTAAACATTAGTGTCAATTTAATGATCACAATGAAATTCTAAAAATTGTTATTGATAAATCACTTAATGATTTATCAATTACAAATTTTAGAATTTCACTAGAATGATTAGATCGTCACCAATGGTTGGTCAAAGCTCATTTATGTTGACCATAAAAAGTCAAAATGAGACTATCTTTCTATAGGACAGATGGAGTAATAAAGTTACAAAAGATGCAAATTGTGTTCTACAAGATGAGGTATCATAATTATGTTGGTATTTTTAATTGGAGTGTGCCGAGTCCACTATCGATGTAGCCAATGAAATATCGACATCACATATTATAACCTTTATTTTGTAAATTTTTTTTTTTATAAGCCTAGCATTTGCCAATACTGATTTCACCACCTTCTGTACTGCATTTGCATATACTAACCCAACTCCTTCCTTTACTTGCCCTTCCCTTTATTTCAAACAGTAAATGAGTTGCCCAAAATAGACATTTGTAGGATGGGCTTGTACAGTTACATTAATACATTTCAAAAATAAATAAATAATAAATATATATATAGATTACATCCTATAATTAGTTACTACTATCTATGTCTTTAAATAAGTGTCCAAATTTCATTTTAAGAGACATCTGAAAATCTGAAAATGTCAATTTTTTGTATACTTTGGTGGCAAAGATTCATATATAATGTTGTAATCTCTTTTCCAAATATTTAGTTTTGCACGTATAAAGAGACCGATGAAAAAAATTTAGAAAAAAAACATTTAGGAACAAAGTTATGCTAAAAAAGACACTCATTTTGGGACAAAGATTTTTTGAAAATGGACACTCATTTAAGGAGAGAGGGAGTACATTTTATCGGCTCGAAATTATGAATGTATAGTATAGTGAATCACATCTTATTCGCACCAACATGACATTTGCACCGTCCTCTCTCTCTCTCTCTCTCTCTTTTTTTTTTAATAAAAAAAAGTTGTGTGAAATTGACAAAAGGAACTACATTTGCATTTACACTTATATACTTCACCTATTCATAGAAAAGTAATTCAATTCTAAATACAATATAGTATCAATCAATGCAAAAACAAGTAAAATGAACTCCAAACATTTGATTTTGCAAAGATAAAGAAACTAGTTAAAAAAAAAAATTGGTAAAAAAATATTTAGAGAGAATTTTATTTATTTTTCAAAAAAGACATTCATTTTGAAACAAAAATTTCTTCAAAAATGACACTTATTTAGGGACAGAGGAACTACCATTTTTTTCGTCTCAATACAATAGTTTCATTTAACTTTTGATATTAAACATAAGTGAACTTTGACTAAATATTACTCCCTCCGTCCCAAAATACTTCTAGTTTTAGGATTTTCACACAAATTAAGAAAAATCAATCAATGCATGTCTAATGGACTAAATTACCCTTGAAACATTTCAAGTACCAAGACAATTAAATGCTTTTACAATGACAACTACCATCATAAATAAGGGTATAAACAATGCCAAAGATATCTAGATAAAAGCAAAACTACAAACATTTTGAGACAAACTTTAAGCCCTTAAACTATAAATATTTTGGGACGGAGGGAGTACTATTGTTATTTGGTGAAATTATATTGACCATCAAATGGGAGTACTATTAAAAGGGTTGAGAGCTTTGCCTTACATGGCATAAGCTTTCCTTCCTTCGATAAGGTCAAGGTTTTGATTCCCCTTCCTGACTTTCCGTTGTACAAAAAAAAAAAGACCTCTTAAGTCAACTAGTATGAAAAGTTTGGTAGAATTTTTTTATCACTCATCCCTTGAAATGATGTCGAATTTGATAGGCTTCCACCCATTATTTACTAGGCACCAATAAAAACCATTAAAATATGATGTAAGATGTCAAGTAGACTCAAGTTATTTGTGCTTATGTAGCAGATCGCGTCTCATGGCTCGGGTTGTTACAAATAGTATTAGAGCGGTACTTGCCCGGTACAATTTGAGTATTGTCTGGACTTTGCGTAGGACGGCAAGAATTTGAGTGAAGGAGATTTTGATATCGCTTATCTCTAATTAGAAAGATATGAATATTGAATGTGATATACATTAGGGGTGTAAATGGTTCGGTTTGGTTCGGTCTGGGACAAATTAGAGGCCGAACCGCTAGGTATCGGTCTGGTCAAATCTCAGACCGAACCGAACCATAAAAACTTTTAAACCGAACCAAACCGAACCACTATAGTCTGGTTCGGTTCGGTCTGAACCGCGGTCTGAATTTACGGTCCAGACCACAGACCAGACCACAGACCAGACTTATGTGATTTTCAAAATACTGACTTGTACATCATCCAAAAAAGGTAGTAAAGTGCCAAACAACAATCTTCAAAGTACAACAAAATATTACAAACCAACATTCTACACAAACCAACATAAATATTACAGACCAGACCACACACTGAAGTAATCCAACATAAAAAAAAAAAGTAAAATGTTCAAGTTCAACCACAACAAAATAGTGCCACATCCAGCACTATATTTTTTTTTGCAATACTTACAAAGGGAATGCAAAAGCTTTTTACCTTCCATGAATTTATCAAAATGATCCCAGACTTCAGAGGTATAAGCTTTACCCTTAACATCGCTGGATACAGCAGATGAAGCAACTTCAGTGTCTTGAGTTGAAGCCTTTCGCTTCTTTGACATTTCGACCTATAAACACATAAGAGAATAAGAGTTGCATTAAACACTATGTAAAATTTATATACATATTCTGACTATAATAAATTTCCGCAAAATCAAGTAAATCGAACCAAAATCAAATCAATCGAACAAAAAAAAATGGAAAATTGAATCCCAAAAAAATAAATCAATCATCCACGAAGAAAATCGAACCAAAATCAAACAATTTCTACATGTTCATGTTCAACAGACCCATAATAAGATACTGAGTAGCGCATATATGTTCCAAAATCAAGCAATTTTTACATGGTCATATGAATCAGATTTATGATAACAAGCAAGGATTTTTACCTGACTTTGACTTCGATTAACATTATCATCATCCATATTTGAGGGGCTAGGGTTTGACTATGGAAAATCGAACCAAAATCAAATCAATCGGAAAAACGGTGAATCGGAAAATAGGTCGGAGCTAGAGTGCGTTGACCACGAAGAAAAAGAGGAACCATGAGTTGAGTGCGATCGATTTGGAGAGAGAAAAGGGAGAGAGATGAGAGACGAAGAGGAAGAGATGAGAGACGAAGAGGAAGAGCGATTTGTGTCTGCGGCGTGAAATGAAAGTGAACATTAGGGATAGTGAGTGGGATACTGATGCTAGGTTTTCTGAAATCTAACGATGGATAATTAATTTACTTATAATCCTACGGTCAGTATTCGGCGGTTCGGTGGTTTGGTCTGGGGTTCGGTTCCACGGTTCGGTCTGGCAGTTCGGTCTGACGGTTCGGTCTGAATCGGTTCGGTTTGGTTCGGTTCGGTTTGGTCTATAGTGGCCAGACCACAGACCGAACCAAACCACCTGGTTTGGGAATTTTATAGACCGAACCGAACCATGATTGCTCAAAAACCGAACCAGACCGCATGGTCTGGTTTGGTTCGGTCTCGAACCGCGGTCTGGCCCGAACCACTGACACCCCTAATATACATAAACTTCAAGCCATTATTTACTGGGCGCCAATTACATTCATAGACTTTGAGGTTGGTATGTGGGAAACCAAGTGGACCTAAATTATCTATGCTCAGTAGTCCAGTGTGTGAGGCTTATGTAGCGGACCGAGTCTCAAAGCTCGAATCGTTACAAAAATAATAATTAAATAGTTGTTTTTTATTGAATAAAAAAGTATTTTGTTATATATACACTTTTCAGTATTGGGTGAGAACTTTTAAAAAAGAACATCTAAATGAAAAAGTGAGAATCATTTATTTTTTTTTCAAAAAAGGAATATAAATTTAATTGCTATATGCATATATCTATTTTTATAATGGTTCAAATTGAGCAGAGCTTTACAAAGCTATTATCTCTGATTAATTTAAAACAATACGACCTTTTTCTAGATCATTTTTCTAGATCATGAAAACATTCATAAAGCAGAACAATTATCTGGAGTATTTAAGAAAATTTGAAGAGAAAAAACAAGAAGAGAAACGGAGGGTCCATGAAATAGTCTTAGATCCGGATCGCAGATCATGGATTTCGAACCGCTGTACCCATGAGTTAGCTCCACCCAACGGTGGAGATTGAAGCCACTTTTGTTGGAACAAGATGGCTTGCAATACAAGTTATTTAGACTTCCATTAATAAAATCATGACTATAATATTAATATAAAGTATAATCAAACCTAGTCAATGTGTAGAATCCCTGAAATGTAATTTACCTATTTATGATGGGCAAAATGGTAAATTAACATTGCTTAAGAAATGAATATGTGTGGTCCCTAAATGAAATGTCACCAATCCTACTATATAAAGGGACTTCCATCATCCCTTAAAGGTTGTTAGAATCTTTAGTTTTCCTCATTAATAATCATCTTCATTTGTTAGAAGAGAAAGAAAGAAATTGAAAGAGACATTCATCATTTAGAAGAACACATTCCTAACAATTGTTCTTCATCTTCTCCCTCAAGATCACATCATGGATTCAACCGGTAAATGATCTTGAACGCTTCCGCTTCATCTCTTCCTCTATCTCATTATAAACTGAGCGAGGCATTCAGGGTTTTATCAAATTGTTCCAACAATTGGTATCAGAGCCCCGTTCATTTTGTTTGAGATTGGGTTCTTTTTAGAAAACCTTAAAACGCTTCTTTTGATTCATTTTTTCCTGTTGAATCATTAATTTTTTGATGTTATTTAAGGACTCTAATTCATTCATAGAGTGCTAATAATCATCATCTAAATTTCAGAAAATGGTTTGAAAGTTTTGTTCATTAAAACTCAATGATTCAAGTGTGACTATGTAACGACCCCAAAAATCCGTTTTATTTATTTTATAATTATTTTATATTTTTGAGAATTTAAAATTTAAAATTATGTGTGCATTTTATTTGTTGCATCATATTAAATGAATTTGCACATTCTATTTGATTATATGTGTTAATATGATTGTTAGTTATAACCTTGTTTTGGAATAAATGGGTGTAGTTAAAACTAGAGGGTGTCTTATGGAAGTATAAGCATGGGGGGTTTAGTTGTAAGAAGTTGAAAGTTGAAGGACCTTAGGAGAATGACTATATATATTAAAATCCCTCTTACCTTTCTTCCCTCTCTGCGCATGAACCTCACCCAAACACATAGTAACTTTCCCAAAATCCTCCATTGAAGAAGAAGAAGAAAAGCTAGGTAAAAATAATGTTTTGTTAATTTTCCCTATTTTAATTTACTACTCCATTTTCAAATCTAATTATATATAAATGTTCAGGGTATTGAGTAGGCCACATCTACCGAACAATATAATTTTCTTGACTCATTTCCGAAAAATAAGTAAGTTACTAATCCCCCTTTTAAATGTTAAAATGGTCATAAGTATGCTATATATGCTTTATATGTTATAAAATAATGTTTTGGGTATATTTTTATATACTTGTAATTTTGAGACGGAGGGAGTAGTAAAACTGGTTATAGACTTGTTATTTGTGGGAAGTGGGTATATGGGTATAGTAGTTTTGGTTTTGGGGAAGTAGGAGAGGATGCAACATCATATATGCTTTATATATTATACTCCTACTCGTGGGACGGTAAAATAGTATCTTTAGTTAAATGTTAAATAAATGTATTATAAAATTATACTATTATTTATGGGACGGGGAAAGAAGTGAAAGTATCCTAAAGTGGGTATATTAGTATATTAAAAATTATAATGATACTTGTGAAACAGAGGGAATAGTAAAAACTTGTACATAGCTTGTTAGTATTAGGAAGGGTATAGAAGTTGGTGTTTGTATGGTGTTTGGGCTGAATTTGTAGCCTTTGTAAGGGTTGAAAATGTTGAGGGTTGATAAGGTTAGTGTTTTGGGTTGGTGAGATGAAGGGAGTATTTTGTTTTCAGCCAAAATGAGATTTCTGGGCTGATTACACGACTCGTGTAGGGGTACACGAGTCGTGTAAGGGGAGATTCTGAAGGAGTGTTTTCTTACACGAGTCGTGTACTGTTACACGACTTGTGTAGAAGTTGTTACACGAGTCGTGTAGTGGTACACGAGTCGTGTAAGAGCCCAAATTCTGAATTTGTGTATTTTTACGTAAAATCTTCCGGAGGTCATAACTTCTTCATTCGGACTCCGTTTTAGTCGTGTAAACTATCGTTGGAAAGCTCTTCTCGAGTACTACACGATGGGTTGGTTTATTGAGTTGGGTTTTGATTTTTATAGTAAGGAAATCCAGTAGGTGTTTAGTACTAACAAGAGTATCCATGGTTCATTATGGTAGAGTTGGTCTTTTGTGATCAAGTTTGAATTAATGTGATTGTTTGGATGGATTGTGTGATGACTTAATGTCAATATGGTGCATACTATTATGAAAACGTGTTTACTTCTCTATGATGAGCTTGTGTGGTTCCCTACTTTGGAATCATACCCCGTTTGTTGTTAAAGCAAGTTTTCTTTGCTTCGGTTGTGTCTAAAGTCCAGCTGGTACTTTTGTGTGTGTTGGGCAGTGATAGGGATTATAATGGTCTCCGAGCCAAGTACATTATAAGGCTCCTATCATTGGTTTCCCATTTTTAAACCCCTTCCTTAGGCCAAAGGTTGGGCACTTTGGGTTATGACTTTGTGTCATTTTCCCCCCGTTGTTGTTGTTGTTGTTTGGTTCCGGAACCCGTTTCAGCTCTTCGATGCTGCTCAGTTGATGCCTCTCAGATGGCTATTGTTTGGTTTGAGAACCTTGGCTCAGTATCCACGTATGAGTGTTTATTTCCGCTTTATGTGTTGCATGATGAGTTGGTCGTTATTTCCAACCGGTATGGGACGGTTGGCGATAGGGAGCCTCTCATGTTATGTGCTATGTGTTATACGCTTATTTGTTAATATTGTTTCTTTATGATCATCATATCAGCATGTAATGTAGTTGCATTTTAGTAACTTACTGAGATTTATTCTCACCCCTTATTTGTTTACCGTTTTAGATAAGAAGGAGTCCAGGGAATAGGTCACAGCACAGGGAGGACGTTGGTAAAGAGATATTTGGTAAGACTTTTGGGAAGTGATGTGTATAAAGGATACATTATGTAAATGTAATACCTTGAGGGTAGTGTAACCGTGACTCAGTTATTTGTATCATCTCTTTTAGTAGGTGTTCGTGTTTGTAAATTTTATAAGTAAAGTTTGTTATAGCCAAGTGGCTAAGTACTCATTTGAGAAAGTTTGTTTTGTGACTTAAAGTCATGTTTTGGTAACGTGTTGGTTGTGTGAACCTTTTTATGAAAATATATTTCGAAAAATTTTCTTAGAGTTGCTTTACGACGTCTTCCTCGCGTGTCCCGGGCGTGGGGCCAAGTAGGACCACGGGTCGGGGCGCGACAGTTGGTATCAGAGCTAGGTTGTAGATGGTCTAGAATGACTAAATGACCTAGGAGGGTAGTTGTGTATAGGGTAAGTAACGTTGAGAGTTTTATGCAGGTACTTATTGAAAATGGTTGGCACCGAAGGGAATCAGTCAGGGCCTTCAGGGTCGGGTAACGCTAGAGAAGAGGTTCGAGCACTGTTCCAAGGTATGTTTGATGCTGTCATGAAAATCATTGACGATACAGAGGAGCATAAAACCAAGATTGAAACCTCAGATGTGACAAAACGAGGAGAACAGGTAAAAATGCAACCCCAGCGTGGAGATAGTAGAGAATATCAAGGAACACCTTCGCAAGCTAGGGCATCTTTTCAAGGGCCGCATAATAGAGGAACTCGAAGTAAAAGAGTATGTAACTACTGTCAAAGTATGGGACATTTAGAAGAAAAATGTTGGAAGAAGAAAAATGTTGGAAGAAGCAAGGCAAATGTTTGAGTTGTGGTCAGTTGGGTCACTTTCAGAAGAGTTGCTTTAGATTTAAGAATCAGTTATCGGGAAGTGCAGCTGGGTCATCTCGGGGCCAAAAGAGGGATGCTTCAGGAAAGGTTAAGGTGCAAGATCGTGTTTCTTCCATCAATCAACAACAGATTTCAGATTCTTCTAATGTGACAGGAGGTATAATTTCTATGTCTAGTTTGAGAGCACACACACTTATAGACCCTGGCTCTTCGCATACTTGTGTGTTTGTGCATTGTGCTTCTTGATTTTGTGTGTCTTCTGAGTCTTTACCTTATGTGTTAGATGTGTCTTCCTAAGGGGAAGTGTTAGAGGACCGATAAAGTATCGTATACTTGTGATGTGCGTATTCATGGGCGTGTTTTATTTGCCGGTTTAGTGATGTTGTCATCACAAGATTTTGATGTTATGGTGGTGGAATTTTATATGCTAGTGTGTTTTAGTTAAGCATGGTATATATATGTGTTTAGCTTTCATGCTATTTAGGCATTAAGAAATTTGTAAATTGTTGTTGCAAGCTTGTGCCTGGTAGTTGGTTTATGGAGTTAGTAGTAAAAAATTTGTATTTAAATTGAAAGATATCTTTTCCTTGTGAGATTTTAAATTTATTTCCCTTGAGTGGTACTTGTTCTTGAGGAGAACCTTGGGTGATCTTGAGTGGTTGGGTGCTATGTTTGAGCAACATCAGAGATCAGTAATTGTTTAGTGGTTGATTTGAAGTGATTATCATTTGTTGAGAATTTTAGTTGAGTATATTTCAAAGATGGCTTTTATATCGGGGATGGACATCGTGAATGGTGGTTATATAGTTTGAATTCTCACCTGCTTCAGTGGTATTGTTGGATACGTTGAATTGTATAAGTAATCCTAGTCTGAGTTCTTTGAGAGCGGTAGCAGTTTGTAAAATCAGGGTAGAATGTCTTCATGTTAGAGGATATATTATTTTGAGGAAAGTTTCAACTCAGGCATAGGGTTGAGGATTTATTGATGGAATTCTAAGGTAGCTACACTGTTAACTACATAGCACAGAAAGATGCACTATCTCGATGGATTGGTAAGAGTGAACGAGTTTAATTGTTGCGAGTGTTAATTGATGAATCGAGAGTTGATGACAACTTCAGTATTGATATTGCTTAATGGATTTAACTAGTACTACAGTTATCTAGAGGATATGATTAGTGTTACTAATTTCTAGTGGATATGTCAAGCTTACCCTTATAGTGGATTTGATAAATTCCTTATTCATAGAGATGCCTTAAAGAGTGATTGAGATGTTCATTGCTTCAGGATGGTACGGTAACAATGTGTGTTTTGAGAAGATTGATTCCTTATCAACAAAATTATCCTACCCATAAATTGAGATTTATTGCGATTATACATCCATTGCGTTAGTGAATGACTTTGATGGAGTTAGATTTGAAGTGTTTACCATATTATATCATCGGGAAAGGTATTGTGTTAGAGGATTCATTGACTTATAGTCCATGGGTGATAAAACTAAATGGGGAATGTTAGAGGAATTAACACTTTGGAGTCTTCGTGAGTTGAGACATGGTGTGACTTTGCGATTGTGAAAGCTTTAAATTTCTACTCTATTGAATAATATCAACTATCAAAAATTACTCGTGGAATGAATAATGACAGACAATAAGATTTTGTTCGTGGCTAGTGATGGAATTTTAACTTCTATAGCAGAGTATGTAGTCAACACTTAGTGGAATTAAACATGTATATCAGAGTTCAACAAATTACAAGTATATAAAAATAAGGTTCAAGACCAATTTAATTATGAATCCAAGTAGAAGTAGAGTATTGAGATAAATTCGAGGAGTTATTTTTAATTGTTTGATGCGAGGAATTCTAAGTATTCAACTAAGTCCTTGAGTTGTGAATAATCTGGAAGTAAATCATCAGTTGTCAGTTATTTGTTCAGAAGATAGTTCGATTTCATGGGATGTCTACGAGCATGGTAATAGATATGGGTTCCTTATTTACATCTTGATTTTGGCAAGCATTTCAGAAGGCTTGGGGTTCGGAATTGAGACTTAGTATGACTTTCACCCTCAGTCAGATGGTCAGTTAGAAATAACCATTCAGATTCTTGAGAACTTGTTTAGTTGATTCTAAGAATTCGAGGGATATACATTTACTTCTCGTGGAGTTGTTTAATATGTCAGTTCTTTTGAGATTTTGGAAAGAGCTAGAGGTTGAGTTTATCGTCTTGTGTTACTTCCTTCTCTCGACGAGGTTGATAATGAGTTCCATGTGTTGATGCCACGCAATTGTGTTTATGATTCTTCTCCGATATGTCTAAAGTTTTAGAGGATATTGAACTCAGTGTGAAGCTTCGGGATTGGAATGAAAAGAAGTATCCTGGGTTGTTTGAGGGTTGAGGTAAGCAATCCTAAAATTCGGGTCGAATTTTCTTTAAGGGGGAGTGATTGTAACGACCCCAAAAATCCGTTTTATTTATTTTATAATTATTTTATATTTTTGAGAATTTAAAATTTAAAATTATGTGTGCATTTTATTTGTTGCATCATATTAAATGAATTTGCACATTCTATTTGATTATATGTGTTAATATGATTGTTAGTTATAACCTTGTTTTGGAATAAATGGGTGTAGTTAAAACTAGAGGGTGTCTTATGGAAGTATAAGCATGGGGGGTTTAGTTGTAAGAAGTTGAAAGTTGAAGGACCTTAGGAGAATGACTATATATATTAAAATCCCTCTTACCTTTCTTCCCTCTCTGCGCATGAACCTCACCCAAACACATAGTAACTTTCCCAAAATCCTCCATTGAAGAAGAAGAAGAAAAGCTAGGTAAAAATAATGTTTTGTTAATTTTCCCTATTTTAATTTACTACTCCATTTTCAAATCTAATTATATATAAATGTTCAGGGTATTGAGTAGGCCACATCTACCGAACAATATAATTTTCTTGACTCATTTCCGAAAAATAAGTAAGTTACTAATCCCCCTTTTAAATGTTAAAATGGTCATAAGTATGCTATATATGCTTTATATGTTATAAAATAATGTTTTGGGTATATTTTTATATACTTGTAATTTTGAGACGGAGGGAGTAGTAAAACTGGTTATAGACTTGTTATTTGTGGGAAGTGGGTATATGGGTATAGTAGTTTTGGTTTTGGGGAAGTAGGAGAGGATGCAACATCATATATGCTTTATATATTATACTCCTACTCGTGGGACGGTAAAATAGTATCTTTAGTTAAATGTTAAATAAATGTATTATAAAATTATACTATTATTTATGGGACGGGGAAAGAAGTGAAAGTATCCTAAAGTGGGTATATTAGTATATTAAAAATTATAATGATACTTGTGAAACAGAGGGAATAGTAAAAACTTGTACATAGCTTGTTAGTATTAGGAAGGGTATAGAAGTTGGTGTTTGTATGGTGTTTGGGCTGAATTTGTAGCCTTTGTAAGGGTTGAAAATGTTGAGGGTTGATAAGGTTAGTGTTTTGGGTTGGTGAGATGAAGGGAGTATTTTGTTTTCAGCCAAAATGAGATTTCTGGGCTGATTACACGACTCGTGTAGGGGTACACGAGTCGTGTAAGGGGAGATTCTGAAGGAGTGTTTTCTTACACGAGTCGTGTACTGTTACACGACTTGTGTAGAAGTTGTTACACGAGTCGTGTAGTGGTACACGAGTCGTGTAAGAGCCCAAATTCTGAATTTGTGTATTTTTACGTAAAATCTTCCGGAGGTCATAACTTCTTCATTCGGACTCCGTTTTAGTCGTGTAAACTATCGTTGGAAAGCTCTTCTCGAGTACTACACGATGGGTTGGTTTATTGAGTTGGGTTTTGATTTTTATAGTAAGGAAATCCAGTAGGTGTTTAGTACTAACAAGAGTATCCATGGTTCATTATGGTAGAGTTGGTCTTTTGTGATCAAGTTTGAATTAATGTGATTGTTTGGATGGATTGTGTGATGACTTAATGTCAATATGGTGCATACTATTATGAAAACGTGTTTACTTCTCTATGATGAGCTTGTGTGGTTCCCTACTTTGGAATCATACCCCGTTTGTTGTTAAAGCAAGTTTTCTTTGCTTCGGTTGTGTCTAAAGTCCAGCTGGTACTTTTGTGTGTGTTGGGCAGTGATAGGGATTATAATGGTCTCCGAGCCAAGTACATTATAAGGCTCCTATCATTGGTTTCCCATTTTTAAACCCCTTCCTTAGGCCAAAGGTTGGGCACTTTGGGTTATGACTTTGTGTCATTTTCCCCCCGTTGTTGTTGTTGTTGTTTGGTTCCGGAACCCGTTTCAGCTCTTCGATGCTGCTCAGTTGATGCCTCTCAGATGGCTATTGTTTGGTTTGAGAACCTTGGCTCAGTATCCACGTATGAGTGTTTATTTCCGCTTTATGTGTTGCATGATGAGTTGGTCGTTATTTCCAACCGGTATGGGACGGTTGGCGATAGGGAGCCTCTCATGTTATGTGCTATGTGTTATACGCTTATTTGTTAATATTGTTTCTTTATGATCATCATATCAGCATGTAATGTAGTTGCATTTTAGTAACTTACTGAGATTTATTCTCACCCCTTATTTGTTTACCGTTTTAGATAAGAAGGAGTCCAGGGAATAGGTCACAGCACAGGGAGGACGTTGGTAAAGAGATATTTGGTAAGACTTTTGGGAAGTGATGTGTATAAAGGATACATTATGTAAATGTAATACCTTGAGGGTAGTGTAACCGTGACTCAGTTATTTGTATCATCTCTTTTAGTAGGTGTTCGTGTTTGTAAATTTTATAAGTAAAGTTTGTTATAGCCAAGTGGCTAAGTACTCATTTGAGAAAGTTTGTTTTGTGACTTAAAGTCATGTTTTGGTAACGTGTTGGTTGTGTGAACCTTTTTATGAAAATATATTTCGAAAAATTTTCTTAGAGTTGCTTTACGACGTCTTCCTCGCGTGTCCCGGGCGTGGGGCCAAGTAGGACCACGGGTCGGGGCGCGACAGTTGGTATCAGAGCTAGGTTGTAGATGGTCTAGAATGACTAAATGACCTAGGAGGGTAGTTGTGTATAGGGTAAGTAACGTTGAGAGTTTTATGCAGGTACTTATTGAAAATGGTTGGCACCGAAGGGAATCAGTCAGGGCCTTCAGGGTCGGGTAACGCTAGAGAAGAGGTTCGAGCACTGTTCCAAGGTATGTTTGATGCTGTCATGAAAATCATTGACGATACAGAGGAGCATAAAACCAAGATTGAAACCTCAGATGTGACAAAACGAGGAGAACAGGTAAAAATGCAACCCCAGCGTGGAGATAGTAGAGAATATCAAGGAACACCTTCGCAAGCTAGGGCATCTTTTCAAGGGCCGCATAATAGAGGAACTCGAAGTAAAAGAGTATGTAACTACTGTCAAAGTATGGGACATTTAGAAGAAAAATGTTGGAAGAAGAAAAATGTTGGAAGAAGCAAGGCAAATGTTTGAGTTGTGGTCAGTTGGGTCACTTTCAGAAGAGTTGCTTTAGATTTAAGAATCAGTTATCGGGAAGTGCAGCTGGGTCATCTCGGGGCCAAAAGAGGGATGCTTCAGGAAAGGTTAAGGTGCAAGATCGTGTTTCTTCCATCAATCAACAACAGATTTCAGATTCTTCTAATGTGACAGGAGGTATAATTTCTATGTCTAGTTTGAGAGCACACACACTTATAGACCCTGGCTCTTCGCATACTTGTGTGTTTGTGCATTGTGCTTCTTGATTTTGTGTGTCTTCTGAGTCTTTACCTTATGTGTTAGATGTGTCTTCCTAAGGGGAAGTGTTAGAGGACCGATAAAGTATCGTATACTTGTGATGTGCGTATTCATGGCGTGTTTTATTTGCCGGTTTAGTGATGTTGTCATCACAAGATTTTGATGTTATGGTGGTGGAATTTTATATGCTAGTGTGTTTTAGTTAAGCATGGTATATATATGTGTTTAGCTTTCATGCTATTTAGGCATTAAGAAATTTGTAAATTGTTGTTGCAAGCTTGTGCCTGGTAGTTGGTTTATGGAGTTAGTAGTAAAAAATTTGTATTTAAATTGAAAGATATCTTTTCCTTGTGAGATTTTAAATTTATTTCCCTTGAGTGGTACTTGTTCTTGAGGAGAACCTTGGGTGATCTTGAGTGGTTGGGTGCTATGTTTGAGCAACATCAGAGATCAGTAATTGTTTAGTGGTTGATTTGAAGTGATTATCATTTGTTGAGAATTTTAGTTGAGTATATTTCAAAGATGGCTTTTATATCGGGGATGGACATCGTGAATGGTGGTTATATAGTTTGAATTCTCACCTGCTTCAGTGGTATTGTTGGATACGTTGAATTGTATAAGTAATCCTAGTCTGAGTTCTTTGAGAGCGGTAGCAGTTTGTAAAATCAGGGTAGAATGTCTTCATGTTAGAGGATATATTATTTTGAGGAAAGTTTCAACTCAGGCATAGGGTTGAGGATTTATTGATGGAATTCTAAGGTAGCTACACTGTTAACTACATAGCACAGAAAGATGCACTATCTCGATGGATTGGTAAGAGTGAACGAGTTTAATTGTTGCGAGTGTTAATTGATGAATCGAGAGTTGATGACAACTTCAGTATTGATATTGCTTAATGGATTTAACTAGTACTACAGTTATCTAGAGGATATGATTAGTGTTACTAATTTCTAGTGGATATGTCAAGCTTACCCTTATAGTGGATTTGATAAATTCCTTATTCATAGAGATGCCTTAAAGAGTGATTGAGATGTTCATTGCTTCAGGATGGTACGGTAACAATGTGTGTTTTGAGAAGATTGATTCCTTATCAACAAAATTATCCTACCCATAAATTGAGATTTATTGCGATTATACATCCATTGCGTTAGTGAATGACTTTGATGGAGTTAGATTTGAAGTGTTTACCATATTATATCATCGGGAAAGGTATTGTGTTAGAGGATTCATTGACTTATAGTCCATGGGTGATAAAACTAAATGGGGAATGTTAGAGGAATTAACACTTTGGAGTCTTCGTGAGTTGAGACATGGTGTGACTTTGCGATTGTGAAAGCTTTAAATTTCTACTCTATTGAATAATATCAACTATCAAAAATTACTCGTGGAATGAATAATGACAGACAATAAGATTTTGTTCGTGGCTAGTGATGGAATTTTAACTTCTATAGCAGAGTATGTAGTCAACACTTAGTGGAATTAAACATGTATATCAGAGTTCAACAAATTACAAGTATATAAAAATAAGGTTCAAGACCAATTTAATTATGAATCCAAGTAGAAGTAGAGTATTGAGATAAATTCGAGGAGTTATTTTTAATTGTTTGATGCGAGGAATTCTAAGTATTCAACTAAGTCCTTGAGTTGTGAATAATCTGGAAGTAAATCATCAGTTGTCAGTTATTTGTTCAGAAGATAGTTCGATTTCATGGGATGTCTACGAGCATGGTAATAGATATGGGTTCCTTATTTACATCTTGATTTTGGCAAGCATTTCAGAAGGCTTGGGGTTCGGAATTGAGACTTAGTATGACTTTCACCCTCAGTCAGATGGTCAGTTAGAAATAACCATTCAGATTCTTGAGAACTTGTTTAGTTGATTCTAAGAATTCGAGGGATATACATTTACTTCTCGTGGAGTTGTTTAATATGTCAGTTCTTTTGAGATTTTGGAAAGAGCTAGAGGTTGAGTTTATCGTCTTGTGTTACTTCCTTCTCTCGACGAGGTTGATAATGAGTTCCATGTGTTGATGCCACGCAATTGTGTTTATGATTCTTCTCCGATATGTCTAAAGTTTTAGAGGATATTGAACTCAGTGTGAAGCTTCGGGATTGGAATGAAAAGAAGTATCCTGGGTTGTTTGAGGGTTGAGGTAAGCAATCCTAAAATTCGGGTCGAATTTTCTTTAAGGGGGAGTGATTGTAACGACCCCAAAAATCCGTTTTATTTATTTTATAATTATTTTATATTTTTGAGAATTTAAAATTTAAAATTATGTGTGCATTTTATTTGTTGCATCATATTAAATGAATTTGCACATTCTATTTGATTATATGTGTTAATATGATTGTTAGTTATAACCTTGTTTTGGAATAAATGGGTGTAGTTAAAACTAGAGGGTGTCTTATGGAAGTATAAGCATGGGGGGTTTAGTTGTAAGAAGTTGAAAGTTGAAGGACCTTAGGAGAATGACTATATATATTAAAATCCCTCTTACCTTTCTTCCCTCTCTGCGCATGAACCTCACCCAAACACATAGTAACTTTCCCAAAATCCTCCATTGAAGAAGAAGAAGAAAAGCTAGGTAAAAATAATGTTTTGTTAATTTTCCCTATTTTAATTTACTACTCCATTTTCAAATCTAATTATATATAAATGTTCAGGGTATTGAGTAGGCCACATCTACCGAACAATATAATTTTCTTGACTCATTTCCGAAAAATAAGTAAGTTACTAATCCCCCTTTTAAATGTTAAAATGGTCATAAGTATGCTATATATGCTTTATATGTTATAAAATAATGTTTTGGGTATATTTTTATATACTTGTAATTTTGAGACGGAGGGAGTAGTAAAACTGGTTATAGACTTGTTATTTGTGGGAAGTGGGTATATGGGTATAGTAGTTTTGGTTTTGGGGAAGTAGGAGAGGATGCAACATCATATATGCTTTATATATTATACTCCTACTCGTGGGACGGTAAAATAGTATCTTTAGTTAAATGTTAAATAAATGTATTATAAAATTATACTATTATTTATGGGACGGGGAAAGAAGTGAAAGTATCCTAAAGTGGGTATATTAGTATATTAAAAATTATAATGATACTTGTGAAACAGAGGGAATAGTAAAAACTTGTACATAGCTTGTTAGTATTAGGAAGGGTATAGAAGTTGGTGTTTGTATGGTGTTTGGGCTGAATTTGTAGCCTTTGTAAGGGTTGAAAATGTTGAGGGTTGATAAGGTTAGTGTTTTGGGTTGGTGAGATGAAGGGAGTATTTTGTTTTCAGCCAAAATGAGATTTCTGGGCTGATTACACGACTCGTGTAGGGGTACACGAGTCGTGTAAGGGGAGATTCTGAAGGAGTGTTTTCTTACACGAGTCGTGTACTGTTACACGACTTGTGTAGAAGTTGTTACACGAGTCGTGTAGTGGTACACGAGTCGTGTAAGAGCCCAAATTCTGAATTTGTGTATTTTTACGTAAAATCTTCCGGAGGTCATAACTTCTTCATTCGGACTCCGTTTTAGTCGTGTAAACTATCGTTGGAAAGTTCTTCTCGAGTACTACACGATGGGTTGGTTTATTGAGTTGGGTTTTGATTTTTATAGTAAGGAAATCCAGTAGGTGTTTAGTACTAACAAGAGTATCCATGGTTCATTATGGTAGAGTTGGTCTTTTGTGATCAAGTTTGAATTAATGTGATTGTTTGGATGGATTGTGTGATGACTTAATGTCAATATGGTGCATACTATTATGAAAACGTGTTTACTTCTCTATGATGAGCTTGTGTGGTTCCCTACTTTGGAATCATACCCCGTTTGTTGTTAAAGCAAGTTTTCTTTGCTTCGGTTGTGTCTAAAGTCCAGCTGGTACTTTTGTGTGTGTTGGGCAGTGATAGGGATTATAATGGTCTCCGAGCCAAGTACATTATAAGGCTCCTATCATTGGTTTCCCATTTTTAAACCCCTTCCTTAGGCCAAAGGTTGGGCACTTTGGGTTATGACTTTGTGTCATTTTCCCCCCGTTGTTGTTGTTGTTGTTTGGTTCCGGAACCCGTTTCAGCTCTTCGATGCTGCTCAGTTGATGCCTCTCAGATGGCTATTGTTTGGTTTGAGAACCTTGGCTCAGTATCCACGTATGAGTGTTTATTTCCGCTTTATGTGTTGCATGATGAGTTGGTCGTTATTTCCAACCGGTATGGGACGGTTGGCGATAGGGAGCCTCTCATGTTATGTGCTATGTGTTATACGCTTATTTGTTAATATTGTTTCTTTATGATCATCATATCAGCATGTAATGTAGTTGCATTTTAGTAACTTACTGAGATTTATTCTCACCCCTTATTTGTTTACCGTTTTAGATAAGAAGGAGTCCAGGGAATAGGTCACAGCACAGGGAGGACGTTGGTAAAGAGATATTTGGTAAGACTTTTGGGAAGTGATGTGTATAAAGGATACATTATGTAAATGTAATACCTTGAGGGTAGTGTAACCGTGACTCAGTTATTTGTATCATCTCTTTTAGTAGGTGTTCGTGTTTGTAAATTTTATAAGTAAAGTTTGTTATAGCCAAGTGGCTAAGTACTCATTTGAGAAAGTTTGTTTTGTGACTTAAAGTCATGTTTTGGTAACGTGTTGGTTGTGTGAACCTTTTTATGAAAATATATTTCGAAAAATTTTCTTAGAGTTGCTTTACGACGTCTTCCTCGCGTGTCCCGGGCGTGGGGCCAAGTAGGACCACGGGTCGGGGCGCGACAGACTATCCCTTCATAACATGGTTTTATGTCTTGTGCATACCATGTGGATCTACTCACTTGATTCTATTAAATTTAAAACAAGATTATCCTTAAATAACATGATTTTATGTTTTAAGTACATACCATGTGTATCTACTTGTTATTAAATTCCTTTTGGAAAATTTGGACAAAATCAAAGAAGTGCAAAAATTCTGGCACGGTCATGCGCATGCATTTCTTGAACCGGTGCATCTGAATAGTGCTTGTCCGGACGGGTGTCTTGTTTAAACCAATCGGACCGGTTCGTTTGGCACGGTCGTGTCTTTGGTTTAGCACGGCCGTGCTCATTGTACCGTGAAAACATGCACTGTCGGATAATTTTGGCACGGTCGTGCATCATTTTTTAGCACGGTCGTGCAAAGTGTGCCGCAAAGAACAATCAGAATTGAATTTTGCACATTTTTTTTTTTTTTAACAAAACATTCATTTTTCAAACCTTAAAGCCTTGAGTAATTATATGCTTTGACAATTTTATTCATTGTTTAAATAATATTGTCGCCTAAGTGATTTACGTTATTTAAACCCTAAAATTGTAAAGTGTTGGATGTTTAAGTTGATATGTGAATGGCTTGAATTTTCCAAAGAAGATCTTGACATTTGACTAAACTTGGGCATTCATGTGGTAACAAGTAAAATGAACATTAGGTTATTTTCTTAGGTACTTATGTCGGCCCAAAGGAAGATTAAGTATTTATTAAAATATAAGTTCAAATTACTTGTTGCCTAAGGCAATCATTTATGAGTCAACTCGCAATCCAAAGATTAGTTTTGATGTCATGTTGATTGTCTTGTTGATGGATTTCGTTGATATAATTAATCATTTTTCATTATGTAGTGTCTTATACATGTTTTGTATTCATTCTTGTTCTCGAAATTCCAACAGATTTACTTATAGCTTCATCCGTGATTACTGCTATGAGTACCGTACCGATGCTTAATGGGACTAATTTTAAAACTTGGAAAAATAAATTGATGATGATCTTAGGCTATATGGACATAGATCATGCATTAAGGGAGCCGTTTCCTCTTCCTCTCTCTAACGAAAGCACTCAAGAAGAGTGCTTAAATGAGGAGAAGTGGAAACGCTCCAATCGTGTGAGTCTAATGATCATGAATATAGTTGTCCCGGAGACCATTTTGACCGGTATCTCCAAGGATATTGATGCTAAAATATTCCTTGATATGCTTGAGGAACGTTTGGCATCTACCTTCTCTCATATGACAAAGAGAAAAGGGAAGGATGTTGCGGTTGCAAGAAATAAGAAGCGTAAGGGATCATCTAATGATCATGAAGAATGCTTCTTTTGCAAGGATCTCAATCACATGAAGTACGACTGCCCTAAGTATCACGCTTGGCGTGCTAAGAAAGGTATGTCATTTGGTCTTTGTTTGTGATAAAGGGTAATTTGGTTTCATTTCCTACATATACATAGTGGTTGAATATTGGAACAACAACTCACATAAAGGAAGTTTATGTAGGATTGCCTGAAATACCGAAGTCCTGGAGAAGATGAAGGATTCATCTATATGGAAGCCGGGATCCGGTTGAAGTGCAAGGCATCGGGAATTTTATTATTGTTAAAGTACTTAGTAATATTTGTATAAATACTACATTTGTTGTACCGTCATTTAGACGGAATTTGATATTTATCACACTATTGAACAAAGAAGGTTATTTTGTTCAATTTTATAAATGTGATTTTTATTTTTATTCCAATGTTGATGGTACTAGTACTTTGTCAAGTAGTCTTTATTCACTTGACCTTATTTACACAATAAATGAATCCCATAAATAATGAAACCAAAACTAGAAAGCAAAAGTTATCAAGTAAATTTTAAGGCATAGGCGTTTGGGTCATATTTCCAAGAGGAAAATTGATAAGCTTATGTTAAAGGAAATCTTGAACAAACTTGATATTTCGAAAAATACTTTTGCATTAAATGCCTTAAAGGAAATTTACAAACATTAAAAGAATAAGTATTCTCGAGAGCATCAAGGGTCTTAAAGAACTAATACATTCGGATATTTGTGGGCCATTCATTAATCCTTCATGAAAAGGTCAACAATAGTTATTATGTTTATAAATGACTACTCTCAATATGGATACATTTATTACTTCATGCAAAGACTCAAGTTATGGACGTTTTCAAGTCTTATGAGGTCAAAGTTGGAAATCAACTTTGAAAGACTATTAAGAACATTAGGTCCAATCATGATAGAGTATATCATGGTTGGAATGTTTGTTAAAGGGAACAATGTCTAGGTCCTTTTTACTCGCTATTTTGAAGAGTGTGTGATTGTCTCCATCTACATTAAGCCGGGTACGCCTAGCATAAATGATGTACACAAGATACATGATAAAATCCTTAAGGAAATGGTAATAAGCATGTTTTGTGCTTCTTTTACCTCACTCATTATGGGCGATACATTAAAACCGCAGCCTTTATTCTCATTAAAGCTCCCTCTAAGCTACTAATAAAAACCCTTTATAATTTTGGGATGAATAAGGAACACATCCTTAAATCATCTTCATTTATGGGGTTGTCTAACATAAGGGTAGACCTTATAAGTCTACGAAGGGCAAGTTAGACATAAGATTGTTAGTAGTTATTCATGAGGTAAGCCGAGAGATCTAGGGGATATATAAATTTTACAACCCAAAAATTTGAACATCTTGAAACGAGAAAAGCTAGGTTCTTTGAGGATGTTGAATTTAGTGGGAGATTAGGTGTAATATTTTGAATTTGGAAAAGAAGAGGCATCCATTTCTTCACCTCTTCCATAAGTTCCAATTGGATTTCAAATTTTGTACTTGATATTCAAGAAGAACATGCAATTCAAAATAAATATAGGTTCCCTATAAATATGAACAACATGAAAATGTTGATTCAACAACCTCAAAATTAGGAAGAACCAAGTGCCCTTAAAGAGATACAATAGAGTAAGAAGGATTGCAATACCGGATAATTATGAGATGTATCTTACCGAGAAATAAAGGACACACAGGTTTAGTGGGAGATGAGCCATTCATCTACCATAAAGCCATTAATGATCCTAATTCTCATAAGTAGATTAATACCATATATAAAGAGTTGAAATCTTTGAAAGATAACAACGTTTGGGATCTTTTACATTACCTAAAGATGTGAAACCTACAAATGGGTCTCTAAAGGGATTCACAAAAGTAATGTTGAAAGATATAAAGACCCATCTAGTTGCTAAAGAATTTTCAACTCATAAGAAAGGCATTAATTATCAAGAAAGAAACATTTCACAGTATCTTCTAAAACTCTTTTAGAACCATTATGGCACTAGTAGCAATTTGTGTCTTAAGCTTCATCAAATGGATATTAAGAACTTTTCTTAATGGAAACATTGGGGAAACTATCTATATGAAGAAATCCATTTATGGACTTAAGTAAAACTTCTCATTAATTGTATTTAAAGATTAATCAAGTTATTCTTTCATTTGGTTTTGAAATGAATCTTGATAAATATTGTATTTAAACCTTAATAAGGAAACTAAGAAATTTCTTTGGAATGAAAATTCTTGGTGAGGCATCTTTTTGTATTAGGAATCCAAGTTCACTGTGAGTATTCACAGAGTATTTTGGGATTATCACAAAAGGCCTATATAGAAAATGTATTACAAAAGGTATAGTATACAAAACTATAAACCACTTGACACCCCTAATTTTAAAGGAGACATGCTTAGTCTCAAACAGTGTCCTAAAGTTAATTATGAATCCAAGTATATAGAAATATCCCTCTTTGCATCAGCAGTAAGAAAGCTTAATAAATGCGTAAGTCTTGCATTCAATGTTGGGATGCTTGGTCAATACCAAAGCAATACAGAAAGAACATTAAGTAGTAGCCAAAAGAATGATATAGTATTTACAAAACACAAAGATCTACATGCCTATTTTTAATCGGATAATCTTGAGATCATTTGGTATTCCGATATTTGTTAAAATTACATGGCTACATAAGTTTTAATGGACTGTGATTTGTCAAAACAAGTGTCGAAAGACCAATTAAGATATGACTATCAGGTAGCAGTTCCGTACTCTAACAAAAGGTTTATGGATTTAGACATTAAGTATCTTGTTATAAAGAAAAGAGTACAAAATGAACAGATAAATACAATTAATTAGAACACTCCATAATTTAACGGATTCATTTATGAAACGTTATCATCTTTAGTGTTTCACGAGCATGTTGCTCATATGGGTGTAACAATTTGATAACATTTAATTTAGTGGGAGTTTTGTGTTGTACTTCATTAATTGTTCTATTATTTTGATCTCATTTGGTAAAGTTGGACTAGTTGGAAGAATATGTATATATTCATTATGACTCCATGCTACACATCTATTAGGGATGGCCAAACCGGACCGGAACCGTCGAACCGGCCCGGAACCGAAACCGAAAAAACCGTAACCGCCATGAACCGCCACGAAAACCGGAACCGTGGGAACCAGAACCGTTTTGGATAAGGGCCGGTTAAGGTTCAACCCCCCAAAAAAATGTGAACCGGCGGTTCCGAACCGCCCAACCAAACCGCGAACCGGAACCATCTGAACCGTCAGTAAAACCGTTAAAAAACCATCAAAATCATTAGATTTCTAACAGTTTCATTAGAATTAACCGTTACTAATGGAAAGTTGACAAGAAAAGTTGTGTTTTGACTGATTTTTTTGCCAAAATCAGTGAATGAAAATAATAAAAATGTGTTTTTGACCGATTTCTAACAGTTTCATCAGAATTAACCGTTAAAAAACCATCAAAAAATGAACCGTGGAACCAAACCGGACCGGAATCGAACCGGAACCGTATTGTGACAACCGGATCCGGAACCGGTGTAACCAAGGGCCGGTTAAGGTTCACATAAAAGCTGAACTGGAACCGGCGGTTCCGAACCGTAACCGGAACCGTGTTTGGTCATCCCTAACATCTATACTTTTGATCTATGTCATTTAGTTAGATTTGTATTTGTGATTATAGTGGGTTTAGTTGCGAATCAATTACAACGACTGCCCCTTTAGTCCTATACTTAAAAGACTAATGGACGAGATTGTTATAGATGACAACAAAGTGCACATTAGGGTTGTCATTTATGTTATATTTATGATTTAAAAGGAAGAACTTGTTTGCAACCCAAGTGGGAGATTGTTGGAACAAGATGGCTTGCAATACAAGTTATTTAGACTTCCATTAATAAAATCATGACTATAATATTAATATAAAGTATAGTCAAACCTAGTCAATGTGTAGAATCCCTGAAATGTAATTTACCTATTTATGATGGGCAAAATGGTAAATTAACATTGCTTAAGAAATGAATAGGTGTGGTCCCTAAATGAAGTGTCACCAAGCCTACTATATAAAGGGACTTCCATCATCCCTTAAAGGTTGCTAGAATCTTTAGTTTTCCTCATTAATAATCATCTTCATTTGATAGAAGAGAAAGAGAGAAATTGAAAGAGACATTCATCATTTAAAAGAACACATTCCTAACAATTGTTCTTCATCTTCTACCTCAAGATCACATCATGGATTCAACAGGTAAATGATCTTGAACGCTTCCGCTTCATCTCTTCCTCTATCTCATTATAAACTGAGCGAGGCATTCAGGGTTTTATCAAATTGTTTCAACAACTTTATTTTAGCTACACCCAACGGTTGAGATGTGGCCAAGCTCGGTGGGACGCATAAAAATTGAAATCATCCTAGCCGCACAGATGATAAGTGTGTGTATGTGGCCTTGATCGGAACCGTTGAGTGGAGGGGTGTAGCTAACTCGTTGGAGCAGTTCCGGGTCCGCTGATCATGGCCATGGGTGACCAAATACCCAACTCAAAAAGAAGGCCCACCTGACACAACCTGATCATTCAGTTCGGTGGGCCACGTGTACGGCATGGAGAGGTGGAATACTCTATGATAACCCATATTAAATTAATTAAATTCTGCACATAATTTTATACTCCTCCCTCTCATACTTTATCGCTACTTATTTTCATTTTGGGCGTCTCATACTTAATGCTACTTGCTCATAATGTTTATTTTTTTCTCCCCCATCCACTAACTTATTTCTCTCTTCTGCCCAGTCACAACTCACAATACTTGCTTTTTCAACATGTTTTCTTAATCCCCGTCTATTCTCATTAGCAACAAGTATGGAACGGAGGGAGTATATTAATATTAATATTAATATAGAAACATAGATAAACAGGATTAACTTTTAGAAATACTCCCTCCGTCCCACTAGAAGTGAGACTTCTTTCCTTTTTGGGTCGTCCCACTTAAAGTGAGACTACCAAAAATGGAATTTTTTTAATATACTTATATTCATCATTCCCCACTATTTAACCCCACTCATTCTCTCTCTTCATTTGCCACCACTCATTTTATTCAACCAACACCACTATTTACCCCACTCATTCTCTCTCTTCATTTTCTACCACATATATATCACTTTATCTTAAATATCGTGCCCACTCCTCTAGTCTCACTCTCAATGGGACGGAGGGAGTAAATAATAGAGAATGAGCAATGCTAGGGACACAAAATATGTTCACAAAATCTTGCCCACAAAATAAGGTGGCGATATTTTATTGGTTGTATCAATAATGAACCCACCACATTCTAATTAAAAACACAAATAAAATGATTACACCTAAGATTTTATGGTCACGACCCCTAGTATTATTCATAGAGAATTGAGCAAAGTAGTAGTAATACGTTGGGTCTGATAAAAATGGGTGGGGGATGGTCACAGGGCACACACCCAGATGCTAACGTACAATATGACAAACAAGGAGAGCCAATTGATTGGCTGTTCTGTTCCTAATGGAATTATTGTTATTTTTATTATGTTTTTCATTACAAAATAATATATATAAAAATAAAAGTGGGGATGAGATTGGGTTTATGTTTGTTAATTAAACAAGTTCATCTATCATGGCTTAACTAAGCACGAGTGGTCAACCACTAAACTATGCTCTCCTTCGTGATGTTCCACTTTCTTTTTTCATTTCTGTTTTATTTACCCCTCACCTTCAAAATAATATTGTGTCTTAATTCAGTTTGATTGAATTTTGATGAAAAAAAATAATTTTAAAATAACATTTTTAATAAAATTTAATTTATAGTTAATGCATCATTAAAAATAATATCATTACAATAATTAAAATGTCATGAATGAGATTAGATTTTAGTAACTTTTTTTAATCGAAATACAATTAAAGTGATTAAAAATCAAGATGTAAGTATTTATTATGAGAAAGAGAGAGAGAGAGAGAGAGAGAGAGTGATTAATTAATTACTATATACATTCATTCATTTTTTCAAATTAAAAATTAAAAATAATTATTCATATTGGCATGATGTACTATAAAGGAGATGATGCAATTTTTAGCATCGGACAATACTTACAAAGAAGATGATGCAATTTTAGATATGTGAAAATTATCAATGAAAAGAAGATCCAAATGTGTTTGCGAATTCTTGTGACCTGATTATTCATTTTGTTTCAAAATGATGTTCTTCTTTTTTTAGTTTTTTTTTATAAGTTGGTGTAAATTTAAATATCTAATAAAAGTATTGGTATTGATACACTTTTATAATACTATCAATACAATTTTATATTTTTATTAGGATTAAAATATTTATACTTATTGCTCAAAAAGACTGGGTGCTAATATATAAAACTTATAAAAAGTCTTGTTTTTCAAAGTGTTCCAAAATATCCGCCAAATGTTTTCAAATAGAAAAAAAATAAAATAATTTAAAGAGAAAGTAATTAACATGATATACTCCCTCTGTCTTTTTAGTCTGTTCACTTTTGGTCAACGAGAGTAAACTTTGATCAAATATTTAATGTCAATCGAACAATCCTAATGAAATTTTAAAAATTATTATTGATAAATTAAATGATTATTTATAAATTATAATTTTTAGAATTTCATTAGGATAAATAGAATGACATTAAATGTTTGATCAAAGTTTACTTTCGTTGACCAAAAGTGAACAGGCTAAAAAGACGGAAGACGGAGGGAGTATACATTTGGTTATAATTATATGATAGTATCATTATCAATACTACCCTCACACTTTGTATGTACATGTCCCTTAAGAACTTACTCCCGTGATGGTAACTTTATCTTAAGTTAAGCATCTGAGTTTTCAATATGTTGTAAATTAAAGAACGAAATAAAGG
Source organism: Campanula takesimana (assembly GCA_026119855.1). Lineage (NCBI taxonomy): Eukaryota > Viridiplantae > Streptophyta > Magnoliopsida > Asterales > Campanulaceae > Campanula > Campanula takesimana. The sequence continues at coordinate 226,056 of JAOWBW010000514.1, read as the reverse complement.
ACAACTGGGAAATTATTATCTTAGACTAGTTGCCTAACCAATCCACTATGTCATGTCCTATAAACAGACACAGGACTGAAGTCAAGGTTGATACTAACTAATTTACTTGGGAACATCAATAAAGGTTCATATTACGATTCAAATCATAGTTTAGACTTTGTTGAAGAGAGAAAATCCGGAGAAAGAAGAATATTTAACAAATAAAGAAGCCGAATGAAGTGAACACACTGCAGAATTTTATTTACTATGTGCCTCAACAAATATAACACGTGATGAAATGAATATTGAATAAGATGCAAAACGAGATTTAAAAATAGTCTAATGTAATGTAGTTTTTTTTTTTTTTTTTTTGAATATTTCAAAAGTGGATGTTACTTAACATACAAATATATGGCTAATATATGCGGTCTGATGGTTTGGTCTGGTGGTTCGGTCTGGTTTGGTTTAGTTTGGTCTGAAGGGGTCAGACCACAAACCGAACCACGCGGTTTACCAATTTTTGAAACCGAACCAACCACTCGTGCTTGAAAACCGAACCAGACTGTATAGTTTGGTTTGGTTCGGTCCCAAACCGCGATCTGGACCGAACCACTGACACCCCTATCAGTCGTTGTGTTCCATATAGTATATAGTCCCTCCGTCCCATTTTAAGAGTAAAAAAATGGATGAGTTCAAGAATTAAGGAAAAGGTGATGTGTTGTGAATGTTAATTGTTGGATAGGAGAGAGAAAGTGGGGTAGAGAAGAGTTAGTGGATAATTGTTGTGAGTATGACATGTAGGACCCATTTTCCATTTTAGGATTTTGACTCTTAAAATGAGACGTTCTTTTAGGAAATTTTTGACTTTTAAAATGGGACAGAGGGAGTATATTTTTCGGTTTTAAAATAGTTATCTTGTTTTTATTGAATAAAAGAGTTGATGCATTTTTATTAGTGTATAAGTAATACTCTCTCCGTTTCATGTCATTTGAGACTTAATTCATTTTTCGTTCGTTCCACTTGACTTGAGACTGCCCAAAATGATAAAGAATCTTTACTATTCTTCCCACTCATTCTCTTTCCTATTTTACTTTTACACTCACAACACCAATCAACTTAGTATTACTCCCACTCATTCTCTCTCTTATTTAATTTTTCATACTCACAAACAACTCCTCCCACTATTTCTCTCTCTTACTTTTCCTTAATTTGTGTGCCAAATTTTTTTGTCTCAAGTCACATAAAACGGAGGGAGTATATAAATAAGGCAAAAACTTGGGTGAATCCACCCATGGATCTTCCATGCCTGCCCAGGCCAACCCGTCTGCTCCAGGCTCTTCCTCCCCCCATATGCAAAAAAAAAAAAAAAAAAAAAAAACTCCAATAACGTTAAAATGTTATATCTTGAGATTCTGAAGTCGTAAAATTATCATTGTGTTTGTCTCGACAAGACGAATAAAACTAGATAGGTCATGATATGATTTTATTTAAAAAAAAAAAAAAAAAAACATACTCCCTCCGTCCCAGAGTATATGTCCACCCTCCCATTTACACGGAGATTAAGACATTGTGGAAGTGATGTAAGTGTTGTGAGTATAAAAGTAAAGTATGAGAGAGAATGAGTGGGAGAGAATATTAAGTTGATTGATGTTGACTTGTGAGTATAAAAGTAAGTAGGAGAGAGGATGAGTGGATGGAATAGTAAAGATTTCTTGCCATTTTAAGAAGTGGACATATACTCTGGGACAGACTAAAAAGGAAACAATACAAGAAATATGGGGTTTAGAGGCATTCAAACATGCCACTTAATTGCAATTAAATGACTTTTTTTTTTTTTTTTGCAAGTGGCATTAGCCTAATGCCATCTCTATCGATGCCACTAAGGGAATTAGTGGCATTTAGTGATGATATAATGGCAATTCACAATGCCACTAGAATTATTAAATGCTGCTAAATTTAAATTCTCCCATGCCACTATTTTCTAACCTCCAGTAAATATACATATTGTGACATTTTTAGCTTAATGCCACCTATATCGATGCCAGCAAAAGTCATTTTTCTTGTAGTGAAAGGTGAACATATACTCTGGGACGGGGGGAATACTTCTTAACACACAAAAAAAGTGAACTGCTCGTCGTAAAAAATGTAACATGATTTTATGAAGAAAGTAACAGTTTAGTCTTAAAAAAATAAGAATTTATTGTAAGATATAACAGCAGTTTAAAAAAAAATAGTTTTTGTGGTAAGAAAAATTAATAATTGAAGTGTAACACAGTGTATATATGATTGTAATTTGCTATATAGATGAATGTAACGGTTTTATAGTGTAAAGATACTTTTCTTCTTTAAAAAAAAAAGTAAAAATTCATGTATATAATCGGTTTTTGCATTTCAATTGAATGTAAAACCCTAGAAAAGTGTTACAATTGAGAAAAAAAAATTATATTCATTTATTATAAAATGTAACATTAGTTTAGTTGTCAATCTTATCTTATCTTTAATCTATTTCAGCAAAATTGTGGTACATTTTTGAAAAAAAAAAGTGTTGCATATTTTTTTTTATTAAAAGTGTTACTTTTGCTGGCGAGCAAAAAATGGTGTGGAATAAAAAGTGTGAGGGCAAAAAAAAAAAAAAAACCAGCTCGAATCAACTTGGCGGCTCAGCTCGGCTTGGTTGTGAGCCGTCTTCACAGGAGTCCAGCTCTATAAATAAAGTAATACATTACATAAGTGTTTAGTAGTTATCATGTCACTCAGATGACTTACTGTGAGACAAATGTAAGACAAAAACTTGTGTGAGAACACTCCAACCCGTCTCAAGGATGAGACGGGTCATTTTTTTGACCCATTACCCGACCCACAACCCTGCTCTAGGACCCATGGGGGGGGGGACCTTGCCACGTGGCAGCCCCTCATTGGCCGGAAAAAAAAAATTTTGTTTTTTTTTTTAATTTTTATATTTTTATTTTTGGTTTTTTTTCGGTTTGTGAAAGGTAATAGTTACCATCTCTTAAAGTAATAGTGTTTTTCCTATGTTTTCTTCGTTTGCCAAAAGTAATACTTATTATAACTAAAATGTAACAAACGTGTTATTTATATGTAATAGTATTTGTACATAATTGTAATACATATGTATAGATATCTATATGTTTTCAAACAATAAGTTACAATGGGGTCAAATTTATCATGATACATGTAAAAGTATTACATTATCTATAGAAATCTGTTACAATTTCGTCAATCAAAGTGTTACATTTACTTGTATAAACTTACTATTACATTCATATACATAAGTTATTACTTTTCAAATGTTATTTTCTTTTAAAAAATAAAATTTAAAATACACATTATATTACATTTTAGCTAAAGCACTATTATATTTCAGCATAGATGATTATTACATTTAGATATTGTACGGGTTACATGTAATTATATTTAGTATTACATTTGGAAAAATGGGTAAAAACGAGCTTTTGTTTTTTTAAAACAAGTATTACGTTTACTTATGAACAATTTAAGAGATGGTAACTATTATTTTTTGCTAAACCACTGAAAAGCCAAAAAAAAAAATATAAAAACTCAAAAAAAAAAAAAAAAAATCGGCCAATGGTGGGTTGCCACGTGGCGGGTTCGGCCCATGGGTCATGAGGCGACCCGTCTCATGCATGAGACGGATCCCCTTGTTCTCATGGGAGACCACCTCCAAATGTAATACTTACCGCCACGCTTATTTTCTTTCTTTCTTTTTTAGAAAAAAAAAGGAAATCTCAAATAAATGTCCATTTTTAAAACCTTGTTGAACAGGAAAAATATTTGTTCATATTTGTCAAAATCTCACATTTTCAAGTATATATTTTAATTAAAAATTATATAATCCCTCCGTCCCATCACAAGTAGGACTAGATGAATGGGCACAATAATTTAGAGAAACGTAGTGTATGTGGCTGAAAATGGAGAGAGAGAATGAGTGTGGTAAATAGTAGTGTTGGTTGAATAAAATGAGTGGTGGAAAATGAAGAGAGCTAATGAGTGGGGTTAAATGGTAGGGTTGGTTGAATATAAATATATTAAAATTTTCATTTTTTCAATCTCAATTGTTTTGGGATGGCATAAAAGGGAAAAATGTCTTACAATGCTAGGACGGAGGGAGTATACATTTAGGATAAATGGGATACTCCTTCAATCTTGAAGTAATTTGCTCACTTTTTGACTAGTCAATTTGAATGAACTTTAAACAATAATTTTAAATTATCTTAATGAATGTCACAAAATATTAAATAAACATCTTTTAAATGAAAATGCACGGTAATATTATTATAAGTAAGTGGAACTTGTTGTTAAAATGAGCCATGGCATTTTAAATAACTCAAACTTAGCAAAACAACACCACTACCACTGTTACTCTTTAACAATATCATTATTACTCTTTGTAACATACACTGATACTCAATAATACATGAACGGACTCTTAACACTTCATCTGACACTCTTAAACACAACAATTGACACTCTTAAAACACTGCCACCAGCCTCAATAGAACATAAATTGACACTCTTAACACTATAAATATACTCTTAAACACTACCACTAAGTCACGGACACTCTTATAACACCCTCACTGACACTCGTATAATAGTTTTTGAGTGCCAGTGATTATGCTTTTGTGTGCCAGTGATGGTGTTTTTCAATGTCATCGGCATTATGAAAGTTTTGGTGTAGCTAGGAATGTCACAAAACAACTCACACAAATCAAAGAGCAGATGTGAGTGCAGATGTGGGACACAACTCCACACACAACTGACATAAACACAACAAAAAATAAAATAACACAAAATTTAATCGCATGCTGGTTCAACCAGCAAACTAGGCTTATAACTCAAAAAGAACTTCACTATTAAAAAAAAAAATTACGGACAAAAACAAAGACTCGTGGAATATGAAAATACTAAAAAAAAAAAAAAAAAAACTAATTTGGGATTTGATGAAAACCTATGATGTGTTGTTCACAACGTTTGATCCACACTTCTCAAAAACAAACACAAGACAAAATGCACAAGAGAGAGCTCTTAGAAAGATTTTGTAATCCGTAAAGAACAATGAAGAGGTTGATCTCTTTATATAGCTTTGCAATCCTTCTTCAAATTGGACATGATCTCCTTAGATTTGTGCAATCTCTTCCTATCTTTTCTCTTAGGACTTGAGTCATGCAAATCCTACACAATACTGATAAACACTAAATCAAAAAGATCATAAATGTTAGTATATTTTTTTGAAAGTTGGTTTCATTTAAGAAAATTGCCATCGTGTTACAAACCATACTGAGTCTGTTACAAATATATTTCCCTACCTATTACAGACCCTATGGATCTATTACAGAACATGAAACAACATAGTCTATCGAAACAGCTAGCCTATTACATAAACCAGAGATACAACTAGAGCCGTCAATTCGGGACAACAGGACGGGACGAGACAAAACTATGATGTCCCGCCAACTATACGGGACGGGACGAATTTATCACGGGACGGAAATTCTCCGTCCCATACCAAATCATCTCGGGACACGGGACAATGCGGGACAAATACGGGATAAGTTGACGCAATCACCCGATCACAAAATAACTATTTTGAAATAAATCCAACAAATACTAATACTAATACTTAGTTCTTACATTACATGCAAGTATTATAACAATACTAGATAAATAAAAGGCAGCAAGTCAGCAACAGCAACATCAAGTTTGTTCAAAAGAAAAGCAAAATAAATCTAACAAAAATAAAATGCAGGCAGCAATAGCAAACAGTCCATGTCCATCTTCTGTCTCACAATTTAGAGGCACAGAGAAGAGAAGAGAAGAGAAGAGGACCTGACCTGCTGGAGAAAAGAAGAGGGAGTGCGGCGGCGGATTGCGGACTGGTAATCGCCGGAAGTAGAGATCAGTGGTTGTCGTTGGTCGCCGTGTTTCGTCCTCTTATCGCCTCGTCGGCAGTCGCCGTCGGTGTGGGAGAAGAGAGTGCGGCGGCGGATTGAGAGTAGTCGACTAGTGTAGTCGTCGCCCGTCGCCGTCGGCTAGGATTTAAAAAATGTGGGACGTCCCGTCCCGTCCCATCCCATCACATCCCGCTTTGTCCTGCGTCCCATACGGGAAGTCCCAAATAGTCCCGCATTTTTTTGGGATAAGAATATATTGTCCCATCCCGTCCCATATATATAGCGGGACAGGACGGTCCCGAATTGACGGCTCTAGATACAACTAAGCCCTATGGGCCATGAAAGATAATGGTTCTCCATTTTCTCCATGCAGGAGTCAAACCTGAGACCTCTCCCTAAAAAGATCTTACTTGAATGAAAAGAAACCTATTTAACTTGGGAGATCTTATAAAATGAATCTTGCAAAGAAAGTCTAAAATCTTACTTATCAAACTTACCATTCATGGCTTAAAGAGAGTTTGAGTCATGGATCTCATTCTTTCGCTTTTTTTTTTGCGAGTGTGTTAATAAATTCTGGTTATTTAAGACAGTATCACCGCGCGCTTTAAAATATGTTCTACTTATTTACAAAAATGTCACAACGGGTGAAGTTCTACTTATTTACAAATATGTCACAACACATTTTAATAACACGTTTTTTTTTCTAATCTTAAAAAAAAACGTGTATTTCATAAAACTTAATCAATGAAAATATAAAATTTATTATTAATAAATTATTATAATTAATATCTAAATATTTTTTAGATTTTTATTAGGATAAGTTAAATTATTACGCAAAGAAAAAAGAATTAAACATCAATCCGAGACAAAGTAAATATTTTTTGGTTTTATTTAAAAATAGACTATGATTAGGATAGAATGAAAATGGATTAAATATTCAATAAAGGTTGAAAAAGAAATTCGATTTGGCTGGTCTTAAGTTAAGAGTGTCACCCTCCATACCTACCTGCTCTAGACCCTATTGAACAATGTTGTTATCATAACATGTTATAGGTTTATTGTTTTGTAAAAGTTCAAATTATTTAGCAAATGTATTGGAACTGTATGCATTGGATTCATGTATACTTACAAAAAATTGTGCCTAATTTTTATTTTATTTTTTGACTAGGAGGGCAGGATAGAGATATTTGGGAATCTTACCAATTTGCCCTCTCATGGCATGTTTTGAATCAAGATAATGTCTCATTCGAATTAGGGTTAATTTTGGAAGTAGCAATAGTTTAAATAAAGGGGATCTATTAGACTATCTCAGTTGGGTAGGTCAAGATCTTGCAAAGACAACTGAGTCTTTTATTGTTGGGGTTGTGGGGGGGGGGGGGGGGGGGGGGGGGGAGGGGGGGAATTTAAATCGCTGTTCATCAGTCAAAATCTCAATCAGATTGATCTCAATCTTAGGAAATACTCCTATCGTCTCAAAATAATCTTCTCATTTCTCATTGTTTTCAAAAAAAAAATCTCATTTTTATAATTTGTGTTTAAAAGTGTATTACAAAACATGGCTAACAAGTCGAGTGTTTATATTTTTAAAAAAAGTTTGAAGGCTTAAATAAAAAAAAGGGTTAATTACAATTTAGGGCCTGAAATGCAGGAGGTGTCTTCGGCGGAGGGCTTGATTTTTTCCGCCACACCAGGGTCTAATATCAGTTTTTCTCGCCAATTATTGAATGACTCACCAAAAACCAAGATCTTCTTGCCCAATTTAAAGAATGAAATTTGTGGAGATGAAGGGGTTCAAAGGGAGAGGAGGGTGAGAGTAAGGGGGATGGTTTGGCGGGAGGGCATCCAAAATTTATTTGGGAATGGAGGAGGCTGATTTGAGACGGTTTGGATTGGATAGAGCTACTTGATCTGAGGATTAGGGGTACTAGATTGGAGGGTTCGCCGGGAAATCCGACGGCTGTCGGAGAAGAAGGTCGGAGGGTGTGCCGGAGGTGAGGAAAGGAGAATGAGGGCGTATGTATGAGAGAAGGGAGATGAAGGGGATATAAAGTTCTTTTTTTCACTCCCCACACTTTTAAAATATACTCCCTCCGTCCCACCACAAGTGAGACTAATTTCCTTTTCAGTCCGTCCCACCACAAGTGAGGCTGCCCAAAATGGAAATTTTTTAATATATTTATATTCAATAAACCCCACCATTTAACCCCACTCATTCTCTCTCCTCATTTTCCACCACTCATTTTATTCAACCAACACTACTATTTACCCCACTTATTCTCTCTTCATTTTCTACCATACATACACTACATTTTTCTTAATTATTGTGCCCCACAAGTTGGTCTCACTTGTGGTGGGACGGAGGGAGCATCATTTAACCCCTTAAAAGTTAATATGAACTCAAATTAACAGATCTGTTAATCACGTGCTGTGTACATGGCCACTTAACTGATTTTCTAACGAATTCCTTAAAAAAAAAAACCCTTAATTGGCGAGAAAAACTGATATTAGACCTGATGTGGCGGGAAAAAAAACATCAGGCCCTCCGCCGAAGACCCCCCTACATTTCAGGCCCTAAATTGCAATTAACCCATAAAAAATACATTTTAAAACAGAAGAAGGAGTAATCATATTTATTTGTGTTGTTTTCAACATGAAATTGGCTCATTGTCACATGAAAAGATTTTATTTTTTAAGGCTTATGGATGATCAACATGTGATCCACTATGAACTAGATTGACAATGATTAGTGACATGTTTGTTTTAAAGGACAAGGATATACGCCGTAGCATGCGTAGAAGAAATTGGACTTGTTCATTTATAGAGGTCAATTTCTCCCTTCCTAATCGTTTTGTCATCTCAGTTTCCTACTTTCCGTCCTTGTGATGACTTTGCGACCAACTTTGGATTGATGGAACCTACTTCGAAAGCTCAACTTTTCCCGTTCTATTACTTTTCCAAGCTTGGCAATGTGATTAATAAAGATTTAGTAAAATGTTTAATTTACTTTTTGTTTCCTTTGTTCAAAAGCTACAAACGTATGAATGAATCATAATCGCATGATATTATAGGTCCCTAGAACGACTGCAGTACCACGCGACCACATGTCATGTTGATTTTAGACTCTCCTCGACTTTTCACTCGAGTTATGAAACATAAAACATAAAAGGGGATTTCGATTCCAGCGATTTGCTCTATTAAATATAAGAATTTACACTAAGCACACTACTAGCTAATATCAATTTCAAGGTCACCCAATCTGTCCGTCACGAGCCAAACACATGGGAAATAACTAACTTTTCTAATAAAAACCTTCAAAAAAACCTTAACTGACTAATATTTTTCATTTCAAGGCTTGATGTAGCTAAAAATAACTTTAGGGTTCGATTGGAAGGGTGCTATATTATTTCAGGGTCTAAAATATCATTAACCCAACATAAAAAGTTGATTAGCATGTTGTCACTCACAATACAAGTATCAAATTCTTCAAGTTGCAAGCTATCTTGTTGAATATAGGATTTTCTCATTTCTCATGATAAAAAAAAAAAAAAAAAAATCTAATCTATTTGAAGTCATGTAAAGATGAAGTTGTATCATCATTGTGGCTTTAAAATTCCCTCACATTCTGAGTACGTCATGGGAGCTCTAATAGCCATCAAATTGTACACTGACCTTCCTTTTAATTGGTCATAAACCCTTGAACATGATTAAACAGCTTAACCCACTTGTCTTAACATCAAAGACTTAACTAAGTCCCTTCAACCCATTATTGATGGGTTGAGTAGACTTTTTGCATGCATATGTTATCAAGAATAAAAAGATTGGAGGAGCAATTTTTAATCATTTCTCCTTTAGAAATTACGAGTTTAATGAATAGAGAAAAGTTTAACATAACGGCCCACTTATAACCTTTGTAGTTTCTACTAATATTTTCTGAATTGTAATTTCCACTCCCCTCCCAAATGTATAAATATTTCTACTTTCTTCATCCCGTATCTAAGCACAGAAAAAAGTACTCTCTCCGTCCGTCCGTCCGTCCGTCCGTATATTTCCACCCTCCCAGTTGCACGAAAGTTAAGAAATGGTGAAAGTGATGTAAGTGTTGTGAGTATAAAAGTAAAGTATGAGAGAGAATGAGAGAGGGAATAATAAGTTGATTGGTGTTGTGAGTATAAAAGTAAATAGGAGAGAGAATGAGTTGGAGGAATAGTAAAGATTATTTGCCATTTTAAGAAATTGACTAAAAAAGAAAGGTGGACATATGCTCTGGGACAGGGGAGGGGAGTATCAACTTTCTTGTGAAAGAAAAAAACACAGAGAAGGCATTTGACAGTAAACAATTACTAAATGGATTAATATTTGGACAAAATAAGTATCCATCCGTCTCAACTCAATATACATACTTAATGTGAGCGTGAGAAATTAAGAAGTTGATAAATATATTCAAAATTTTTAAAGATGAACGCTTGCTTCACTAGTCATGTTGTGTTTATGCACTTTTAAGCTTAAATTATAGAAATAGGAAGAACTTTTTGGGATAACAAAAAATGGCACATGCAGAAGATCATTTTGGGACAGAGTGAGTATACGTATGTAAGCATGACATAGTGGGGTAAGGAAAAAATAAAAAATAATAAAAATTGTAAATTTTAGTAAATGAGACTTATTAATGAGGTTTATAAAACAGGCAAGTGTGGACATTGAAAGGTAGAGTATCTCTTACTTTGTATCTAAAGTCAGGATTCTGAAAATATAAGCCAACTATGATAAGTACCCCTTTGATGAGATGCAAAAAAAAAAAAAAAAAAAAAAAAAAAAGGTTTGAACCGCCCCGCCCATATGACCTAAAATCAAGTTGTGGTGGCAACAGGCAACCTCTCCTTTAAAATGACCTTTCAAACAAAAGTAGGGTAGTAATCAGGTTTCACCTTCAATTGGTCAAAAGATATTTTGACTTTTTCTGTTCCCAGATGCTTTCCTCTCATGGTGGACCCCAATTCGGTCAGGTTCTCTCTCTCTCTCTCTCTCTCATGCCCTTCAGCTACAATTAATAACCACACATCTACATGGAGTACAAGATAACTGCATAAATAATGTATCAGAAAGAAGCCTCCACAAAAGAAAACTCTCCCCAAAAAATGGCCTACAGTTTTTCTGTTATACTGCAGTTCAAATCAGAGAGGGAGAAAAGGGCGACCCAAATGGAACTTTATGACAAAAAATTATATCTGGTCAGTTGATTTCAACTGATTGACTGGTCAAGCTTGAAAAAAAGAACAGCAAAGCACATAGTATTATCTTTATGTTACATGTAAAGTAACATAATACTAAATCAAATAAGTTACCAGCACAGTGAAAGGAAGTCTTATAATGAAGATTGATGGGAGGATGATACTAGTCATGGAGCCAAGCGATCAATTTTCCATACCACCTTGCCATCAGTTTCTTCAGGGGAGTAACACAATCTGTAAAAAGAATACCCGTGAAAATTTACTAATGAGAGACGATACCAACTGAAAATAACATAATATATTTTAAAGTCATCGGCATAGTAACACTTGGTTAGGGAACTTATTACAGTAGTAACTAGGGGCGGGAGCGTGTACGTACACAGATTCCCTTTGGAAAAGAAAAATGCGAGAAAAAACAAATATTTACTGGATTTCGTACATGAAAAATAAGTTCAACAACCTAATGATTGAATCGTTAGCAGTACAAATTTTGTCAACCTCCATCTCGAGTATAGAAAGATATTATGAGTCATGGCCCGGTGAAGTTAAAACTGACACCAGTTGAGCCTAATATTAGACTAGTTCTTGGGCCAAATACTAGACTAGTTCTTGGGCCAAACTCAAACAAGCTTTATATAGTTTTAGTGCAATTTTATAACGGTACAAGCAAAACAAGTAAAACACATTACACTTTACTTAAAAAGTTTGGCAAGTCAATTGTGACACTTATTTTGGAACTGGCGGCGTATTATTACTTTTTTATGAATTGGGGCTTTGTGTAGTGAGTTAATCTTCAGCGAGCTTTCAACGAATCAAACACGAGGCGGTTGAAGACTTGAAGTAGAATGGTTCATTCTGCAGGCTTATGTATATATCCATGTGAGTTGGAGCATTACCCTCCCCATTCAGGTAGTTTTTTATTTTTTTTTGGCTAATGCAATGATTATATTATTATATTCCACAAAATTAAAGATAACAGTCCCTTGATTTTGGAACAGCTTTCTACCCAGGAGGACAATTCCAAATTCATTAAACATTTGCTTCCAAATTCATTAAACGTTTGCCACTTCGATTTTCTTCCCCTCCTAGGTTTTATGAGCAATGCAGGCATGCTGCCAACTTTGCCTATTTCATTTGCACTGTGTTATAGGACATAGCTAACTGATCCAAGAAAAAATACACGATCAACAATATTATCAAAACAAGTTTTAGATTTTCATTAGGATGATTAAATCAACCTATAACTAATGCTCAAAATTCATTTGTAGTAACAAAAAAAAAATGGAAGATCCTTTTAAGACGGAGGGAGTATAGACTAATGGGGCATAAAAAGGAAAGTATTGAACGAAAGCATCTATTTTCTTCTAAAGACGTCTGTTGCACAGACAGAGACCAAACTTTTATCTGGGCAACTGATGAACAACTACTGTAACCACATCGGCACAAGATGAGACTTTGCTTTTCATGTACAGATGCTACTCAGAAAAGAAAAACTATAAGGATGATTCAAGTAACTTGGTCATAAAGATCCCCAACTTAGTATTATAAATATTCCATGATGCTTTCGTATTAATCATTGACCGATGATTCAGCTACTTTTTTTCTTTGGTTCAAGATTTCAGAATCCAAGTAGGTAATAATGCACCACACACCATTTGAATAGATGACATGTGGGTGTGACAAGTAGCTTTTTATGTACCTCTATTCCATTTAGATAGCTATTTCCACTAATTCAATTACCTATTAACCACCTATAGTGCTTGGTCAACAAATTAGATGAGGAGTCTTTTTCATTCAACTAATATCACATTTAGGGCTGTAAAGGAGACGAGCCAAGTCGAGCTTTGGGGTGTCGAGCTCGAGCTCGTTTAAAACTTATCGAGCTCGAGCCCACTTGCTTGTTCGAGCTCGAGTCGAATCGAGCTCGCGAGCTGCTCGTGAACAACTCGAGTTGATATCGAACTCGAGTTTTAACGAGCCGGGCTCGAGCTTAGGCTTTTTTTAAAGAAAAATATGGTCTTAACGAGCTTATCGAGCCGAGATCGAGCCGTTCGAAAACAAAAATTCAAGTTTAATGAGCTTATCGAGCCGAACTCGAGCTTTTAACGAGCTAAACGAGTCGAACACGGTCGGCTCGATAACAAAAATGAGCTTGACAATCGGTTCGAGCTCGACTCGAGCTACACCTCGAGCTCACTCGAGCTCGAGCTTTAACGAGCCGAGCCCGAGACAAGCTCGAGCCAGCTCGGTTCGTATAATATCCCTAATCACATTGAACAATAGTCGTGTCAGGCCAACATTTGTATTTCCTTTCTGAACGGGTTATGTTAGCGGAAGTAGGATAAGAAATTTACCTATCATGCAAACGAGATTGCTGTCCTTGCCAAAACTCAAAAGCTACTGGTTTGAGCCTGTAACCTCCCCAATGCTTGGGCTTTGGGATCGAAGATCTGCAAAGTTCTAAGCAAAATATGTTGATATGTAAAGATGTCACAACCGAAAGGACTAGTATTCATAGCCACCCAAACTTGAAAATCTGAATCACTGACCCATCAGAGAATTTCTTCTCTAAATCTTGATATTCTTTGTGGAGAACATCCCTTCCAGGGATTACAGAGCTCTGGAAAAAAAAAACATGGGTTATGCAAAAACCAAAGTAATCACCGCTGAAGTATTAAAATTGTACCAAAGAGAAACAAAAATAAAACCTGCTGGCTAACTAATGCACCAATCTGACTTCCTCGAGGACGACTGTGGAAGTACTGTTCAGATTCCTCTTCAGGCACCTTCTGCACGGATCCTTCAACTCTAACCTGGAGATCAGAACATTGTATATTGCACTCATCAAAAAATACTTTGATCAAGCTTCACGATTTCACATGAACCTGGTATGTTAAATGCCAAAGCGATTGATGTGGAGATGGAAAATGGTGATTTACAGCAGTGCGCCGATTGAAACATAAAGTAGAATGAAGGGGCTGAGCGCAAAGGAAGGGATTTTTACTGGTACTAATTGTTGCTGATCCTTTAAGATTTTCACCTCTAAAGATATAAAAGTTACACTCCCTCCATCCAAGAAAAGCTTTCCTACTTCCCCTTTTAGTTTGTCCCGAAAAAACTGTCCCATTTTAAAAAAAGCAATGGTTATAGTGTAATTTCAACAAGGTCCAGGCAAGTAAAGCATGGTTCATAAAAACGTTGACCTTCAAATGGGACAGCTTTGGGGACACAGAAGGAGTATTTACATATACCAACATAACTTCTTACGCTCAGCTAGTTTCCTTTAGCAATGGAAAAGTCCTTACATGATTTTAGCATGAAATGTAGATGTCAAACATAATTTGGACGTTCAATTAGACTTGAAAGAACACATCAAATAACAACAACAGAGCCTTAGTCCCGAAAGAACACATCATATAACACAAGCCTTAAACAATCCATTGAATCTTATTCTTACTTACTTAAAACAAGCTCTTGCTTTATATGAACTGAGTCAGCTAGGATCATAGAAAGTCTTTCTCAAGTTAAGGAATTTACTCGTTTAAAGTTGAGGGTCTATTACCAAGTCCAATAATGCTCAATTTAGGTCTTCAGTCCGTATTCAATTGAACTTTCACTATCACTAGCATTTATGGACACTCAAGGTACATTTATTCCAGACACACATATTCCAGATCTAATCGAATCAAAGTTCATTGAAAAATCTTCATCATGAATCCAACGATCAGTCAATAATAAAATTCTTGAAACCATGATGGTAAAGCTCTGAGTATATGACCAACATGCAAATAGAGCATTCTTTAGCAAATATATAGTATCTCAGTGAGAATGATGGCTTACACTGCGGTTCAAACCATCCCAGTAAAAGAGAAGTGATGCATGAGGATTTTCAGATAACTCACGAGCCTTCCGACTTCCATAGTTAGTGTACCTGCGTATTGAAGGTAGTCATAATGTACTAATATTATTGAGAACAAAACTCAAAGGAGGAAAAAGCAAGGAAGTCGCATGTTCAGAAAAGTGTTTAGCCAGTGTATGAAACAAGAGTACAAGAAAGGCACCAACCAGACAAAGCCATCTTTATCAACTCCTTTGAGCAATACCATTCGTGATGAACTGCAGCAAAAAGGAAACAATAGAAAAATGAACACAACATAGATGCATGAATGGATCATGTTTCTTTATCGCCTGGGAGTCGATGTAAATCTGTAAAATGCTTATGCACATGCCTAAGAATATACACCAAAGCCAGGTCACTTCTGCATGCCATGCACGCACATTTCTTAGATGTTCCAGTCAATCACGAGGGACACTGCATCTTAACCTAGGTCTAGACCAAAAGTGTTGGTTTAGTCTGCCTTAAGTTGCTTCAGTTAAGTTAGAGGGACTGCACTGTTATCAGTTTGGGGAAAAGGTATTTGAAGATTGGAAGCTACTCCAGGTTAATAGGCTTAAGTGAGAAACTTCAAGAATCAGGAAAATGGGAGTTGTAAATGCATATACTAATTCCCATGCTTACAAGAAACATATTTTAGGGCAGAAAGAGAGGGAAATAGAAAAACATGTGCTCCACGTTTTACCACAGCTGTTGACAAGAACTAATAAGATGTTGTATACTAATAGGATTAGACCATAGCTAGAAGCCCTAGGATCCAGTTTTAACAAGAACATACTGAACCAGAGGAAATTCTAGAGACCATGCAAGAAAAAGTTGAGCACCGTACGAAATGATGCATAGAGCATACTCCCTCCATCTTTTTTATCTGTTCATTTTTTGTCACTTTGGGTGTCCCATTTGATTGTTCACACCCCCAAAAAAGGAAAGTTTATACTCCCTCCGTCCCACCTCACTTGAGACCTAAGGGGTGGGCACGATAACTAAGGAAAAAGAATAAACTAAGGAAAATGTGTGGTAGAAAATGAGGAGAGAGAATGAGTGGGGTTAAAAGTAGGTTGGTTGAATAAATTGGGTGGTGGAAAATGAAAAGAGAGAATGAGTGGGTGGGGTAGATTAAATATAAAATTATAAAAGGATGACCATTTTGGGGAGTCTCAAGTGAAGTGGGACGGCCCAAAATGGAAATAAGTCTCAAGTGAGGTGGGACGGAGGGAGTATTATTCTTTGTTCAATGGGACCCACTTGTCATACTCACAACAACTATCCCACTCGCAATTCCAACCCCACTCACCTATCCCATCGCACTTTTCATACTCACAAGTCACAACACCCACTCAACTAGTAATATTAAACACTTTTCCTTAAAACCCGTGTTTTGGTCAAAGTGTGAACAAACTAAAAAGACGGAGGGAGTATGTCATAAGTTTGAGATAGGAATAATGATAAAGAGACTAGAACAGATTCTGAAATACTCCCTCCGTCCTAAAATGATCTTCCTATTTGCCACTTTTCATTGTCCCAAAATGTTCTTCCCATTTCTACAATTTAGGCTTAAAAGTGCATAAATAAAACATGACTAGTGTAGCAAGTGTTCATGTCCTTAAAAAGTTTGAATAGTCAAATGTGAAGATCATTTTGGGACGGAGGGAGAGCTTTGAATCTAGTGATGGCAAATAGATGCTTCAAAATAACGAAACAAAAACAAGGACATGAACAAATTGGAATAATAAGAGTTGCCTAGTCTTTGGCATCAGTTGAGAAGTAGCTGGACTTTAGTTATAGCTGGACTTTAGTTAAGGCATGTAAGGTAATCGAAAGAGTTTAACCTCATAACACCACATTCTGGGCTAGATGCAATCATTAAAGAACCAAGAACAACATGGAAAGACCCTAAGACCCTAAAACTAAGTGGGATCTTGCTTGCAAGTAAGAAACCATAATATCCTTAACCATTGCATTTTAATTAACATGTTCACAAGATTGCAAATTAGCTTCACTCTCTTCCAGTAGGCTGACATCAATCACTACCGTATACAAAGTGTTCTCCTATTATGATTTTTGCCATTTCCCAAGTGATAAGCTTATAAAAGTTATTCATCCAGATTTAAGGAAAAATCTTACATCCGTAAAAGCAACTAGAGATTATTCTCCGTAACAAGCAACAACTAGCAGAGCAGGACTTCCACCTCTTTTTGGTATTCGTCCCAAGTACCAAGCGGTAATGATAACACATTTCAATAAAAGTTTATAGTTAAAAAGTATAATGAACATCTAGAGGATGGAACATCTAAAATGTCCAAAGACACACTACTCTTTGAAACATTTACAAAAAAAAAAAAAAAAAAAAAAAAAAAAAAACAGCTTAGAAGTATTAACTATTACTCCCTCCACCCCAGCAGAAGTGAGACTTCTTTCCCTTTTGGTCCATCCCACCACAAGTGAGACTACCTAAAATTGAAATGTTTTAATATATTTATATTAATTCTACCCCTCATTTAACCCCACTCATTCTCTCTTCATTTTCCACCACTCAATTTATTCAACCAACACTACTATTTACCCACTCATTCTCTCTTTATATTTTCTACCACACATATACTACTTTTTCTTAATTATTGTGCCAACTCCTCTAGTCCTACTTGTGCTGGGACGGAGGTAGTATATGTTTAGTGGAATTCCCCAAATACCAACTGGATACTTGAAGAAAATTAATCAAGGACAACTTTATTACCATTTCTAAACATCATTTCTAGCAAACGAATAGTTAAAATTACTTCCAAGAACAAATGTTCTACTTTTCACACATTACTTTTATTATGACAATCATTGGATGGTAAGCTAAACACATACACCGAAAAAATATCTTTTATGATCAACGCAATGATGACGAAGTACTCAAACTAGGAACGCAAGAAATACGACGGCCTACTCAGATTGAAGAACGCAGATAAGTCTTTTACTAGTTGTATATGGTAAAATTATAGTTGCAATATGGAACGAAGCTTAAATCAAATAGCTCCTAAGTTTTAGATTATGTAACAAATGTTGGGCACCAAAGAAAATAAATGTTCATAAGGGTAGCCAAAATGAGCATGTTATGATGGATGTTTGGTAAATTACGAATTACTCCCTCCGTCCCACTCGAATTAGGACAAATTTCCATTTTGGGTGTCCCATTCAAATTAGGACAACCCAAAAATGGAAGTGTTTTATTTAATGGGACCCACATTCACACTCACAACAACTTTCCACTCATTATTCTCTACCTCACTTCCTCTCTCCTACTTTACTTTTCATACTCACAACACCCACTCCACTAACACTTTTTCCTTAATCCCCGTGCCCAACCCAAAAATCCTAATTCGGGTGGGACGGAGGGAGTATATAACTATATATTCAAAGAACTCATCAAGTAGAGGGTTAAAATCCATGACAGAAGATAAAATGAGGAAACAGATTAAAATGCTACGAACACCTAAAGCTAGGCGAATATGTGTGTCAGTTAATACAGCGCTGGAGGTAGAGGATGATCATACAAGGAGATTAGTAAAAAGGATAAAAGCTTTAGTAGAGTCTCATGGAAGAGAAAAAAAAAAAAATGAAGAAAAGACTGGCCAACAAATTCCTAAACTAGCTATAACACTTCAAATGACCAGTTAACGAGAGAGTTCCAATTCTGAAAGGCATCAGCAACTTTGTTAGTAGCAAAGCAGGTATACTTACGGCTTTCCATTGTTGCCTGCAGTCGACAAAGCCATTGCATTTGGCTCCTTTAAGCCTGCAGCCATTGCATCGTCAAACCATTTTTGGAACTGTGTGGAAAAAGATTTTTAAAAAAATCAGTCAACCATATGCTTATATGCATTCATATGAAAAAGACAACCAATTAACATGTTCTCAAACTTCGAAATAGTAATGAAAACTTCTACGTCAACTGCCCGTTATGACTGATAGAGGCCATACCTGAGCAAAGGGGTCAGCCTCGACCTGCTCCTCTCGAAATTCAGGAGAAATATAGTTCTCTCTGAGAGCTGATATATCAATATGAGGAACCTTTCCAATTCGTACACACATTGAAGTTCCGGGATACGGTGGAAGTTGAAGCTTAAACTTATCTATAATAGATGGCGGGACAAATCTCCCACCTAGAAAATGGTGAGGACCACTGAACTTCTTCGCACATAGCTTTGGAGCAGTCAATGAAACCTAGAATATATCAATATTTCAAGTAAGTAATAAATTTGTCAACAGCATTTCAAAGTCGAGTACTCCCTCCATTAAAAATAGTCCAATTTGACAAGTCAAACTTTTTACGAATGACGTTTTAGTTTCTTGTAGCTTCTTGAAATTTCACTACATCTTTACTTTTTTAGAAGGAAAAACTGCAAAAAAGAGTCACTCAACTCTTCACTTATTGTGGATTTGATCACGAAACTATTTTTTTTTTTTTTTTGTATTCAACACATCCAACTCAACTTTTTTTTTTGTATTTGTGGTCACTGCCACAAACTCCGTTACTTTTCTCTGCTAAATTAGTCATGTGCATTGCGCATGACAATTTTTAAGGGGTATTTTTGGAACTACTCATACACGTCCATCTTCTTCCCTCCTCTCCTCCTCCATTAAGAATGACTTATTCAACATCGAAAGAAACAGAAGAGCTACACTTGAAAGAGACGCCGACACCTGTTTCAATCTAGCTCCGACATGATCTGTAATGCCTGAAGACGCCGTAGAGACAAATTCGACGGCTGAGGCAACGGTTGCCCTCGATCCGACCCAAATCCCAAAAACCCAGATGAAGACCCGTTACTATAGTTTCCGCCACCGCCGGCAGCTACTGGACTAGGCGAGAAATCTTTACTAGTACAGGGTGAGTATCGGAAAACCGCGACCTCGTCGAAGCTCTTGGTCTTCTTGTCAACGTCTTTTCCTCTATTCTTTTTGTTGTTTTCATCATTTGTAATTGAAGATTTGCTCAAACTGCAGTGGTTACTAAGTGGGTATTCTCCAACTTGTTCTGGTTGATTTTTTTCCCAACCAAGCAGGCATATTTTAAGAGAGGAAATTTTGAAATTAGGAAAGTGTTCTTAGTTTGGGAAGTTTCCTAATTGTTGATCGGGAACCCCCTCACCGGATTTCAAAGAAACCCTTGAACTATCCATGGATGTGGGTCTCACAACTTGACTACTACCCAGATTCATATATATGAACATCAACCCACCAAAAAAAAACATTTTTAATCAGATTCCACCAAAAAATTACAATTTTAATCAAAACCCACAGACTAAAAATACAAAACACACATCAACAAAGCTTTTTGAAAGCAAATAAATCAAGAACATGAACCCCTAAATTGTGTTCTAGAGAGAGAAAGAGATGTGGAAAAGGAGCAGAAACAAGGAAATTGTATGTTGTATATATTGGAGTATTGTTATGAAATTCAAGACATGGTTGTGTGCTTCAAAGGGGTGGAAGTGGGAGGGGACGAATTTGGTGAGAGAGGGGGGGTGCAGAATAGAGGCGAGCAAGAAGATTACATGGAAATTACCAAAAATACCCTTTAAAAAATGTTCTATGTAATGCACACGACAAATTTAACAAAAATAAAGTAACGCAGTTAGCGATAGTGACCACAGACCCAAAAACAAATGAGTTGAATGTGTTGGGTGCAAAAAGAAATGAGTTTGATGTGTTGAATACAAAAAAAGATGAGTTCAGTGATCAAATCCACAATAAGTGAAGAGTTGAGTGACTTTTTTTTGCAGTGTGTCCTTTTTAGAAATAGCTACTTTTTAGGGACAAACAAAAATGGAAGGTGGGACTTTTTTTTGCGGTGACAAAGGGAGTACATTATTTTCCAGTACATATGGAAAGTATAAAGATTGCAAGAAACATA
Source organism: Campanula takesimana (assembly GCA_026119855.1). Classification (NCBI taxonomy): domain Eukaryota; kingdom Viridiplantae; phylum Streptophyta; class Magnoliopsida; order Asterales; family Campanulaceae; genus Campanula; species Campanula takesimana. The sequence continues at coordinate 205,119 of JAOWBW010000514.1, read as the reverse complement.
CCAACATGTCAGGTTTGACACCTTCACCACTGATATCTCCTTCTTCAACATGCCACCCAGATGGGATGTCAATAGAGATTATGCTGGGTGACTTTTGATGTATCTGATTGCCTACCTGTAGACTCACCAACTGTCGGATCAAATCATCAAAAGGAGGCCTTGGTGTACCTGGAGAAAAAATTAGCTTGTTTATTTTGAACTATTACAGTAAAAATTCACTTCATTAGCCTAAAACTTCTTCTCTATGTAAGAACCTGGATTATAATAAAGGATAAAGGTGTCACATGTAAAACACTTCATATTGTAGCATATCTAATAAAAATAGACAGAGAACACGCTTTACCAATTATTCGGATTAAGTGGGGAATGGAGATGTTGTTTGCTAATACTTCTGAATTAGGACAACAGTTTTCATGCCTTAGCCCAACTATTTGGGGTTAGGATAATCCCGTCCATGACCCAGAAGCAGCTGTCACATATGTGTCCCAACATAAGAGCCAAATGCTGACTGCTGCTGGTCACCTTGAATAAACTTTGACGAAAAACAGAATAAATGTATGTTAACTAATTGATAATGTCCTATGATGACTTTTCAACATAGGAATCGGATATAGACCTTTTGGTACACAGTGAGTACTTAATTATCACAATCAATGTAAGGTTGGTCCTCAGGATTATTGTATTACCTTTAACATCAACACTAGCACTCTCCTGACTGGTGTGCGTATAATCATCTACACTGCATAATGCCCAAAGCAAACAACCTAACAGAATGCCCTCACATGTTATCTTATGTTGGATCTATACTTCTGTCATATTCATATTTAGTTATACCACACATCAAGCTTAGTATCCTAATACATGTCTGCATTTATTGTCCTTAGTTGCCCATCCTTCTCCACTTGTCCTATTGAACTTCCCAACTATTTTACGAGCATTAACTTTGTCTCCGATCTCTCTCAACCTTGCTCCTGTCAACAATGACCCTAAGCAACTGGAAATGACCATTTGCAACATTCATCTACATTCAACCTTACTATTCCATTCTTTTAACAAATAAAAAGACTACTGAAATGGTAGAACCACATTCATACTGCAGAAAGATATTTAATGAGAAAGCCATTTTTTCCCTTGAAAGTTCCTTCTTACTCATGCAGGCGCCATAAGAGTGTCTACTTTTAAAGAGAAAACCCCTAAATGAGCGTCCATTTTCTAGTGAAGTTACATATCTACATTGTCATCATGTTCTACTATAGACTTGCAATGAGAGCGTATTTTTATACATAAGCTAGTAAAAGTGCTTAAAGCCAACTTCCTTAATTTGCCTGGAAATCCAAAAATAGACACTCGTTAAGGGCCAAAGGGGGTATAATTTTATGGGTTTGTCATTTGGCTAACATGTGCCAAGCAGCACAATTAAAAATCTAAAAATAGTAAGTTATGTCTTGATGACCACCTATTCACACGTTCAAATACCACTAGGGCAGTTTGCAAGACAAACCTACCGAAAATGGGTGCATAAAATGTGTCGTTGGGGTACATGTTAACTTTTGTCTTCAGATTTAAAATAAAATTAAAGCAAAAACAACTTTGTTGCCATATGTTCTTAATTTCCTTATGGACTCTCCGAACAACTTCTTTAGAGTAGATGGTGAGTAAAATCATACATTGCCATCAAAGGAAATAATCATATGATACAAGAGTTTCCAGAGGAGAAAAGAAGATACCATGGAATGAAAACCCAAACATTGCATCAACTAGAATGTCAAACTCATCTGACAAGTCCTTAGGCAGATCTTCCACTGATAGAAAAGGAACTCCCAGGGACTCCAACTATATAATTACAGCAACAAATAAGCACATTTGGCAAACATACAAAATTTATCTTTGATATTAGTTTGAGATCCAACTTCATACCTGAGTCACCAGACCTGTATAAAGAGGCTTATCAGTACGCTTTGGATAACAGACGGCTGGTTTGTAACCAAAATGACGTAGGTGACGTGCAGCTACAAGACCATCGCCACCATTGTTTCCTGGACCGCAAATGGTCAGGACGCGACTGTACTCATTTGAACTATATACCTGCAGAAGGTTGATTTAGAAAACAGAAGCAGCATGAAGGAAAAGAAGCAGACGTTTAAACATCCCAAAGAACATTTTGCTGGTAAAATAATATACTCCCTCCGTCCCACCACAAGTGAGACTAACTTTTTGGGCACAGAGATTAAGAAGGAAGCAGTATAATATTAATAGTGGAGGAGGGGTTGTGAGTGAAAAATAAAATAGGAGAGAGAATGAGTGATACTAATACTAAGTGGATTGTTGCTGTGAGTATGATAAGTAGGTCCCATTAAATAAAGAACTATTAAAACTTTGCCATTTAGGGCCGTCTCAATTGTGGTGGGACAGACGGAAAAGGAAATAAGTCTCACTTGCGGTGGGACAGAGGGAGTATATATTAGCTCATCCAGATCCAGATACTTTTAACTTTGATACGTATAACAGACATAGCTATGTTCCAACTAGGATGTGGCGTTTGGAGACTTCTACGTTGGAAGTTATCATGAAATTAGCTTAATGGGTACGAAAAAATGCCCTTGTATGAATGACCTTACTGCCAACAAATGAAGAAGTTTCTTCTTCCTCAATTGCAACCCAAAGCAATAACGCAAGTCCTTTTTTTTTCCACATAAACTGCCTAAAGAAAGTCTATAGCAATGTCCATGCCAGTAATACATAAAGCAGTGCTATAACACCTCGAAAGTATCAACATTCAACTGTACCAACTCAAAACTAGAATCAATCAGAACAAACAATAATTGAAATAACAGAAAACAACAAAGGCGATACATATAGAGTATACAAAAAAATAGCAACTCAAAGATTCACCTCTGCTATAGCGGTGGCAACACTCAAACCAGCCAATTCCTGAAAATGCAAATTAACAATCAAGTTACGTAGAACAAAACAGAATCTAGAAATCGAAAAAACAAGTAGAAATTTCACGCTTAATTAAAAAAAAAAAAAAAAACGAAGAGAAAATTAATCAGGCAAGTCTTAACCATAAGCTGATCAACGCTGAAGCCAAGTGGTCCCATGAGAATTTCATCGATCTCAGCAGCCTCACGCTGAGATAAGTACGAAATCGAGTCCTGATTCTGCTGCACGCTTTGCAACGTCGTAGCCATTCTCGCCGCTATTCTACTCACCTCACGGCCGGAGCTCGTCGAACGGTAAGCCAAACTCGAATTCCGACCGAACCAGCCCTAAATCAACAATCACACCTCTATCTGTATAACTAAAAACACACACACATGTATATATATAGAGAGAGAGGGGGAGAGAGAGACATACCTGGGCGGAGAGAAGGGGAAGGTTCTGGAGAGAGGGGGTAGTGGTTGAGATATTGACAAAAGTTGGGGGAAGTAGTAATTGCGTGAGGAGGCATTTCATGGTTTTGGATTTGCGCAGCATTTCGGTGTAACGGTCGCCCTCATCTGCATATTTCTTGGCTTATTTTTTGTGCACCAACTGATCTTGCAAATGTGCCTGTGTTCTTATGTGTGTGCGTGGTAATTGTGGAAACTTTGGCACCATCATTTCCAGTAGAAAAATGGATAAGTTTTCATCACTCTTTTCTCAATTTTTTTTATTACCAAAATACACATCATATTTTTAAATCATGAAATACTCTCTCTCTCATTTTGTTAAGCCACATATTATTTTTTATCGGGAACGGGAAATTTGATCAAACATTGATATTAATTTAATTGTTTTAATAAGATTTTAAAAATTATTATTGATAAATCACTACTATTAATACTAATTTTAAAATTGCATTAGTATAATCAAATTAATATTAATATTTGATTAGAGTTCACTTCTGTTGACTATTAAAAATTAAATATAGTCAAATAAAATGATTATGATGGAATACTATCGTGTACGGCTAAAATTTCTACAATTTTATCATCGTATATTCCTTCCATCCCATAACAAACTTTTCATAGAATTTTAGGAACGTAAGTTAAGGAAAAATGTAAGAAAAGTTGGTGGTGTGAAAATAGGGTAGGAAATAGTAAGTGTCAGCTCATTTACTTATTCTCAGAATGAATATTTAAAAAAAAAAAAAAAAAAAAAAAAAACTCTTGAAGAGAAAACTTGAAAACTCTTGATTAACACTTAAAAGTAAATTCAAAATTTTTTTTGACATTTATTTTAAGACAGGACCGGTAGTAAGTTTAACTACTCCTTCCGTCTTAATCTTAATATAAATGTCGTTTTAGGAGTTGATTTTTATCTAAAATTACTTGTTGCTTTACTATTTTCAAGGTTTTTTTTTTGTTTACCAATTATACATTTATTAGTTATAGTAAACTATCTCTTACACAAGCATTTAATTGTGTAGGTAATTGAATTACTTTGAGGGTATATGAGACTTTTTTGCATGCATTATTGCATTTCTTAATATGTATAAAAAAAAGGTTCAAAACGACATATATTTTTGAAAGCAAACAAATATTGTTAGAAGAGAAATTATTGAGTGAGAATCGTTCATCTACTTCCTTTCACTCATGATGATATTGATGCGTAACACTACAGTCATTCATGTGACAACCACACCAAATAATTTATGACTACTACAACTGGTAATTTTTCGTTACCGAGGCTTTGTTTAGAAGTGAGCAATCTGCTCCATAAATTGATTAAATTGATGAAGTCCTGTATTGGGAAAACGCTGTCAATATTGAGCTCTATTTTACAATTTACCCAAAAAAAAAAAAAATCTAACAGTTAGACAAAAGAATCATGGATTTTCAAAAATTGTAAATTACAACAGCCTTAATTTTCTCAGTCGCAATGGGTTTTTTTTTGGCATAAGAAATCAACTTGTTTCTGCCTCGTCGCTGGAAATCAACTTTTGAATCCTTTCAACGAAGTTTAGCACCGTCTCCTCACTCTTATCATCTGGAAATACAAAAAAAAGGGGGAAATCATGGTTTGAACGTTGAGCATTAGTATTTGACTAAACTGTGTGATTAAGAGCTCTAACATTTTTTGTAGTACTAGAAATTAAAGGAGAAGGAAAAAAGATTGAGAAAATAAAGTATACCAAGTCTGGGAATGGTGTGACCTTGAGGATGATGAATTACAACAGGTTCTACCACTGATTTCAACAATTCTATTCCATAAGGTTTCAAGAAATCTTTCTCTCCTGTCATCCCATATTCATATCACAGTTAGTAAAATCATCTACAACTAATACACGTATATTACCCCATCTCTTCGAAAATGATCTTCTCATTTGTCATTTTCATTGTCCCAAAAAGTTGTTCTCATTTCTACAATCTGGGCTTAAATGTGTATAAACATAACATGGCTAGTGAAGCAAGTGTTTATATCCTTATAAAGTTTGACTAGTCAAATGTGAAGATCATTTTAGGACGGAGGGAGTATTTCATCAACATCTTCCACATTCCTCATAACTTTTAGTACTTCCTTTGTTTTAGAAAAGATATTTTAGGTTATATTATCCAAAAAATATAATCTCAATTTTTAATGAAGTCTTAATTTAAAAAAAAAAAAATCTTTAGTAACTAAAATGTTTGTGCTCACTACAACAACAACATTACCCCAGTGCCGCAAAGGCTCCCACCTATGGTGGGGTAAGGGGGGTCGGATGTACGCAGCCTTGCCCCTGTATTAAAGCACAGATAGGCTGTTTCAAGATGACCCATGATGAAAATTGCGTCAAAAATTGCATGGACTGACTGCTGCTTCATCACAAAGAAGCGCAGACAGTTTAGTGACCCATTTTGCTTTACTCCATCATATTCCCAAGCCAAATGTTAAAAAGATATTCATAAGACATGTTAATTAGCTAATATGTTTGTGCTAACTATAAAAAGATATTCATAAGACAAATGTTTATTAGCTAAAATGATTGTGCTGACTATAAAAAAATACTCATAAAGACAAATTGTGAACTTTTTATTGCTAAAAGGGTGGACCCATTATAGAGGAGTTTATTCACCAAAATGTATAAATAAAAAATTTCTATGTCAACGATGAAAATTTTACGAAAATTAAACCTCTTAATTGAGATGAGTTGGAGAGTGTAAAATTTTAACGTAGAGCGAATGGAGTATTCACTTGGATTTATTTTCCTCTTCCAAATCCACCCCCCCCCCCACCTACAACCAGAGCATTTGTATCCCCATCGAACCTACTTCATGATATTCTAGTCCTCTTTCCGAAACTCCCCTACCTACCACCAAAAGAATTTTTATTTATTTAATACAGTGTTCTAAAAATCGGGCTAGGCGGGGCCTAGGCGGCCCCCTTCCGCCCCGATTTTCATCAAGTCGGCCATTCTAGGCGTCCAGCAGGCTGGGCGGCGATTAGGCGGCCTCGGCGGCGATTAGGCAGTCTCGGCGGCGATTAGGCGGTGTCGGCTGGCTAGGCGGGATAGGCGATGTGGAGGTGATGGTTGGAGTGTTCGGAGGAGCAGGTGACGTACCTGGAGACGGCAACATAGGAAATCCGAAGAGTGAAGGTTTCTGGGTTGAGAGGCGGCGGCTTCTACCGTTCTACGTGAGGAAGACGATAGAATAGAAAAGAAAAATAGGCTGGGTCTTTGACTTTTTAACTTAGGGTTTTAAAAGATTTAAAATGGGTGGTTTTTAGATGGATTAAAATGAATGTGCCTTTCTTTAGTTGGGCTGAATAATTATTTAAATTGGGTTGTGTAAAGATGATGTGTTAATGGGTTGGTATATCAATTGTATCTTGCACTTGTACATCATAGAATACTAGTTATGATTTATTTTTGTTTAAATTTAAATAAATTATTAATTTTCGACAAATAATAAAATTAAGTGGCACTATTTTTTGATAAATATATATAGATTTTTGAAAAAAAATAAAAAAATGTCCTAAATTCTAGTCCCCGCCTAGGCCCCTAGGCGCTAGGCCCAGCTCCGCCGCCTAGCGGCCGCCTAGCGATTTTTAGAACACTGATTTAATATGAGCACCCGAGAAAAACATTTTGGATTCTTTAGCATGGTAAAAAACGTGTATACTCCCCCCCCCCCCTCCCTCGTCCCTCAAATATAGTCTCATTGGACTATTCAAACTGTTTAATGATATATTCTCGTTGATATAATAAATCTTAATGAATAGCAACTATCATAAATTCATTAAGAAACCATTAGAATATGGTCACATTAGCTTGGTAGTTTTAGATGTTCTCACACTTTAATACACCAGTTGTAAAAATAAGACTAACTTTTGGGGCGTACAAATATAAAAAATGGGAATATAATTTGGGGCCAAGGGAAGTATTATCAGACATGACACTTCCCTAAAATTGATAATTGATCGACTTTCAGAATCATCAGTTCAGCACTGAGCAGGCAGCAGCCCAAAATCAACATTGCCACCAGTAGCAATTTATTGTCCAACTTGATACGACAATTGACTAATTAAGATCTAACCTTCAAACGGCAGAAGATATTGAATGAGAAACTAAATAGATACATACCTAAGAAATGGAGGGACGGACATTCAACCGGAGAGGAATATGCCTTTTCAGCCACCGATTCATTCCTTAACTTGGCTCCACCTATTATTATCAAAAACTTTATTTTTGGCACCTTTGAAAGCGCTACACCCTATATATAACAATATCATAAGGATCAAATATACTCTTAAATTTTCTACTTATATTCAAAAAATTGGAACACGCAAAATGATAGAAAGCGGGATAGAGTACTTTATGCATCACAGTTTTTTGTCACTAGAGATCCATGTCCAACGGTTATGAATTAGTAGAGCTTATGCAAGTAGTCGCATATAATGTGACACACAACAGTGGTACTTCCTCCATCCCAAAATGAATGACCAAATGCTCTTTTAAGTTATTCATGTAGAGCTAATGTATGTAAGTAGTCGCACAAAATGCAACACACAGAAATGGTACTCCCTCGGTCCCAAAATGAATGACCAAGTTTTGTAAAAATTTGTTCTCTTATGTCATTCATTTTGGGGTGGAGGGAGTACAAAACAATTGTCCCAGACAAAACTTGCCTTGGCTTGCAGTCCCGGCAATCCTCCCGACAAAATCGCACCCTGAATTGTTCATATAATAAATAAAATGCGATCAAAATTATCGAAAATCAAATCAAATAAATTTAAAACATGATTGTAAGATTAATCACCTGGGAGAATCCCATAAGACCGTCAATCGGTCCATGCTTTATCATCAACCCTTCTATATATGCTAAACACTCATCAAAATTCGTATACTCTGAAAATCCCTAAAATTTCATACAACATTATGTTTGTATTAATTGAACTCGAGAAAGAGAATGATAGTAAATGGGAATTACGAAAAAGGAAGAGGAAGATGATGAAAAACCTTGGTGGATTGGTACCATTCGTAATAGGGAGGATCGAAGATTCCTTCGACTTCGGATTTGCCTTGGCAAGGAAAAGGCGCATCGGCGAAGACCAGGTCGAGTTTACTAAGTACAGATTTGGGCCATTTTTGGAGCTGTGTTTTGAAGATTTGACCGCTGGTTCGGAATCCATGGAGGCATAGGAATCTGGGTTTTCGATTCACAGTCAGACCCACACTTGCCATGTTTGTTTCTGATTTTCTTTTCCCTTTCTCTCTACCCGAGTTAAATTGTCTAGTCCCTCATCCTAAGCCTAATTACCACCTAATCCAACCCAATATTTTCATCCCATCCAGTCCAAGCTAATTTTTTATTTACCACCTAGTCCATTAAAATTATTAAATCCCGAAACTACCCTACTATAAATGAAACCCTACCCCCTCCTCCCCACGCAGTCACACACTCACGCACGCACGCACTCTCTCTCTAACCTTACCCCCGGCGACCCCACCCCTCCCCTCCCCTACCCCGGCGACCCCACCCCTCCCCTAACCCCGGCGACCCACCTCCCGTCACCGTCTCACCATTTCTTCTCTATCACCGGCGGGTTTTCAAAGGTAACGGCAAAGACATTCCAGCGAGTCGATTTCAACCGGCGACCCCACCCCTCCCCTAACCCCGGCGACCCACACCTCCCCTAGCCCCGACGACCTTTCTCCCGTCACTGGCGCACCATTTCTTCTCCGTCACCGGCGAGTCAATTTCAACAGATCTGATTCTCTCTCTTTCAGATCTAGATCTATCTCCCTCCATTTCTCTCTCTCACCTCCGGCGACATCCCGCACCTCTAGCTACCCCATGCCATCCCGCACCTCCGGAAATGCAAGAGAGGATCTCGTATCCTTAATTCTTCTCCTTGATATTCAAAGCCCTAAACTCAATTTGATTCTTTTGGTAACTTTCAAGTCTGCCCTAAACCCAAATTGATTCCTGGTATCTTTTAAATCAGTTGATTTGAGAGAAACATTAACCCGGAAATCTTAGATAATGTCGTCAAAACACGGGCTATGGATGACATGGCTGAAAATATTTGCATCTTTTTGTATGAAATAATTGTGGGAGTTGAAAGCGATTCTTGATCTGATATTTGAAAATTGATTTGTTTATTGCTTTGAGACTGTTGATTTTTTTATACTCCTTTTGTATAAAAATAAATGTTAAAGATATGATATAAAGTAAATTCTTGAATTTTTTTCGCATTCATTTCGGGATCGGGATGGAGGTAGTAATACAGTAAAGGCTTCTGGGTGTTCTATGGTGGCCATGACAGAAGCTACTGTTTGGGATGAACAAGAACAACATTATAACAGGAAGATGGATTCAAGGACGATGGGTAAAGTTCTTTGCCAAACAAAAAATAATATGGGAGAACTAATGTTGAAGATATAGGAATGAAATTGGTTGTCAAACATGCTACTATTATTTTTCTGTTTTTGTTGGATAAGAATGGAATGATAGAGAAGCGGAAACATGATTTATGTTTCTAGTTATATAAGAGAAACAAAAATGGTTACCAAACGCACCTAAGTTTACGTTTATTTCTTGGAATAATTGTGAATTTGTTTTTGAAATTTGATATTGGAACAACCGTAAACTTGTATATTATAAAAACTGTGAACTTACAATTGTGAACTTGTTCGAACAAGTGCGAACTTGTTCTTGGAACAAGTGAGAACTTACAATTGCGAACTTGTTTTAAGAACAAGTGCGAACTTGTTATTGAAACAATAGCGAACTTACAATTGCGAACTTACATTTGCGAACTTATAATTGCGAACTTACATTTGTGAACTTACAATTGTAAACTTACAATTGTGAACTTGTTCGAACAAGTGCGAACTTACAATAGCGAACTTACAATTGCGAACTTGTTTTTGGAACAAGTGCGAACTTGTTATTTGAACAATTGCGAACTTACAATTGTGAACATACAACTGTGAACTTGTTCTCGAAAATAACAGTTTTTTTTTTTTGAAAATTGTGAATTTGTTCTTGGAATAACTGTAAACTTGTTCTGGAACAACTGTGAACTTGTTCTTGAACAACTGTGAATTTGTTCTTAACAACTGTGAATTTGTTCTTGAAAAAAAAAATTGAAAAATGTGAATTTGTTGTTAAGAGCTGTTAATTTGTTCTTGTAACAAAATGTGAAGTTGTTTATTTACATAAAGAATGATTCTTTTTTTCAAAAAAAAAAATGGACACCGGAAAATGGTCGTCGGAGGTGGTCACCGGAGGTGGCCGCCAGAAAACAGGAGGTGGTCGTCGAAAAATGGTCGCCGGAGGTGGTCGCCGTAATCGGTCGCTGGAGGTGGTTGTCGGAAAATGGTGGCCGGAAAAAAGGTGGTCGGAGGTGGTCGCCGGAAAATGGTGGGCGGAGGTGTTCGCCGGGAAACGGTGGCCGGAGGTGGTCGCCGGAAAATGGTCGCCGGAGGTGGTGGACTGAAAATGGTCGCGGGAGGTGGTCGCCGGAAATGGTGGCCGGAGGTGGTCGCCGGAAAATGGTCACCGGAATGGTCGTCGGAAAATGGTCGCCGGAGGTGGTCGCCGGAAAATGGGGGGTGGCCGGAGGTGGTTGACGGAAAATGGTCGCTGGAGGCGGTCGAAAAAATGGTCGCCGGAAAATGGCCGACGAAGGTGGTCGCCGGAATAGTCGTCGGAAAATGGTGGCCGGAGGTGGTCGCCGGAGGTGGTCGCCGGAAAGTGGTCGCCGGAAAATGGTGGCCGGAGGTGGTCGCCGGAGGTGGTCGCCGGAGGTGGTTGAGACGGGTGGTCATGGTGGTTGGAGAGAAAGTGAAATGATGGAGGGAGTGGCATTAATGTAATTTTTCATTATTTATTAAAGGCATTAGTGTCCTTTTAATGACCCTTGGACTAGGTGGTAATATTGAAAATGCCTTGGACTAGGTGGTAATTATCATTTGGTTGAGGGACTAAATGGTAGTTGCCCCACCAGCTTATGACCCTGGGGGCGACCCTGCCACGTGGCAGCCTCTCATAGGCAAAAAAAAAAATGTTTTTTTTTTAATTTTTATATTATTTTTTAAGGGTTTTTTTTCGGTTTGTCAAAAATAATAGTTACTATAACTTAATGTAATGACTGTATACATATAAAGTAACAGTTTGTATACATAAATGTAATACATATATACAGAAAAGTAACAGTGTTTTTTTTCTATGTTTTCTTCGTTTGCCAAAAGTAATACTTATTACAACTAAAATGTAACAAACGTGTTACTTATATGTAATAATGTTTATACATAATTGTAACACATATGTATAGAAAAAGTAATAATTCAACCATTTACATTTTTAGAGCTAAAAACCCTTGATTAGTGTTACATGTAAAAGTATTACATTATCTATAAAAATATGTTATAATTTCTTTTATTAAAGTGTCACATTTACTTGTACAAACAATTACATTCATATATATGAGTTGTTACTTTTCAAATGTTACTTTCTTTCAAAAAATTAAATCAAAATACACAATATTTTACATTTTTGCAAAAGCATTATTACATTTCAGTATAAATGATAATTACATTTAGATATTGCTTGGGTTACATGTAATTATAGGAGTCCAAATCCTCTGTGCCACTTTCGTGTACCACTTTATGTGCCACAAGTAATCTAATGGCTCACAGTTATTGAGATTAGTATTATTGTAATATTATGTAAACATATAAACGGTTGGATTACAAGTGGTACATGGAGTGGCACACAAAAGTGGTACAGGAGATCTCAACTCTAATTATAGTTAGTATTACATTTGAAAAAATGGGTAAAACGAGCTTTTGTTTTTGTAAAAAAGGTGTTACGTTTACTTATGAACAATGTTACTTTATATGTATACAGTCATTAGATTAAGTTATGGTAACTATTACTTTTGGTAAACGACGGAAAAGCCGAAAAAATAATATAAAAACTCAAAAAAAAAAAAAAAAATTTTTTTTACCTATGTGAGGCTGCCACGTGGCGGGTCATGCCCCATGGGTCATGGGTCGACCCGTCTCATATATGAGACGGATCCCCTTGTTCTCATGGGAGACCACCTCCCAACTAAGAAGACTATCAACTCTGACAGGCGACCAATGACCCATAACTTCTCAATTGTTTCACATTCAAATTTTTTGATAAATGTTTTTTTACTACTAAAAATAAAATTATGATTTTGTACATTTTGACCTCATTAATTTTAGATATATTTTTTATTAAAATATTATTTTGATCCATTGTATGCTAAATTTGAATACCTGAACTACAATAATTTTCTCGAAAATAATCTTGACCCCATCTAAAACAAATCATGGTTGGTCACTGGGTTGAAATTGAAGTTTTGTTGTGTGGTGTGGTGATGATGATGGTGGTGATGGTGATGTCAGTAGTTGATCGGTGGTTATATTAAATGACGAATTTTCCCTTTAAAAAGTTTTGTGAACATAACTATTTTTCTGTAAAAAAAAAAACTAATACGTTGTTAGTTTTTATATACTAACTTGCAACGAAACGCAAGAGTTGAAAATCAAGTCGCAGATTTGTACTATAAAAATCCAGATTATAAAGACATTACAAAATCAGTTGATCTAATTGCAATGAGATAAAAATACTCCTTCTATCCCGGTTTAAAGTTCTTAGTTTCAATTTGCACACTTATTAAGGAACCAATGCAAATTTGGGTCAACAATAGTAGTATAAGGAGGATATAATTGTTTAGTGGATTAAAAGTAGATAGGTGTGTGATGGTTTTTTATAATATACTCTATTTGTCTCGGACCAATGGCCACAAATTTCCTTTTTAAGCGTCTCATTTAAATGGGCACATTACTAAAAATAGTAAACAATCTTTAATATTCCTCCCACCCATTCTCTCTCCTGCTTACCTTTTTACTCAAAAAACTTACACTTTCTCTCTCATATTCACTTTTTATACTCACAACACTAACACTTTTCTTAATTCTTGCGAGAATTTTTTTGTACCCATTGGTCTGGAATGTGGGGAGTATGAACTCTATGAGGACAAAATTGTCCAAAACATTGTCCATACTTTGTCATTTAAATAATAAAGCAAGTAAGAATATTAAACTGTGACATACAAAAAAGGAAAATAAAATCCTTAAACTAGGACCTAGGATAGAAAGAGTTAGTAAAAGGTAAAATTTGAGTAAATGAACCTAATGGTGCAAGTGTAACGATACGAAAAAGAAAAGTAAAAACTTTAGAGAGTAGTAAAAAGTAAAAAGAGATTTTTTTCCTCTAGGACCCTCTCCACCCAAATGTTATTCTATTTTAAGGATAGATTTTTGCTAAAGTACAAATAAGGAGTTCTTTTAAGATGATAATTCCTCATACACCCCTCACACCTGTTGACCGGTCAAACAAAATCTCTAAATACCAAAACTGCCCTCACACATCAAACAAAACCCCAACCTCCCTTCCACTCTCCTTCCATCCCCTCATTCACAACACACACACACACACACAACTCTCTCTCTCGCCGGCTCCCCATATTCTCCGGTAACGAGCGACCTTTTCTAGTTTACTACGCTGATGTCTCTCTCCTCTTACTCGTCGCACCGCCGTTTATCTAACTCCGGTTATATCTATCTAGGGCATACGCATCTTTCAATGGCGAATCCAAATCTGGCGATCATGCTCTGGCGATCGTGTTCCTCCGATCTCCACCGGCGTCTCCCTCCCGCGATCGTCGCCGACCTCTGACTCCTCCTTCCTCTCTCTCTGACTCCTCCCCTACCAGATCTGACTGAATCTGGCTATATTCTACAAACTCAGGTCAACTTTGCACCACCACGCTTCCTTCCAGATCTACAAAATCTCCAAGCTGAATTGAAACCAGCGTGGATGCAAAAAGATCTGATGATTCCGATCTCATCGCATTATCGCAACCTTTTCTCCGGGCACATTCTACAAACTCCGGTCAACTTCTCCAGCTTTTTCTTCTACCAGTCTGACCATTTATCGCTGGATCTGAGTTCCAGCAATGGAGCTCAAAGGTTGTTTACCAATGTTAGTTTTTTTGTGATATATATTTAGTGTTGGATGTTATGGAAATGATATTGATTTCAATCTTGGTGGTTAACAGGTCTACCTTTTTGTTAGAATTTTGTGGTCACCACTTTAGCTAAGCGGTATCATAAACGCGAAGGAATTTGCTTTCACTTTTGTGTTTACTGATTTTTGTTGGCAACCATCAAGCTGCTCAAGTGGATGGTGAAGCAAAATGATGGGAAACATGATTGATGTTTGAGAATGGTAACAGTTAGAGATTCACTGAAATGTTAAAAGAGATGTGAAGGTTGTTAATTATAAAAAGTTTTCAAAGAAAATCTTTTTTTTTTCTTTTTTATAAGCCAAATTACAACATTTTTAATACAAGTAGGGGAGGGGGTTTGAACCCATGACCTTCACTTTGGAAGGCAAGGGCTTATGCCATTGAGCCAAAGGCTCATCGGCATTCGAAGAAAAACTGAAGAAATATGGAAAAAATTAACTCTTATACATCTTATTATTTAATTATAAAAAGTACATTTTTTGGAAAAATTAACTCTTATAAGAGTTTAGCCTTTGATCAAATAATATTAATTTAAAGAAAAAACAAATTTGAAAAAAAATGTGAAGATAACTGACTCTTATATGTTAATTATTGGTCTTACATGTCAGTTACAAGAGTTTGACCGGGATTTCACTGAATAATATTATATTTTTTTCTTAAAAGTTGAAAAAAGTAAATAAATTTTGACTCTTATATGTTAATTGTTGGTCTTATATGTCATTTATAAGAGTTTGACCGGAATTTGACCGAATAATATATTTTTTTCTTAAATCTTGAAAAAAGTGATTTTTTTTTTACTCTAATATGTTAATTGTTGGTCTTATATGTCAGTTATAAGAGTTTTACCGGGATTTGATCGAATAATATTATATTTTTCTCAAAAGTTGAAAATGTGATTTTTTTTTAATTCTTATATGTTAATTGTTGGTCTTATATGTCAGATATAAGAGTTTGACCGAAATTTGACCGAATAATATTATATATTTTTCTTAAAACTTGAATTTTTTTTTGATTTTTTTACTCTAATATTTTAATTATTGGTCTTATATGTCAGTTATAAGAGTTTGCCCGGGATTTGATCGAATAATATTATTATTATTTTCTTAAAAGTTGAAAAACGTAAAAAAAATTTGACTCTTATATGTTGATTGTTGGTCTTATATGTCAGTTATAAGAGTTTGACCGAGATTTTATCGAATAATATTTTTTTTTTCTTAAAAGTTGAAAATGTGATTATTATTTTTTTACTCTTATATGCTAATTGTTGGTCTTATATGTCAGTTATAAGAGTTTGACCAGGATTTGATTAAACAATGTTTTTTTTTCTTAAAAGTTGAAAATGTGAAACTTTTTGACTCTTATATGTTAATTGTTGGTCTTATATGTCAGTTATAAGAGTTTGATCGGGATATGATCGAATAATATTAATTTTTTTTCTTAGAAGTTGAAAAAAGCGATTTTTTTTTACTCTTATATACTCCCTCCGTCCCACCTCACTTGAGAATTATTTCTATTTTGATCCGTCCCACTTCTTCCCAAAATGGAAATCTTTTTATAATTTTATATTCAATCTACCACACCCACTCATTCTCTCTCTTCATTTTCCACCACACAATTCATTCAACCAACCTATTATTAACCCCTCTCATTCTCTCTCTTCATTTTCTACCACATATTTTTCTTATTTTATTCTTTTTTCTTAGTTATTGTGCCCACCTCTTATGTCTCAAGTGAGGTGGGATGGAGGGAGTATTAATTATTGGACTTATATGTGGTGGGTCGTTAAACCGCCAAAATAATGTTCTCCTACTTATAAAAACAAGTATAGTGATGAGTAGGGATCGTATCCACTGGGAACGGGACTAATTTCTTTTGAGATTCTAAAACTAAGAATTACTAAAAGGGGGGGGGATTTTTTTTTAAAATTGTAATTTAATCAAGAACTAAAGTTAACAACTAAAATGAACTAGAAAAAGAACGTAGATAAAAATAACTAAATAGCAAGAACCAAAAATTAAAGAAAATCAATACGACAATTCTAATTCAAGGGTTATGAATTTCAACTATGTTATTGATCATAGGCTAACAAAATATATTCTTGCAATTCAAGTATTCAACTTAAGACAATTTCAATCCACTTGAAAAAGTCTTACATCTCCCTATCTTAATTCCCTAAGCCTCGCACCCAGGTAATCTTACCATTGCATAAAGTTCTCATGGAAATAGTTGAACTAATTCTAATAGTCCGGATAGCCTACAACTACTAAAATTAGTATTATAAGTTCATATTGTCAAA
The DNA here is from genome assembly GCA_026119855.1 of Campanula takesimana. NCBI lineage: Eukaryota > Viridiplantae > Streptophyta > Magnoliopsida > Asterales > Campanulaceae > Campanula > Campanula takesimana. The sequence continues at coordinate 188,288 of JAOWBW010000514.1, read as the reverse complement.
CTTGTTTCCACAACAAATTCAAGCTAGACCAAACTTATTCCCACAACAAATTCAAGCCTATTTCTCTCAATTTCACTCATTCAAGCCTCCCCGGATGAATTCGTGAGCGGTAGGAAAACACTAACTAAATGAGTTGTCAATTCAGTCAATTAGTGAATTCCATAAGAATAAACCAATGAACTTATAAATTACTTGAATTGAAACAAGAATATATTAAGTATATTGCCTCACAATAACATAATTAAAATAAAAACCTTGAATTGGAAAAAGGATACTTAGCTAATCATGATTGAGTCCATAAGCTTCATGAAATTCTTGAACAAATAAAATTACAGGAAGGATGATTTTGGATGGAGATGAATAGAGGAGAGGCTGATGATTTTCTTTTCTTGGTGAAAAAAAAACGTGTTCTCCTCCACTTCTTCTTGGGACTTAATAAGAATGAGAAAATGTGCCCACCTCTATTCTATAACTCCTAAGTCATTAACTCTAACTAATTAATTAGTCTTAAAGCTAATTAAATAAACTACAAAATCTACTATTCTTTTATTCTTGGGTGACTTCTCCATGTCTTTATGACATTTTTAAATGTAGGCTCTTCACTTTTCAACTCAAAATTCCTCTTTTATCCACATTTCCCTTCAAGTTCACCCACTTCGTCCCTACATAAAAAACATAAATAGAATGAGATAAATAGATATTTCACATGATTTAAATGAGGGAAATAAGACAATAATATATAGACAAATAAATATATATCAATATGTTAGTTATAAGAGTTTGACCGGGATTTGACCAAATAATATCATATATTTTTCTTAATTTTTGAAAAATTTGATTTTTTTTTACTCTTATATGTTAATTGTTGGATTTATATGTCAGTTGTAAGAGTTTCACGGGGATTTGAACGAATACTATTTTTTTTTTCTTAAATTTTGAAAAAAGTGATTTTTTTTAACTCTTATATGTTAATTGTTGGACTTATATGTCAGTTATAAGAGTTTGACCAGGATTTGACCGAATAATATTATATTTTTTTCTTAAAATTTGAAAAAAATGACTCTTATATGTCAGTTATAAAAAGACAGCTCAATCTTTTTGCAAGTGAGAGGTGTCTCTGGTATTACTGATCTCTCTTAAGTCCTTGTTTAGAATTGGTATTGAAGGGCCTAGAGTCACAACTCAAACTCAAAGTAAAAATTGAGTAAATAAACATAAATATAATGGTGTAGGTGTAGCGAATCAGAAAGCAAGAGCCTCCTTCTGGGGCTGTCCGTGTATTGTTTGGAAACGTGCCGCAGCATCTCATCTAACCGTCATTGACCGAAACTTTTCAAAATTGCCGAAAAATAACGTCCTTCTCCCCCAACAGCAAGAACGTTCTTCTTTTAGGGTTTCTCCATCATCCGTACGAACTTTCTCAACGATTCTTATCTTTCAATGGCGGAAAATTCTCGTAGAGGAGGTTATTCTTACGGCGCCGATCCTTACAGATCGAGGTAACTGAATGATCTCACTTGAAATGAAGATTTGTGAATTTTTGTGTCTTCAACCTAATTATGATTAATTAACTGCTTAGTCTTAGTTTTTGTTGTTATTTTGAAAGTTTTAGTTGTTTTCTTGTAAAATTGAATTGAATTGGTTTGTTTAATTTTGATTTTGTGGATAGAGAAGGATTAAGTACAAGGCCTGCGGCTAGTTCTGATGAGATTCAGTTGCGGATTGATCCGATTCACGGGGACTTGGATGATGAGATTAGTGTCCTCCACAAGCAAGTTAGACAGCTCCGGAATGTGAGTTTCTCAGCGTCTCTGTCTCGCTTATCTTAGTATTGTCTTAAGTAATTTGTGCATTGCTGTATTTGATGACGCCCTAGAAATCTGGGGTCATGAAGATAGAACTCCGGTTTGAATGTCTCTTGTTCCTGATCACAACACAGACAAGAACACGTTAAAACCATGGCCGGGTTTGAATCCGGCTTAGGCCCTCGGGTGTGAGAGTAAGATCTCTGAGGAAAACCTAAGAAGAGAGATCAGTGAAGACCTTGTGTGTGTGATTAGGGTAGAGCACGTACTAGGCCCATGGGGGCGGAAGGGAGTATTTATATGGGTAGATCAGAGAGACAGGTTCAAGGTACCAACTGCCTTGGTATTTGATAAACACGTGGCAGGTCCTCATTGGACCGGTCAGGAAAGTGGCTGGGAATGTGGCGTGTTGTCAGGGAATCATGGTTCCACCACCAACCGTTATGGTATGTCAGGTACGAATCGTTAACGTCCCTTGGACGTATTTGCCAGTTGTAAAGTGCAATTCTCGGGCTTATTAGCGAATGACGGGAGGCAAAGCCTTCCTCGAGCCGGATCTCCGATTATGCTCGATCCTCGGTCACTAGCTTCCCCGGGTTCGCCGGCTCGGGCTCGAAATTCATGGTCCGGTTAAAATAGCTCGATCGGTCCGGTTCGCCCGGGCTTGGCCCCGGTCTAACAAGCTCGGGCTCATCAGTATTGAATTTCTTTGACTCATGAGATAATTGTTGAAAAATGCTGGCTGGATTGTTAATTTTTTCAAAATGTATTATCATCAATTGCTTGGTTCTATCCACTAAGTTGGCATTGTTGTTGTAGACGGTATTAGCACTACAATTTATTTAATTGTCTGTGCACTGTTATCACTAATTATTAAGCTGAGTAATGTTGATTTGATGCAAAGACTTGGGGCAGATTCCCTGATTCACTTCTGATATAGTGTCTCAGGCATTTCACTTTTACAGTTTGAATAAGAAAGCCATGACAAGTTCGAATGTATTATCCTGCTGTCTATTGCAGACAGAAAATGAAATGAACCGAAAACAGAAAAGGATTTGTTCAAGCTGATCGAATGGAAAAGTTCTAAAATAAGTCACCGATACGCTTCTCATTTAGTGCACAGGCAACTGCCCCCATACAGCTCGAGTCGTCAAACCCCTGACCAGGTTGAATCGTATGATTCAAGTGAGTCATACCTTCTAGTAACTATGAAAGATAATAGGTGTAGCAAAGCAGATAGATTAAACCACCCATTAATGTCTTTGAATGTTACTTGCAAGCTGGATGTCATGGATGTTTCTATTATTAGTTTTATCTTCTAGTAGGAGATCACAAAAGGTTTATGGTTGTGATCTGCAAGCGAATGTAGTGATAATGGAGGCCGTCAAAAGCCCAGGAACATAACTTGTTGATAGCTCTTCAAATAAATGGAATTATTTGTTTTACATTGTGTTTACTTTTCGGATGGAGATCACTTTCTTATGATCGTTCTGACCGAGAGTCAAACCCCTGGAGTTGATATGCAGTAGGAGTCTTCTGTCCTTTAGCCGAAAACTGGTAACAAGTATAATTAGAAGACACGAGAAGTAAAAATAGCTCTTCCTTCTTAGTACACCAGAAGCTGAAGTACACCAGAGGCTGAACTAAATAGGCAGTAAGATAGTAATACTAGTGTACGAGAGTCATATGACAACAAATCTTGAAGCTCGGATCTTTGATGAGCTCACTTGTATTATTATTATTTTTATTTTATTATTTTTATTTTTATTTTATTTGAGGTGGGGGGGGGAGAGAACATCATTTATTCTGCTTATTTGATGAGTTCCTCCAAACCTGCATCACATTCTCTTTTTCAAATTGTACAGAGTATGTTGGTATTTTACATGCATTTCTGTTGTGGGAAAACTTATCAAGTCTTGTGTTGCAGGTAGCTCAAGAGATTGAGACAGAAGCAAAGTTTCAGAATGAGTTTATCAACCAACTGGTATGTCAACAACTGTTTATCTGTTGCTTGTAATCTGTTCCTTTTTCTTCGTTAGCCGTTATTACTATTTACGAGGATGTTGAGATCTTTATTTCCTTGTACTTCTGTTGTGACTTGTGACTAGAGCTAGGTTTTCCATTTGCTGCGGGGTTTTGATATCATAAAAGTTTCACGTTGATGTATCAGCAAAAGTGAAAGCGGTGAACAGAATAGAAAAAGTTAATCGGGTTGACACCAAATTTTTCCTGTAGTATCTAATGATGTTTGTAAGATGTCCCCCTTCCCCAAAAACAGTCCCACTTGACAAGTCAATCTGTTTAGTCTTTTTAAGAAATGATATCTTTTTGGGGGCAAACAAGAAAGAAAAGCAAAGAGGGACCATTTTTGGGAACGGATGGATTATTCTGCTCAAGTTATCTTTAAAAGAATAGAGAACTTTTAACGGACTATTTTCCTAGATATTTGCTTGTAATGTTTAGTCTAATTTGTAATACAAAAAATGAGCTCATTGAAATCTGTTTAATCGAACGCAGCAAATGACACTGATCAAGGCTCAAGCTGGGGTGAAGAACAACATGAGGAAATTGAACAAGAGCATCATCCAGCAGGGATCAAGCCATGTTATGCATGTCGTACTTTTTGCACTATTTTGTTTCTTCCTGGTCTACATGTGGTCTAAATTTTCACGAAGATGAGACTTCTGCTATGCCAAAAAGCTTCTAAATGAAGACCATAACTTTTACCTGAATTTCCAGAGGTTCAATAGGTTGCTTTTGCATGTAAAATCTACAACTCTAGGCAGTAAACATAATGAAAAAAAGTAGCGTTGTTTCTTTTGCTTGTAAACTTGACCTCTTTCAGTTCATCTATTTCTATGGAAAGAAAGTACTAGCATACACAACTAGCATTTGAATCTGAATTTTCTGTAGAGTTAAGTTGTTGCTGCTTGCTTCTACTAACTTGTCCAAGGACCTTACTTGTCCATTCAGCAAAGTAGGTTGAATTGTGGCCAATTTTCCCATCTTTGTGGAACAAGAAGCACTGCAGCTCGTCTTCCGGAGTGGGGCACTCCTCTCCAACCGGGTCCCACCATGCACCCCGGTGTTTCATCCCCGACATGTCTGCCATCCACTGGTAAGCGTACTGCCCTACTCCTGCATGCTCTAACCACCCTTTTGGTAAAAATTCCATTATACTACTCCCACGATCCATGAAAAACATATTTGTCAGCTGGGCCCCATGTGGTGATGCCATTATATCTGTATTCATCATTACCTTCACCTGATCACAGAAGCTTAGATCTTCTGACTGTATCGTTTCTATTATGCAGCCGTTGACTTTTGCACACTCATGAGAAAAAGGTCGAAAACTGCAGGTGGATTCTTGAATGACCTCGATCCTCTTCTCATCAGCAAAGTCAACCGTATAATCGGTACTCCTCTCTCATTTACTTCCTTCCCCCTTCCTGCTGGATTAAACCCACAAAACTCTCTAGCCTTGCAACACAACAAGTCAAAGAGTTTCAACTTATTCTCCGTCCCCATATTTCCTAAGTCGTGCCTCATCACAACCGCATTCTCAAAGCAGTAAGGTGCGTCCCCTCTATCAAACTTTTCGATCTTCATTTCTCTGTAATTCGCTTCCATCAGTTTATGAATCCACGATCCAGTCTGGAAAATCGGCTCTCCCCAATGGTAAAGCACCCATCTAGTTGGCCTGACGCACTCGTTCTTGATGGACCAACGGACAAAAGGTACCAAAGCACAAAACCCGTGCCACAAATTCTTGTAGTTGTATTAAGTGCTCGAGACATAGGTTAGGCCTTTCATGAAAATGGCCGAGTCAGGAATACTTCCTGGATATGCCAATGCATACAAGTTCTTTGTGCCATCACCCGTGTCATGTCCCTTGATGCACAAAATCCGACCGTCGGATGCGGCGGAAGGTAAAAGGAGATACTCCGCCTCGTTTTCTTCTAACGTGTCGTTTATTGAGCTCATGAACCATGTGGTCCCCGTCATGGCTGCTTCCGATTCGGAGAACCTGACATCCTTGAGAGGTAGAAAAGTCAACTGATGACGCCCTAAGTTTCTGGGGTCACGGAGGTAGAACTCCAATATAGCTGTCTCTTGATCCTGATCACAACACAAACAAGAACACCGTTAAGACCAAGGCCGGGTTGGAATCCGGCTTAGGCCCTCGGGTGTGAGAGTAAGATCTCTGAGGAAAACCTAAGTAGAAAGCTTGTGAAAGCCTTGTGTGTGTGAATAGGATAGAGCACGTACCTGGCTCTTTGGGGCGGATAGGAGTATTTATATGAGTAGAAGGAGGAGGTAGGTTTAGGGTACTAACCGCCCTTGTACCGGATGGACACGTGGCAGGTCCTCATTGGTTCGGCCAGGGGAGTGGCTGGGAACGTGGCGTGTTGTCAGGGGGTCATGGTTCTTCCACCAACCGTTATGGTATGTCAGGTACGAACTGGTAACGTCTGTAGTACGTTTGTGACAGCTGGCTGCTGCGGGCTCCGGGCAGGTGGTTGAGTGATCAACACGGGACCCTACGAATAGCGGGAGGCAGAGCTACCTCGGTTATGGGTATCATGAAGCCCGGATCTCTCGGGCCTACTAGCTTGCGGGCTTATCCGGTTTGATGTGGTCGAGCTCGCTTGTACTGGCTTTGAACCGGGTCCGGTCCGGTATGCGATGCTCGATCTTATCATCAACGGGTCCGTGGTCCGTGCAGTCATTGATACATTGACTTCAGATTGGTTCGTTCGAACGCTCTCATTGGCCGTCTCTTTCCATTGATTAAGGAAATCTCGGGAAACGGAAGCTGGGGAGGAAGAAGAAGAATCGAAAGTGGAAACTTGAACGTAAAAGAGGACTAGAGCTAGTAACAATAAGTAGAGACATAGGATGAGTTTGGGAGATTGGAATGGGTTCTTGTGTTGACTGTTTGCTTTGAGACTTGACTCCATTCTGCATCAGGTTTTTTACAGCGACAGCTTTTTGATTGACTTTTGTAGGCAGAAATTGTCTCGAGATTGAGATTCTTAAACTAATTTGTGTGTCAGTTTTTGGTCAATGGGTACACTAGATGCGCGAGGATAATAAAAACAAATAAGGTAACTAGTTACTTCTCCGTCCCATATTTGTACATTACTATTGTATATTGTATATTAGTTGCATCAATGATAAAATTATTCTCATTATTTAATTATTAAGAAACATCCCGTCAAAACTATTGCACTTAACTTGTTAATCTAGTTAAATTTTTATTTTTATTTTTATTTTGGTACATAAGGAAAAAAAAGAAAGCAATAAAAAAACTAGTTACTAGGGGTGTTGACCCGCATGTATGTAGTAAGCCACCATGAGTTCTTTCAATTCTTCATTTGGTGCATCCAAGTCTTGCTCCGCTCAGATGTTAGTAAGATAGTCTGCGCAAAAGTTTCCTTCGCGGAGAGTGCGTTGTATGAAGCATCTCGCCGCATTGAGTAAGGCCCGGATATCACTCATAACAGCCGCATGGGTTTGGCTTTCATCAGCCGGTCCTTCTTCAAGCTTTCATAACATGTTAATCTTGTTAATGAAGATGCTTAAAGTCCTTATACACAGAGGCGGACCTAGAGTATTTTGTTGGGAGATGCACAAATTGTGAGGGGATGCACAAATACACTATAAAACTCAATATGAAAAAAAATAATGCATGACATGAGACTAGAATCTACAACCTCTTGCTCAAATTCCCAACGACTTAACCACTAAACTACATACATTCTTTGGTTAGAGGGGATCACCGGAACACCCTTAGTCATGCTTGGGTCCGCCCCTGCTTATACATTACTTACACCATGATATAATCCATGAGTTATTTCCTTATTTAGAAATTTAGAAATGTAACATTTATTTTGAAATGGAAAAAATAGAAACCATTACTATTTTTTTTTATTTTTTTTTTTTTTTTTTTTAAAAAAAACCCTTTTTTTTTTTGTATTTATTATGGGTGGAATGGCGAAATTAATATTTTAGTCACTGGGTTATAAACTAATTTCTAATGTTCTCACTATGCTTTTTGTTTTTTATTGTCCTCACTGATATTTTAGTTTTTTTAGTTTTACCACTCCTTATAATAAATTGTAAAAAGCCTAACAAAAGTTGGTCACGTGACATCACGTTACTAGCATAGGTTACATTTTGGATGACTTTCTTAACTTATGCATATTTGTGTGCTGACTAGGTTTGAGGGGGAGGGGAGCACGGCCATTTTACATGCATTTGAGATGAACAAACATACGCGTGAGTTAATATACCGTCAAAAACTTAATTCAAGTTAGTCATGAAAGGTCATGTAACTAACTTCTGTTAGGTTTTTGCTGATTTATTGGACTAAGTAGTGATATTGAGAAAAGTCAAAAAGTTTAGTGAGGCAAAAAAAAAAAAAAAAAAAAAAAAAAAAAAAAACATAGAACAGTGAAGAAAACTTATACTTACTTCATTGACTAAATATGCGTTTTGCTGTGTTCTAATTTGTTTTTTTTTGCTTAATCAGGCCCGTCAAACCTCAAGCCAGAACCATGTTTGAGCTTGACAGAAACGCAAAACGGTCAAACGTCCAAATGAAAGTAAAGTCCAACATTATTATACGCGGGATCTCAACCCATGCTCCACTCAAAATCTGTCACGTGGCAGCGACTCTTTGACCCATTTTTTTCGTTTTTTTAGTGTTTTTTTCGTTTGCCAAAAATAATACTTAGTACAACTAAATGTAACAGATGTGTTACTTATAAAGTAACATTGTTTATAAGTAAACGTAACACCAGTTTTACAAAAAAAAAATAGCTCATTTTACTCATCTTTCAACTATAATACTAACTATAAATACGTGTAACACTAACAATAACTAAATGTAATTATCGTTATACTGAAATGTAATAATGTTTTTTCCAGAATAATTTTTATTTTTGAGTATTTTGATTTATTTTTTTCTTTTCAAAAAGTAACATTTGAAAAATAACAACTTATATACATGAACGTAATTATTTGTACAAGTAAATGTAACACTTTAGTAGATGAAATTGTAACAGATTTTTATAGATCATTATCTATAGAAATCTGTTATAATTTCATCTACTAAAGTGTTACATTTACTTGTTACAAATAATTACATGTATCATGATAAATTGAACCTATTGTAACTTATTATTTGAAAACATATAGATATACTATTATACAAGCAAACATAACTGTTTTACAATGTTATTATACAAGTGAAATGTAACATTCGTTTATAAAAATTATTACTTTCTTATTTTTACAATGTTACTAACACAAGTGTTTTTAGTTCTAAAGTGTAAATAGTTGAATTATTACTTTTCTATACATATGTGTTACAATTATGTATAAACACTGTTACATATAAGTAACACGTTCGTTACATTTTAGTTGTAATAAGTATTACTTTTGGCAAACGAAGAAAACATAAAAAAAAAAAAAAAAAAAAAAAAAAAAAAAAAAACTGTTACTTTTCTGTATATATGTTTTACTTTTATGTATACAAACTGTTACATATAAGTAACACGTTTGTTACATTTAGTTATAGTAACCATTACTTTTAACAAGCCGAAAAAAATTAAAAAATTAATAATAATGTAAAAAAATTTAAAAAAAAAAAAAAAAAAAGGGCAGCTCATGGGTCAAAAATAACCTGTCTCTACTATGAGACGGGTCATGATGTTCTCATACAAGTTTTTGTTTTCTCCTAAATAGATGTCCAAATCTTCTTTAGATGATGTTTTGAAAATGTTTACTTTTATACAATTATTATACGGCATATATACATAAATATAAATATTCATGTTATCCATTTTAGTGAGAGAAAAAAAGGTAGGCAAATATTTATAAAAATAATACTCCCTCCGTCCAGTTTAAGGTTTTTAGTTTGACTTTGCACGTTTATTAAGGAATCATGGCAAACTTGAGTCAAGAATAGTAGTGGGTGGAGGATATAATTGTTCATTCATAATGCGAGTGAAAAGTAGATGGGTAAGTGATGGCCTTTTTGTAATATATGAACTTTATGAGGACAAAAATGTCCAAAACACTCTTCATCATTTGCCATTTAAGTAATAAAGCAACTAAGAACCTTAAACTGAGACATAACCTTAAACTCGGACATACTAAAAAGGGAAGTAAGAACCTTAAACTGGGACGGATGGAATGATAATTTTGAGACATAATTTTTTTAAAATTGACATTTATTTAGAGATTGAAGGAGTATTGATTTACCACCAAAAATAAGGATTCAAAAACATCTAAACTTGCTTCAGTTAATCAAGCTCCTCTAAACCTCAAGCCACAGCCCATGGTTGACCTTGACATAAAGGCCACACGGTCAAACCAAGTTGACCTCACCATGTCCAGTTTGTCAAACCACCTTAATTACTAACGATAACAAATAGCACCAAAATGAAAGACAAATAAAATCGATGGCCATAAAAGCAGATATCACTTATTTGCCCCTTCCTTGAAAGAGCACACATTCTCCAGCTTCTATTTACATACTCTGTACATCAGCTTTTGTATTAAGAGCAATATTATAGTTAAAACTAAAACCAACGTTATACTATCAAACAACCTTCACGTTTAGTATCCCACGAAAACGGGCCCCAGGTTGCCACTTCCTAATCTGGCAACAAGAAAAATTCTAGCCAGTAAAACGTGATCGCTTTCAACTTGTCAGGGGCATGGTTACTGGTTAGTGTTAAAATGGTGTGTATCAGAATGCTTTGCAAAGGCTAGCAGTCAGATTAGACGAGCACTGCTCTCTTATTGGGCTGGTGGGTATACACAATTTGCTTCTTTTCGGTTCTGATATTCTCACGTTAGAAATTGCTACGGTAAGGGCATCAACCAAACCTGAATCATCCGCCTCTTCTGATTCTTGAACTGATGAAGTTGGACGTGTGTGTTTCTGATCAAGATAAGTGCTAGTAGCTAATCTATTTCTATTTCGGGTTGAATCTGGTATGGAACAAGTAGTGAGTAATTGGGAAGGTGCTCCTGCTTGACTTTTTGACTTTGACTTGACTGACAGTGTCCTTAACGTGCGTTCAGTGTAGAACATGATCCATGGATGGCCTGAAAAAAGAAAAATCATCAGAATGTTACTAAACTGGGATATCAAGAGCATACTCCAACAATAGTTTGAACAAGATACATAATTAAAGCTCCCTTCCGTCCCAAAATAAATGTTGTATTTGACTTTTCAATATTTTTTTTAAGGTAACGTGCTTTTGGTTGTTTGTAAATTGCTTGTACCATAGTAAAGTTGCACTTAAAATGTTTCCTTATTTAGAGATGCGACATTTATTTTGGGACGGACGGAAAAGGATAGTGTGACATCTATTATGGGACGGAGGGAGGGAGTAAAGTATAATGATATAATCAACTTACTAAGTACTTCGTCAGCTGTGATCCTAGATGTCGCATTCCTCGTTAGAATTCGCTCGAGCAGATCACGTGCAGGCTTGGATACGGATTCCCAGATTCCGTTGTGAAAATCAAGCTTCGTGTTCTTGATTGACTCAAATACGGCTTCTAAGGAGTCTCCTCGAAAAGGTAGGGAACCAACCAAAAGAGCATGTAAGAGAATACCAGCACTCCACACATCCACTTTTTCAGAGTAGTTCCCCAAAAGAACTTCTGGAGCAACATAAGCTGGACTTCCGGCTAAACCAGCCAAACTTTGACCTGCAAGTCAAATTTGCAGCAATTTCATAAGCAAGAACATAAAAATGCAGAATGAGTAACAAGTTACTAACCAAATATAAGCAACTATATATTGATAACGTACTGTTGAAAGAGCGTGCATATTGTCAAAGCGGTAGAAGAAACATACTCCCTCCGTCCCAAAATGATCTTCCCATTTGCCAAATCTCATTGTCCCAAAAATTTCCCATTTTTGTAGTTTGGGCTTGAAAGTGCATAACCAAAACATGGCTAGTGAAGCAAGTGTTCATATCCTTAAAAAGATTGAATAGTCAAATGGGATTAAGATCATTTCGGGCGGAGGGAGTATGATGCAATCCCAAATATCTTTTGCTTTCGGTAAAAGGAAAACTCCTATACTATTGGCAAGAGTTGCCTCATCAACACCATCTCTCAACCTAAAAGTTGGTACAATAACCATTTGTGCTCGTTTGGTGAAAGATTTTTCTAATGGTAATTCGACGAGAAGCTCCCTCCAGATAACAGAGCAGATACAATAACCATGTTTGTGTCCACACTTTGGTTAAATGTTATCTGCCACTTTCATTGTTTACGCATAGCATACTAATCAATGCCGTTCACATGCCTGTTCAGACTTCAGAGAGATGAGTTCAGCTAGAAACACTAAAAGAAAAATAAGTAATGTAGGCAAATCGACTCTATACAGCAAGGAAAGAGTTAAAGATAGGAGCGTGTTAATTTTAGGTACAGATTATGAATACAAGTTCTATAAATTATCACCCGTTTCTTCAAGAATGAAGAGAAACCCATATTTCACACCACCAAAACTTAATTCAACCACAACTCTGCATAACCATCACATGACTTCCGACATTAAATTTACACTAGCATAAGCAATGAATGAAAACAGTGCAGGTTTCATACTTGTACAAAATAAGCCAAGACAAACAAAGAGGGCAAGAAGAAGAAAAGGAACTAGATAAAAAAACTGTAATGCAACTTTGAATGATGGACATGAAAAGGACAATGAAATCTAGAAGGCAGAGTGTGATACATACCATTAGCGATCCTCATAGCTAAGCCAAAATCTGCAAGCTTGATCTTCCCAGAAGCCGTTAAAAGAATATTTTCGGGTTTTATGTCCCTATGGACAACCCCCATATCATGGCAATACTTGATCACCAACATCAGTTCTTTAAATATATTAGCAGCCCGCTGCTCAGAATACCGTCCCTCCTTTTTCATCTGATCAATCAGTCTTCCACCAGAACACAACTCCATCACAAGATGAAAAGACTCTGAATCCTCGTACACAGCTTCCAATGTTACAACTCCAGGATGCCCTGACAAATGCTGCATTATCTCCACCTCTCGATGAACAGTTTCCTCCCCTTTAACCAAAGTTTTACACGCAAATTCCACCCCATTAGCCCTACTCCTACACAGCCAAACCGAACCAAATTTGCCTTTCCCAATCGTGGAACCAGAAATATAATCATCCTCAATCTTATTCTTCCGTCCCGTTTGTGTAGACACATCAATGCACCCTATTTTCCTCTTAATCCCACGACAGGAAGAAACCAAGGATGAGGTTGCACCAGCCGGAGCGGTGGCTGCAATCCCACCAAGCCTACTTTTACATGACCCGTCAGGCTCATTGCCCCGCACATCTTCTTTACACCTCTTCTTCAACCTAACATAATCTTCTAATGAAAAATGTGACCTAACTTTCGATAACAAAGACTCTGAATCACCAGTTGATTCAGAGATTTCTTTCTTATTATTAGGGCACAAAAGTTCACAACCTTTTCTTTTCTTCCTCATCAATCACAAATCACAAGATACCAGCTTTATCTATCCCCAACCAAAATCCACAGGAACAAAAATAAAACCCAATTCACCTAACCAAAGTAAATCTCAGTATGTGCGTCACCTACAATCAAGAACCCAGAAAACCCATTCAATCAATTCATACAAAATACAAGAAAATAAACATAACTAAAAAATTAGGGGAAAACAAACAAAGATTCGCGGGAAAATGCGAAACCTTACCAAGATAGCGATGCAGAATGCCTTAATTAACCCTGAAGAAAAGGGTAACAATGGGGACAGATGAATTGAATCTGGAGAAGGAAAGAAGATCGAAACCCTAGACGCGGAAAAGATAAAAGCGAGATGGAAGGAAAGAAGGAAGGAAGGAAAAAAATAATTAGAAGAAGGTGGAAATAGATGGAGGTTTGGGTTTTAGTGTGTTCATAGTCCTCTTTCCAGATGGGAACCGACGTGTCTCAGTCCAGAAAGGAGGGCAAAAAGCCTGTTGTTAATTTTGGTCGTCTTCGTTTTTCTCGTTCCTCACTTTTTCATTTCGTAGTCTCATCTTTTTCCTTCACAAAATCTTTAAATATTTTTTTCTCATCAACATAGTAATAATATTATTTTTATTTCAAATAATTTTAAAAAAAATAGATTTTGATTTGGAAAATATAAGCTACATCATTTAAAACAACTTAATACTCTCTTCGTCGTCCCACCTCACTTAACACTTATTTCTATTTTATTTCGTATCAGCCCACTTGAGATTCACCAAAATAACTATTTTTCTATAATTTTATATTCATCTACCAACCACTCATTCTCTCTCTTAATTTTCAACCACTCAATTTATTCAACGAACACTATTATTCACCCCACTAATTATTTCTTATCATTTTCTAACACACATAATAATTTTTCCTTAATTTTTGTGTCACTTCTTGGGTGTCAAGTGAGGTGAGACGGAGGAAGTATATGGCTATTCTAAATTATAATAAAAGTTTTCATTTCAGTACTGGTGGTGGTAGACTTTCAGATAAATATATGTAAAATATTACAGTAAAAGGGTACAATATTGTATGATATACTATAGAGCATAAATATTGCATAAATGGATGCAAAATTATTATGTAGTGCATTTTTTTCCTAGTGAGAATTAGGACAACATTTATAATTTTAGTAATAATATATCGGGGTTTTATAAGAAAAATTGACACTTTTCAAAATTTAAAGGCAATTGCCCCATTATACTTGATGTGGCTTCGCCAATATTCCATTTATAAATTAAAATTGTAGATTCATCAGATAAAATTCATAAAACATTTATAAATAAATGTACTTTTAATTATTGATGAATTTATTCTTAAAATTTTACCAATAGGGCCAAGTCACTTGGCGGTAGACATGGCCAACCCGTAATTGGGTCCGGATTTGACCCGTAAGAACCGGACCCGTGACTCGGAGGAACCGTACCCGTGTTTGATGCGGTTCGATTACGGTTCCTTCTTTTCAAAACCCGCGACCCGGCGGTTCGGACCCATGAAATTGTATTCGTACACGGGCTCTTACTCGTGTCAGACCCGCCACAACCCGTCAAATTTTGTTAGTTTTATAAAAAAAGTGTGTTAAAAAATTAACATTTCATTGATTTTAATAAAAAATGTTACTTTTTAAACATATTTTTTTAACCGAATCTTTTTTAAAAATAACTGATCTTGTTAAAATTTTAGCAGTTAATTCGGGAAAAAAAAAGTAAATAAAATAAAAAAGTAGGACCTATGTAGGACCCGTATCCATACCAGTGCATGTCACGGTTCAATTACGGTTCCTCCGTTTAGGAGTTAAAGACCCTTTTAGTCCTTAACCTATTGAACTTTTTACCTTTTCGTCCTCAACCTATGTTTTTTTCCTTTTCGTCCTCAATGTATGTATTCGTGGGTTTATTTCGTCCTTCCGTCACATGCCCGTTTAAATTTCCGTTAAATCTATTGATTTGGCAAATGATGGCACTCTTTTGGCTTATGTGGCATTTTACATATGAAAAGTTGTTGATGTAGAACTTTAAAGGATGAAAGTGTAATATTAAATAAGTACTAAACACAAAAATATATGAAAAATAAGTAAAAGTTAGAAAATCCCATAAAAATATGAGAATATTTTGTTCAAAAAAATAAATTTAATTTTTTTAGTATTTCATTGAACATTTATTTTGAATATTAAAAAAAATGGTGCAATTTATTTTCAACAGAAGATGGTGCAATTTAGATAGAATAATACTAGGGGCACAAAAAAGTCACAAAATCTTGCTCACAAAATCCTATGTGTAGTGATTTTATTGGTGTTTTTAATTAAAGTGTGGCAGGTCCATTATCGATGCAACCAATAAAATATCGCCACCTAGTATTATGAGCAAGATTTTGTGACCTTATTTTGTGCCCCTAGCATTGCTCATTTAGATAACATTAAACAAGTCTTTTTTTTTCCAAACATAAACAAGTCTTTCTTAAGAAAATATTAATATTTTATGTTGGTTTTTAAAGATTAAATTTTTTAATATTAATTTTGATTTGATATTCAAACACTAAATTCATCTCCATCTCTATCTCCGGTTAATCACCACCACCCACCAATACAAAACCCCACCAGAATCCGCAACGCAGTCACAACCATCAACCTCCGTCACTACCATCAACCTCGACGCCACGCCCAGGAGCAAAAGAATTTAAACCACAAAAATATGCACCCACACTCTCATTGCAGCCAACACAAACATTAAAACCTCTGCCACCAACTACAAATTCAACATATTACAAAGTAAAATCAGAACCAAAATTTCAAAAATCAGATCTGAGAAAACTCATGAAATCAAACACCATGAAATCTCTTCAGATTTGAAGAACGCCAATCTTTTTCAAAATCAGATTCTCAAGACGGAGAGAGAGGTGAGAGAAGAAAGCAGAGTGGTTTTGAAAGAGAGGTCGAAAAAGAAGAAAAGACTGCTTTCAAAACCAGATCTGTGTGAACGACCAGAGAAGATCTTGCCGGAGAATCAGCTGTCTATTTTTGTACCAGATCTAACGTGGGGGTCGCGAAGGTGGGTGGTGGTTGGCGGGGATGAGGACAGTTGACGAAAATGGTTGTGGTGGGGAGAGGGGGCGGCGCCGCGGCGGATTTGGGAGGGGCAGCTCGTTCATTCTTTCCTGAGGACTTTTGGAATATGGGGTTAAAGGGTCGACGTTTTAGGGTTATATGGAACCATATTTGGGGAGTTTAGATTTTTTATTTGTGGTTCCTTTTTTTTATTTAAAGATTCAAAGTTTAAGTTTTAACACTTTAGCCCTTGTATTTACATGTAAAATGCCACATAAGCCAAAAAATGACAACATTTGCCAAATCACTAGATTTAACGGAAATTTAAACGGGCATGTGACGGAAGGACGAAATAAACCCACGAATACATACATTGAGGACGAAAAGGTAAAAAGTTCAATAGGTTAAGGACTAAAAGGGTCTTTAACTCCTCCGTTTAGGGACTCAGACCCAGAAACGTATTTGGAAATGTCTACTTGGCGGGGTGTTCATGACCTGTGTCATGTAAAAGTTTAAAGGAAAATTTTAATGGTTTGCATCTACTATAATCTATTAAAAATAATCTTGTGAGAGAAAAATAATAAAAATGGTTAAAATTTGAGTTATTAGCTTTAAAAATAGACTTTCATATTGTGCACGTTTTAAGTTTAGGGGTATTTTCTCATACACCCTTCAATTTAACATTAATTTTTAAAAAGAGCAATGCTAGGGGCACAAAATAAGCTCACAAAATCTTGCTCACAACATGAGGTGGCGATATTTTATTGGCTATATCGATAATGGACCCGCCACACTCTAATTTAAAACACCAATAAAATATTTACACTTAGGATTTTGTGAGCAAGATTTTGTGACTTTTTTGTGCCCCTAGTATTATTCTTTTAAAAAATAAACAATATTTTTTAATTGCTCAAACACCACAGGGACATTAATACCCATGGCTGCCCCTTTATAAGTGTGCTTCCCCTTTCTGCCCCCTTATAAGCGTGCCCATTCCAAGCCATATTTTCATTCCGTTCTGATAGTCATGTCTCAGAGCCATGCAAACTTTGAGATAAAAGTTATTATTGATTTAAATGTATAAAATTTTAAAATAATAATATAATATTTGTTCTCTATTGGTGTTTGTCTTTTATTTTATTTTATTGTATTAGTAATATTTTCATTTAAAATAAATTTTATTTTAATTTATAGTTTATAATAATTATTTTAATTATATGATTTACTAATTAATTAATATTTCATCTCATAAACAAATTTACTCTTGCAATTTTGAAAATTATTTGGATATTCATTTTAATACAAATGAATTAAAGTAGTAATAAAAAATAAATACCAATTAACATAAACTATACTCCCTCCGTCCCACCTCACTTGAGACTTATTTCCATTTTAGTCCGTCCCACTTCACTTGAGACTTCCTAAAACGATAATATTTTTATAATTTTATATTCAATCTACGACACCCACTTATTCTCTCTCTTCACATTCCACCACACAATTCATTCAACCAACCTACTATTAACCCCACTCATTCTCTCTCTTCATTTTCTACCACACATTTTCCTTATTTTATAATTTTTCCTAAGTTATTGTGCCCACCTCTTAGGTCTCAAGTGAGGTGGGACGGAGGGAGTATTAAATAAATGAAATGAAATAATAAAAAATATTTTAAGAATATGTTTTTTTGTGCAAGATTTGAAGCAAGATGGTTGAAGATAGTGATTAACATTTGATGCAAAAATTACACAATTTTGATGATATAGTGCAATTTTTACACAAAAGATGGTCTTATTAATGGCACATTAAACAAATGAATAAACATGCATATTGGAGAGAGAAATAATGAAGTTACAAAAGATAGCTACAAAATGTGGCTTACAAAATGAGGTGTCATAATTGTGTTGGTGTGTTTTATTGGAGTGTGTCGGGTCCACTATCGATGTAGCCTATGAAATATCGTCACCTCATCTTGTATCCTTCATTTTGTAAACTTCATTTGTAAGCCTAGCATTGCCCTGTTGGATAGGGATGGGAATGGTTCGGCTCAAACCGCGGTTTGGAACCGAACCGAACCAAGCCGTGTGGTTTAGCTTGGTTTTTAATTATACGTGGTTTAGCTCGGTTTCAAAAAGTGATAAAACATACGGTTCAGTTCGACTTACAGTCTGGCTCTTCCAAGCCGAACCAAACAGAACCGAACCATATCAAGCTGAACCGCGAACCGAACCGCAAAACCGAGCCATGGAGCTGAACTGTTGAACCAAACCGAGCTGAACCGTGAAACTCTAAGTATGGATAGTCAATTAAATCCTCAAAGAATTGTTTTGTTAGGCTACGTGTTGGTCCCAAAGGGCAACAAGGGTATAGAACCGCTAGAGGGGGGGGTGAATAGCGGTTTAAAATCTTTTTCGAAATACCCTTGAAAATCAACAAAGTACTTATCAGTTTGGTCTACTGCGGTTTAAAGCACTAGAACCGCTCAGATAAAATGCACAGCGGAGTTTTGCGGTTTTGTCCAAACTGAATTATAAAGAGTTGGGCGGTTTAAGTGGTTGAAAAAGGAATGATACAACTGACAGGGCACAACTGAAGTATCACAAAAGTATGCAAATCATTTATCAAGTCATTTCACATGAAAGTAAATAAAGCTCATAAACATAAATGTAAATGACAAGACAGAAAATAAAGATCAAGGACACACAATTTGAAGAGGTCCGTTCTTGAAAGAACTACGTCCTCTACCTAGGTGGTTATCCTAGGATTTTCTAATAGCTACTAGATTTGTATTGATTTAGAGGAGTTTTTACAAGATTACAAACGAATCCAAACTCTAAATAAACAATCTAACCTAACAATGCTATTATAACAACCTGTGTTTTTGAGGTATATAATCTATAAGAAAATATACTCCGGGTGTGTAGTGTGGAAAGAAATCAAGAGCTCAAAATATCTAAGTGATGGTGAGCAAATGATTACTTTCTGTGCAAGGCTGAGTTGTGATGATTTGAAGGCTTGAAGCTTTGATGAAGAACTCTAGGTTTGCTAAGGAGATGATGAAGATATGAGTATCTGGGTTTTCAATCTTCATAGCAAACTTGAATACTTGGGATATTCTCTTTGAAGCTCAGCAACCTTCAATGTTGAACAATGAAGGCTATTTATAGTGAAGGCATTAGTGACCGTTGGACAATGAGGTGAGTCATTGTATGGCGGTTTAATGCGTTGTCACAATCCCATTGGTTGACCTGTCACTGTCGTCCTTTGCTTTTGCTTTGTGGCAGGAAGTTGTTGGACCACTACCTGACATTGTCCTTTTAGTTGTTGAAAAGTACAACGGTAACTTTTCAAAAAGCAAGATAAACCGACATTCCCAGAGTAACTGAACCATGACTTGAAGTTTAAGGACAAGTCACCAGTCATTCATTTTTACGGTTGAAAAGCGAATGTTTGTCTTCAAGGAGTAAATGACAGCAATAACTTCTTCAATATCTTGGTCGGCGGTTTCACCAGATGCATGTGCGGTTTCATTAATGAACTTGAAAAGCGGTTTCATCAAAGACACAAACTGCGGTTTGATGAAGGACTTAAGGCACCATGCTGGCGGTTTGAAGACGGCGGCTTGAGGGACACTAAACCGCTAAGAGTAAACCGATCATAACTCAGCCTAACTACTAAAAATCTAGAAATGGACTTGTCTAAAAATTGAAGTAAAACTTCATTACAAGAAAACCTAAAGTCCATAAAAAGACACGTGGAATGGGTCAATCAAATCAGGTGGGTGTACTAACAATGAATCCTAACAATCTCCCCCTATTTGATTGATGCCATTACCACACTATGATAGAGCAAACATTGTACTTGGTAAGAACATGCTCAAATGAGTATGTATTGAAACTGCATGTCCCAAGTCAAATGCACACACAATGCTATACCATAGATTTCTAATCTATCAAAAACAAAGGAAATGAAAAACAGATAGATAAGAAATTCATTCAGATGCATATAAAGAGATATGATTATGAAAATCAGATATGCATGTTTAAACTGAATGTTTAAAACACATACACTTAGAAAATTTTCATGATGAAAAGTGCATGAGTTTTTAGAAATGCATTGTTCCACAAACAAGTAGTTTGAATAAACAAAGTTTTGGAATATTGGATGCAATGCATTCATTTTCATTATAATCCTTTAAAAGGTTTTAGAAGTTACAAATTACAAGGAAAATAATGAAAGGCAAAAACTGATTACAAAAAAAAGTAGAACGAATTTTAATCAGTTCTATCAGGAACCCTGGCGGCGGCTTGGACAACGGTTTGAGCATCAGAAGGCTCAACTATGCTGGCGGTTTCAAACACATATTCAGCTGACTTGAGAGGTAGATGGGTCGGTTCATTTACCTTCTCTAAGATTTTCTCAGAAAGCTTTTTCAGGTCGTTGGCATACTGAACTAAGTAGTCAGTTGATGAAACCGTTAGATCAGCAAGTTGGTCTAACTTCTTCTCCAGAGCCTCATTCATTTCTTGGGCCGCTTCAAGTCTGAGAGAAGTCAGCTCATTCAAAGTTTCAACCTTCTGTTCTAACTTTAGCTGATTCTCCAGAAGGGTTTCAATCTTGAATTCCATTCTCCCAATCCTAGGGTCAACAGCATTCTCCCTCTTAATGGCATCAACAAGGAAGGGTAGAGAGGAAAGAAATGCAGATTGGTTAAGGAAAGAATCCAGCACAAACTGAATCTTCTCAGGATCAGTTTCAAAAAGGGAGGAAGTGAAAGGAATTATAGAAAATGAAGTGTAGGGAAGAGAGGGGGAAATGGAAAGAATTTGGGTATTAGAAAGAGGAAAGGAAGAATAAGGAGAGAACTGCCATCTATATAGACAAGGAAAGACAATGCAGTTTATTCTAAAGAAAAATTGAGAGCAAAGAGAGAAGATGAACTCAACTGCCAGATCTTCAATAATTTGATCAAGAGTTGAAGCAATCAGTTGATCTGAAGCAGCTTGAGACTCATCGGCTGGAAATATTGCAAAAGGATTTGGACGACCACACTTGAGTCGTTGCTCTTCATGCTTGTTGGCGGCTCTGATGATGGCTCCATGGCGGTTGGCTTTGGAAGTAGTAGCTCTAAACTTCTTCAGATAACCCGCTATGTCCTGTGCACACTTCCTTTTCAAACCAAGCGGTTTGGGAGACCTAACTGCAACTGTGAATTCAGGCAGAACCGAAGGGGCAGAGATGTTGATCAGTTGAGGTTGAGCCAACGGTTGAACTGCTGAAGCAAAAGGCAGTGTAGGGGATTCAGAAGGTGAAGGAGTGTGCTCTGGTGAGTCAAACTCCAGCTTTCGTTTCAATGAAGGAGTAGCGGTTTCAACCATCATGGGGTCTATCCCAGCCTTTCTCATTTCAGTCCTTTCTCTCAACTCCTTTGCAAATGGGCTTTCAGTGGGTGAATGATCTTTCTTGTCAGAGGCTTCAGTGAAGTCCATTGCACCAGGTGGCCTTGATTGCTAGTGCTCCACAAAATCATATTTCTTCACTAACCTTCACTTCTTCTTCAGCGGTTGAACCTCAAGATTTTCATCATCTTGCTCAGGTTCATCTTGAACTGCCTCAGACACATCAGTCTGCTCAGGCAATACTGCAGCCTCAAACTCATCAGTTTGCTCAGGCTGAACCGCACTTGGAGATACCTCGGCTTGTTCAACTGGAACCGCAGCCTCAGACACTTCGGTCTGCTCAGGCTCGGTTTGAGTGGAGGGTTTAAGGTTGGGAAGGGCAGAAAAGATTAGCTGCAACTGTTCTTTAGTGAACTGAACAGTTGGCAGTTTGAGAGGGGATTTTGGAGGTGAGATAGGATTGTGTTCAGAGGTGGAGGCTTTCAGTTTTCTCAACAGGTTTATATCTTGTGCAAAGTTCATTGATTTTTCAACATTTGGCTTGATTGGGGATAAGGGTTTTATCTGAGGTTTAGAAGGGATAGGAGGAGTTGGTTTTGTGAAGGGAATTGGTTTAGAGTAAGGTGGAAGCGGTTCAGAAGAGGGATTGGATAGAATGAGAAAGGATTTTGGTAAGGTCGGTTTGGGAGGAAGAATGGATGAGGGTTTGGAATTTTCAGTTACTTTGGCTTTCTTCTTTCTTGGAGCCGCGGTTTCCCTGGGTTGAGCCGCAGGGATTGCAGGCTCCCTCTCAACCGCAGACTCCCTCTCAACCGGAGCCTCAGATCCATCCAGGCTAACTCCTAGCCTATTCAAAGTGGCAGTTTGAGCAGCTTCTCTAGCTCTTGTAGCTGCGGCTTGATCTGCTATGGCACCGGCATAAGGTTTGCCTGACTTATTTAGCCGAGCCTCAGGAAAGGGACCTCTCTGTTCTTCAAGCAGAGGATCAGCAGACCATACTGCTTATGCAAACCGCCATCCAAACGCGGTTCTGAAAGCATCAAGCTTAGAAGCACCAAACAAGGTCTTCTCAATAGGTTGCACCCACTCATCTTCATTGGCCAAAGAAGCCTTAAAGATCACAGAATCCTGATGAAGGAACTTGGTTACAAGTCTGCAGTGAGTTCTGATCTTTGTTTTACCAGCGGCTTTGGCAAATGTGTGGCGGCTGAAGGCATTGATCATTTCTTGCATGATGATCCTTGGCCAGTGCAGCTTCTTCCCTTTGTAGATAGCCACGCAGTAGTTGTACTGCTCAAAAGTGAAATTGTTATGATTGCTATTCTTGCACATCACTCCAGTATCCACTAAGTCACACAATATCACCATAACTTCTCCAAACTCCTTCTTAGGGGTGGACTGAGTGTTGAAGACAGAGACCCCCAAGAGATCCTCAGTAGTTCTGCTGACTAATTCTGGTTTGATAGAAAGAATTCCAGAATTCTCCAGTCCAGCCAAAATAGCAACCTTTGAAGCAGATAACACCACATCCTTTGTCCTTACAGTGGACTTGATGGCATTTTCAGTCTTAACCTCCCCAGACTCTAAGTCTCTGATCTCTTCACCTTTACCATTCAGCAGGGGTACCTCACAGACAATCCCATTGTCAAAGAATTCTGCACAGAGTCTCTTGTCAAACTTCGGTTCATCTAACTGGAATAAGGGCAGCAGTTTTGATGATTCCAGTAGGGCAAGCAGTTTTCTTCCAACTGCATCAGTTTCAAATTCGGCTTTGATGATCTGAGATCCAGGTACAAAGTTGGATTCATCCTAAAAATAATCAAAGTTAGTAAGGGTTTGGTGCAAGCAGTTTGAATAAGCCAACCATTCAAATTGCTACAAGGAATCCTAACAATGAAATAAGCGGTTGAAGTAAAATAGGGGTAAAATGGTAAACACCCAAAACTAGACATGGAAAGAATTTGAAAAAGCATTTGAATGCATGAAGAACATGATGAACAGGGGATAAACATGCAAAACAAAAACTTAATCAAATTAAGAAAGAAGTATACCAAAAGGCTCGAAAAATGCAGATACTAACAAAGTTCTAAAATAATAACTTCAAATAATAATCCCAGAACATAGTATCAAAATAAATACGAATGAACACCAGAAAAACCCAAAAATCAAAATTGTTCAAAAATTGAACAAAAGACATGAAATAAACATCAAACTCAGCATATATGAACATACATAATCATAATCAACCAAAAATTGAAAGAAAAAGCAAGAAAAAAAATATGAGAATACGAACAAGCTTTTTCGAACAACAATGGCGGAAAAAATGAAATGCTAGAGTGAAGGGTTTAAGAAATCATACCATATCGCCTTTGGATGTTTTAGATGTAGATGGAGCAGAAGGGTCTGAAGATTTCTTAGGTGCAATTTTAAATTTCAAATAAGAAATATGGGAAATATTGGAGGTTGAGAGCAGAGTGCAGATGAGAGAGAGAGAGAGAGAGTATACGCAAATTAGGAAGAAGGTAAAAAGGTAAAAAGAAATAAACTTTGTCTTTTATACTCAATTAACTGTTCCTCGGGTAATGGAACGACGAGAACGGCGCACGATTATCTCCAGATGGCGTCCCACGTCACATAGAATTTAATGCGGCAGAGAAAATTGCAAAAGGGTCCTTATAATTGATATGACATAAAGTAGGGACTAAAATGCAATTTCATACCTGAGCAGTTTGATTGAGCAAACCGACTTACCTTACGTCTTCAGCGGTTTTTCATGAAACTGAAGTCTCTCTAATCTGATGGCGGTTTATATGTTTAAACCGAATGACTTTGCTTTCTTGTCGGTTTTGAAAGAACCGATTACATTCATTTGACTCGTCAGTTTGATGGAGAATCTTGTACCGAACCATTTATTGATGCTGTTTCAATGATGACAGAACCGCATACTAGATGACTTTTCTAAGCATAGCAAAAATACTTAAATAAAAGATATTTAAAATAATATGTAGATATGATATTTTAAGTTAGTTCTAACATGCCCATTTCTCCTCGTAAATGATAGAACCTGGAATTTTCAAGCGGTTTGGTGAGAATGTCAGCAATTTGATCATCTGTTCCCACCTTTGCTCGAAAAATGTTTTTCTTTTCAACATGGTCTTTGAGGAAATGATATCTTATGTCGATGTGCTTGGTTTTTGAGTGCTGAACTGGATTGTTGGAGATGGATATTGCAGCAGTGCTATCACAGTAGATAGGGCAGTTTTGTTCAAATATCCCGTAGTCCTCCAACTGCTGTTTCATCCAGAGAATTTGAGAGCAACAACTTCCAGCCGCTATATATTCAGCTTCAGTGGTTGAGACTGAAACCGACGCTTGTTTCTTGCTGGACCATGATACAAGCCGCGTTCCAAGGAACTGACAAGTACCACTTGTGCTCTTTCTGCTTATCTTACATGCTGCAAAGTCAGCATCTGAATAACCTAATAAATCAAATGAAGATTCTTTGGAGTACCAAAGTCCAAGGTTAACAGATCCACATAAATATCTAATAATACGTTTAACAGCAATAAGATGAGATTCTCTAAGGTCAGCTTGAAATCTAGCACAAATACAAACACTAAACATGATATCTGGCCTACTAGCAGTTAAGTAAAGTAGAGAGCCAATCATACCTCGGTAGAGAGTTTGATCAACTTTCTTACCATGTTCATCTCGATCCAAACTGCAGGCCTTAGGCATTGGGGTATCAACTGGTTTAGCAGTTTCAAGCCCGAACTTCTTTATCAAATCTTTAGTGTATTTGGCTTGGTTGATAAAAATCCCATCATGGCATTGCTTGACTTGGAGTCCAAGAAATAATGTCAACTCTCCCATCATACTCATTTCAAATTTGCTCTTCATTAGCTTCTCAAACTTAACACACATAGTTTCATTAGTAGAACCGAAAATAATATCATCAACATATATTTGAACTAATAATGAATGACTTTTGTGTTTAGAAATAAATAGAGTTGTATCAATTTTACCTCGAGAGAAGCCTTGTTCAATAAGAAATTTAGATAGAGTGTCATACCATGCTCTTGGAGCTTGTTTGAGTCCATACAATGCTTTCTTGAGTTTGAAGACATGATTTGGAAGTTTGTTGTCTTCATATCCTGGCGGTTGAGCTACATAAACTTCTTCTTGTAGTTCACCATTTAGAAATGCACTCTTCACATCCATTTTATATAACTTGAATTTCTTGAAGGATGCATAGGCCAGGAACAATCTTATGGCTTCAAGTCTGGCAACAGGGGCAAAGGTCTCATCATAGTCAATTCCTTCTTCTTGCCTATAGCCTTGAGCAACCAACCTAGCTTTGTTTCTTGTTATTGTACCATTCTCATCCATCTTGTTTCTGTACACCCATTTTGTTCCAATTACTGTATGATCACTGGGCCTTGGAACTAGAGTCCAAACTTTGCATCTTTCAAACTGATTCAGCTCTTCTTGCATTGCAATTACCCAACTTGGATCACTTAGAGCTTCATCTACATTCTTCGGTTCCATCTGAGATAACAGAGCAGTTGAGAACAAAATGTGATTATCTCTGTGAGTCAAACTCCCTCTGGTTTGGACACCAGTACTGATAGGACCAATAACGTTGGCAGTTGGATGGTCTCTATGCTCATTAATTTCAGGAGGGAGGTTGTCTTGAACCACTATTTCTTGAAGATTTTCCAGAGGAGGATCATCCTGATAATCATTGAAATCTTCATTGAAGGTTAGATTTGGAACTGGTTCAACAGCTTGAATGGGGTCAGAAGACAGCGGTTCAACAGTTACACCATCAGCGGTTTGAGTAGGTGCGGCTGAAGAACTGGATGAAGCGGTTTGAGTAGGATGGTTGTCAGTTGCTCTATGTCTAGTGCCTGTCTCAAAATCACTAAAATCATTAGCAACATTTGAAGCCATATGTGGCTCAAGGAGAGCATGTTCATCAAATGTAACATGGACTGACTCTACAATTTTTAAAGATGTCTTATTGAAACAACGAAAAGCTTTGGAGTGTTTAGAATAACCAACAAAAATACCTTCATCAGCCTTAGCATCAAATTTACCTCGATGCTCTTTGCCATTGTACAAGATGTAACACTTGCATCCAAATATCTTGAAGAAGGCAATGTTGGGTGATCTGCCTCTCCACAATTCATAAGGAGTTTTGTTGTGAACTTTGATGATGAGGGAGCGGTTCTGGGTGAAGCATGCGGTATTGACGGCTTCGGCCCAGAAGTATTTGGGAAGCTTGGCTTCTGCAATCATAGTCTTCCCAGCTTCAATCAAAGTCCTGTTCTTTCTTTCCACTACTCCATTCTGTTGTGGAACTCCAGCGACAGAGAAATTATGATCAATTCCATGATCATCACAATACTGGGCAACACCATTGTTTGTAAATTCGGTTCCATTATCTGAACGCACGGCAACAATGTCATCCAATTTCTGAGTTTGGAGCTGTCTAAAGAGAGCGGTTACGATGCCATAAGTATCATCTTTAGAGGCCATCATTTCCACCCATGTATATCTTGAATAATCATCAACCACCACAAGTGTATAGCGGTTTCCTCCTATACTGGCGGTTGGGACAGGTCCAAATAAATCCATGTGCAGCAGTTGCAAACAGCGGTTCGTTGAAGGCGCGGTTTTACTAGGAAATGACTGTTTGGGCTGCTTTCCAAGCTGGCATGCTTTACACTTTTCATCATGATGGTCAGCCACTTTTGGTAGTCCTTTTACTAGACCATCCCTATGCAGTTTTGCTAGATACTTGAAGTTCAAGTGGCTGAGCCGCTTATGCCATAACCAGCTGCTTTCACTTATATTTTTGGCTACAAAACAGAGGTCAGCAATAGAAACAATATTGCTTAAATCAATTATATAAACATCACATGTTCTGTTGCCAGTCAGTAGAGTGACTCCAGAGGAAGCATCTTTGATATAACAGCTAGTTGAAGTGAAGATGCAGTTCATTCCTTTGTCACAAAACTGAGATATGGAGAGAAGGTTGTGCTTGAGTCCTTCTACTAGTGACACTTTTTCAATAGTCACCTTTCCTCGTTTGATTGCTCCATATCCTACTGTTTCTCCTTTCTTGTTGTTACCAAACACTACTGGGGGACCTTTCATTTGGATGAAACTGCAGAGTAGTTCTGAATCTCCAGTCATGTGTCGTGAGCATCCACTATCCAAATACCAGAGATCCTTCTTCTTCTTAGCGGTTCCAGCCATAAAACATGAAATCTGAAAAATAAACATGAAAGGTTTTGGTCCCCCTTATTCCTTGGGTCCTAGGGTTAGCAGCTTTTTGGGACCCACACCTGTTTGACCTTAGGATTTTTACGTCCCTTGGCATTGGGTGTGAATCTTAAAAGACAATGACCAGCACTATGACCAAAGTCGGCACAGATAGAACAATGAATTAAGCCAGGTTGTGGTGGCGGCTTTACAAACCCATTACTGACCTTCGGCTTCTCATGTTTTACTGGGTCAGCGGTTTTGGCTTTAACAAAGTTAACCTTCTTGAGTTCCACCTTTCTCTTAGGTGCGGCTTTAGGAAATATAACAGGATATTCCTTAAACCGACTAGGAGCGGTTTCATCACTCAATACTTCCTTGGTTGCCTCAGCCGCTGTGGATTTCTCTTTCCACTTTGGATCTCTCCCAGAATGGTTTTTAGGATACTCATAAAAATAATTTTGCTTTTTAATTTCTTGTGTTGAGCCCTTTTTACCAGCATGATTCACCTTAGGAATTTCTTTGGTTTGTTCAGTTGGTTTCACACCACCTTCAGCACAAAGACAAGGACACCTACACCCATCATCAGTTTTAAATCCTAATCCACTTTTCTCCTTAGAGAGAATTTGTGAATTAACGATTTGTTCCATGGTGACTCCAGACTTAGTCCACACATCGGTCACCTTTTGAAGTTCATCCCTTTGTGCAGTAAGATCATGGATTCGGGTGTTAAGAACCTCGGTTCTGTCCTTAAGGTAGCGGTTTTCTTTCACAACAGAAGCTATCCCAACAATTTGGAGCTTGAGTTTTTCAATCTCCTCCTCATGGGACTTGCATTCTTTTTGGGAATATTCAAGTTCCGCAGCCATTAATTTATATGCCTTTTTTAAGCACAGTGTGTTGTTGACAAATGACATTAGCACTTCAAGTACCTGGTCATCATGGCTTTGTTCGGTTTGATCCTCAGGAGAGTATTTTGGTGAAGTAGGAGTTTTGCCTTGTTTAGCTTCAGGAGTTTTTGGTGAAACTGACTTCATTTGATGGAGTGGCAGTGGAAGGCTTTCGTCAATTTCAACTTTTTCTTCAAATCCCATTAGGCAAAGATTTGCAACTCCTTCATCTTCATCACTATCATCTGTATCAGAACCCATCCATGTTAATGGTTGTTCTCCTTGTTCAGCAACCATTCTTCTTCTCTTGAAAAACTTTTTGTTGAACGGTTTCTTGGCAGGAGCGGCTTCATAGCGCGGTTTGGGACAACTGGAGGCAAAATGACCTGGTTGTCTGCAGTTGTAACAAAAAAGATCATCCCTTTTCTTAGCATCGGCTGCTTTGTTGAATCTGGTTAGAGGGACAAACTTTGCAGGGCCGCCTGACTGAGATTGAGCTCTGTTCTTTCTGAACTTGGTGTAGTTTTTCGCATAGAGGGCAAACTCGTCATCATCCATGTCATCAAAGTCAACTTGAGTAGAACTGGATGCTACACTTTGAGAATTTTGAGATGGAGTGTAGGATTGATGAGATTGCTGAGGTTGAGAATATGGTTGATGATGTTGAGGGTAAGGTTGATGAGGCGGTTGGTAATACTCTGGAGGTGCGGATTGAGAAATATATCTTGGAATATTTGGATCAAAAGAAGCGGTTTGTAAATGAGTATTGGATGCGGTTTGATGGTGATCTGGATTGTAAACTGGAGATGTGGCATTATTGAAAGCGGCAAGAGAAAGAGACTTGAATCTGTTTTCGGTTTCATGAGCTTCCTCAAGCTTGAATTCAAATACCCTTAGCATGGCATAAAGATGACGAAGATCAAGATCTTCCAGATCTTTGTTGTCTTCTATGTTGGTAGTTTTGATCAGCCATTTTTGTCGCGACCCTGGACCCCGCGGGCCCGAGACCGCGATCTGGACGTCGACTCTAAAACCAAAACTGTGAAATACCGAAGTTAAAAATTTCATTTGATACCAAAAGGTGATGATCCAAAGTTTTACAAATCCAAGTTGATAAAAATCAATTACAACTATCATAAACTTCCACAAGTTCATGCCCAACAAAATACAAATAAACAATTCTTAGTGACGTCATTGTTTGGTACAACTATCCCAAAATGGTTACACATTTACATAATGTAAACCAACCTATAATAACCTTCCCCAAAAGAATGTATCCACTCTCGACGTCCTCTTTCTCGTGATCAGCGAGACTAATCCTTAGCACCTGGGGGGGGGGGGTTAAGGAAAAACAAAGATAAAAGAAAAGGGGGTG
Source organism: Campanula takesimana (assembly GCA_026119855.1). Classification (NCBI taxonomy): domain Eukaryota; kingdom Viridiplantae; phylum Streptophyta; class Magnoliopsida; order Asterales; family Campanulaceae; genus Campanula; species Campanula takesimana. The sequence goes on along the minus strand of JAOWBW010000514.1, from coordinate 157,933 downwards.
AGATAAATCTCAATAAGTTACTAATGCAACTACATGACATGCTATGATGCAATATACAATAAGCAATAATAAATATCACATAGCACATAGCATTTATCACATAACAGATAGCAGCGGAAATAAACACATAACAAAGGATATAGCCAAGGTTTTCCAAACCGGAACATCCAAATAAAGGATCGCTGCGCAGCTTCAATAACCAACAAATCATCATCTTCATAATAGCATGAAAGACGAAGAGAAAACCCCGGTACCGGAACCAATAACCAAATGAAGTGTCACAAGGGACGGGAGACATGCCACAAAGTCATGCTCCAAGAAGCTAAAATGCACACAAATGAGCTAGCTCTTCTCACATCCAAGGCCAATCTGAAGGAGGGTAATAATGGGGCAAAACAATGGTCAACATCACAATGGACTTGGCCGTGCCATCATAATGTTTCGCATCGCCCAAACACACACAAAATACCAGCTGGACTTTCACGGAAAGGCTAAGTAATAAAATACTAGCACGATAAACAACAAAGGATTCCAAAGTAGGGAATCAAGCCAAATAATCACCAAGAAGATGAAATGAACCAACAATACACAATAAAGGTGCTTCAAAGTCCCAATTAACCATTAATGAATTTCAAACACAAACTTGATCACAAAGGACCCAATTCTATCACTAGAGTGTACTATAATGTTCACTAAGGTCAACTAGAAGGACACCCAAGACTTAGGCCAAAACGCGTTCTTCAATCACACAAATTAACAAACTGTAAACTTTCAGGGATCTGTGCGGCCGCCCAAACGGGACTGTGCGGTCGCCCAAAAAGGCCCTCAACCAAGAACAAAAGCTTTCAGATAGATGTGCGGTCGCCCAGACAATTTTGTGCGGCCGCCCAATGTTCTGAACTACTGGAAATCGGGAAGAACAACTTGGGTTCTTCCATTTTTATACCCAAAACACATTTCCACCAAAATCCAACATTCCAACTAGTATACTAATGTACCAACACAACTAATAAGTCTAAAGAGACTCATACACCAACATTTAACAACCAAAATCAAGAATCAAACCCAACATTCAAGATTTTACCATTTTTGATCAAAACCCAAAATAAATTCCAAACAAATTCAAAACTCAACCAAACTTCAAATATAACACATCAAACATTATCTAGACATGATATGAACATTTTAGCATCAAGATGGGGGAAAAGTAACTTACTTGGATTTTCTCAAAGTTGATGGATTTCGATTCTTTTTGGCTTCCTACGATCCTATTGACGATCTAAACAAGGTTCATGTTTTAAGAAATGAATGATAACAAGAAGAAGATGAAGAAAAAGAAGAGAGAAGGAAGAAGAAATGTTTACCTTTCTTTTGGGAGAGAGAGAGAGAAATGGGCTGGAAGATGGAGTGTGAGGATGGGGGAGGTGAGGGAAGGAGTAGGGAGGGAGTAGGGAAATGTTTAAAAGATATACACTTAGGCCCCCTCCACTACACTACACACAAACACTACACTCCCTACTAACAATTAAGACTCAACAATTCTACACTAGCACAAATGACCCAAATAAAATGCTAAGCATAATTTATTATAACACATAAAATGCACACATAATTATTTAAATAAATAATAATTTAAATAAATAAATAAGCAAATAATTAAATAATAATCATTTAATTACTAATAAAATAGAGCCTAGATTTCGGGTCGTGACATTCACTCCCCCTTAAAGAAAATTCGACCCGAATTTTAACGAGACTTACCTTAAGCAAAAAGCCACGGAAATTTCCTCTCTATCTCATCACGAAGCTCCCACGTCGACTCCTCGATGTTATGATTCCTCCAAAGGACCCTAACCAACGCAATGCTCTTGCTCCTTAACTCTTGAACTTTAGAATCTAAGATCCGAACCAGTCATTCCTCATAAGTCATATCGGGCTCAATATCTTCCGGTATCCTCGGTAACCCGTGAGACGGATCATGAACATACTTCCGAAGCATAGAAACGTGGAACATGTTGTGCAACCGGTCCAAAGATGGCGGTAACGCGAGTCGATACGCAAGAAGTCCAACCTTTCCCAAAACCTCAAACGGGCCAATAAACCTCGGAGCCAATTTGCCTTTCTTCCCAAACCTACGAATACCCACCTTTGGAGATACTTTCAAAAACACCAAATCAACGGTCTGAAAACTAAGATCTCGCCTTCGGTTGTCTGCGTAGCTCTTATGTCGACTCTGGGCTGTCTTTAATCTATCCCGGATAACTCTGACCTTTTCAACTGAATCCCGAAGCAAATCAATACCCAAAACTTTCGCTTCACCGACCTCATCCCAACAAATAGGCGATCTACATTTCCTTCCATACAAGGCCTCAAACGGTGCCATCTCGATACTAGCCTGATAACTGTTGTTGTAAGAGAATTCCACTAACGGTAGGTGCGAATCCCAAGAATCGGAAAAGTCTATCGAACACGCTCGCAACATATCCTCCAAAATCTGAATAGTCCTCTCGGATTGACCGTCGGTCTGAGGATGAAAAGCCGTGCTGAATCGCAAATCTGTACCCAAAGCTTCCTGAAACGCCTTCCAGAATCTAGAAGTAAACCTCGGGTCTCGATCTGACACAATGCTAACCGGAACCCCATGCAATCTCACAATCTCGTCGATATAAAGGGTCGCAAGCTTCTCCATCGAATATCTGATGTCAATAGGCAAGAAATGGGCACTCTTGGTCAATCTATCCACTATTACCCAAACACTATCATACTTCCTACGGGTACGAGGTAGTCCCGTAACGAAATCCATAGTCACATGTTCCCATTTCCACTCGGGAATATCTAACGGCTGAAGTAATCCCGCGGGTCTCTGATGCTCGGCTTTGACCTGCTGACAAGTTAAACACCTCGATACATACTCGGCTATTTCCCTTTTCATATTAATCCACCAAAATTGTTGCTTCAAATCCTGATACATCTTTGTACTACCCGGATGAATAGTATACCTCGATTTGTGACCCTCATCAAGAACTCTCTGTTTAATTCCATCAACATCCGGAACACACAAACGACCACGGAAAGTCAACACTCCAATCGAACTCAATGAAAAATCCTCGAAGTTCTTTTCCTTCAACTTACCCATTATCTTCACCAACTCGGGATCTTCTTTCTGAGCCTCTTTTATCCTCTGAATTAGGGTCAGAGACACCCTAATATTCGCAAAAATAGCCCCATGTCTCGATTCACGAGGAGACCAATCTCGAACATCCTCAAGCATTTTCCATTCACGAACCATCATCGAAGCCACATAAGATTTTCTACTAATCGCATCCGCTACCACATTCGCCTTCCCCGGATGATAAGAAATCGTATAATCAAAATCCTTCAACAATTCCATCCATCGGCGCTGTCTATTATTCAACTCTTTCTGGGAGAAAAGGTACTTCAAACTCTTGTGATCCGTAAAAATCTCAAACGTCGCCCCATAAAGGTAGTGCATCCATTTGTGCAACGCAAAGACAATAGCCGCTAATTCCATATCATGAGTCGGGTAATTCTGTTCAGTAGGGGTCAACTTCCTCGAAGCATACGCGATTACTTTCCCATTCTGCATCAACACACAACCCAAACCCTCTTTCGAAGCATCACTGTAAATCACTAGGCCGTCGCTCCCATTAGGCAAGGTCAAGATCGGTGCGGTAGTCAACCTCTTCTTCAATTCCTCGAAACTCTTGTCACATTTCTCGGTCCACACAAACGGAACATTCTTCCGGGTCAACTGAGTCATCGGAGTAGCAATCCTCGAAAACCCTTCAATAAACCTTCTGTAATAACCAGCTAAACCAAGAAAGCTTCTAATCTCTGTCACTGATTCGGGTCTCTTCCAATCCACTATAGCCTCTATCTTAGACGGATCCACCGAAATCCCGTCTTTCGAAATTACATGACCCAGAAATGACACCTTCTCGAGCCAAAATTCGCATTTACTGAACTTCGCAAATAATTTCTCACTCGCAAGAACGGATAAAACTGTCCTCAAATGTTGCTCGTGCTCCTCTCGAGATTTAGAGTAAACGAGTATATCATCAATAAAGACCACCACGAACGAATCAAGATAAGGATGGAAAACTCGGTTCATCAAATCCATAAACACTGCAGGCGCATTAGTCAACCCAAACGGCATAACCAAGAACTCATAATGACCATATCGAGTGCGAAAAGCAGTCTTCGGAATATCCTCTGATCGAACCTTCAACTGATGGTACCCACTCCTCAAATCAAGTTTAGAGAAAACCACGGACCCTTGAAGCTGATCAAATAAATCATCGATGTGCGGTAGAGGATACTTGTTCTTCACCGTGACCTGATTCAACTTCTGGTAATCTATACACAATCTCAACGAACCATCTTTCTTCCGCACAAATAAAACCGGTGCTCCCCACGGGGAAACACTAGGGCGGATAAACCCTCGATCAAGCAACTCTTGCAATTGAACCTTTAGTTCCTTCAATTCTGCGGGAGCTAACCTATAAGGTGCTTTCGAAATTGGAGCCGTACCCGGCAAAAGATCTATACAAAACTCAATCTCACGCTCGGGAGGCAAATCATACTCGGTAGAGAAAACATCGGGAAATTCCCAAACTACCCGAACACTATCCAAACTAGGGGATTCTTTCCTAGTATCAAGAACACTAGCCAAAAACCCCTCACAACCACTATGCAATAATTTTCTCGCTTTCATAAAAGAAATTAAGCGAACCTTTCTACTCAGAGGACTAGCCTCAAACACAAATTTAGGCACATCAGGAATAGAAAAAGTAACAGTTTTCTTACGGCAGTCAACAGAAGCATGAAACTTGCTCAACCAATCCATACCCAAAATGACATCAAAGTCTTGGATAGGAAGAACTACCAAATCCGCACAAAGGACACGACCACAAATAACCACGTCACAAGCACGAAAGACTCGATCAGAAATCAAGCATTCTCCTATAGGGGTCGACACCTCTAGCACGTACGGTAAAGACTCGAATGCAGCATTTAACATAGAAGCAAATTGCACAGAAATGTATGAATGAGATGATCCTGGATCTACTAACGCTCGTGCGCTCACATTAGACACAGAAACAATACATCCAATAACGGATGGATCATCGGTCGCTTGTTGTTGATTCATGGCATAAACCTTCCCTTGAACTTTGGGCTTCCCATTAGCATCCCTTTTCTGACCCTGATTAATACCAACTCCTGACCCGGATGCTTGTACTCTACCTCTCGGGCAATCTTTTACAAAGTGACCCATTTGACCACAATTGGTGCACCTTCCTTGCTTCTTCCAACAACGGTCTTCAGAATGACCTTCCTTTTGACAAAACGAACAAAGCCTCCTAATTTGGCTCCCTTGGTTCCCGGAAGTGGTACCCGGGTTCCTTGGGATCGGTTGCCCTCGGAACTGAGATTGTCCCCCAAAGTTACCTCGATTGTCAATTCTTGGTTGTGACTTGCTCTGCGCTCCTTGCTTACTCGGGTTGGCCACCTCGGTCTTCCTCTTATGTTCCCCAATGTCTTGCTCTATCAAATAGGCTCGGTCCACCGCATCTTGGAATGTCACAATCCGTTGAGCAATCAGTTGAGTACGGATGGAGGTCTTCAATCCCCGAATAAATCTCATAGCCTTTTGTTCCTCGGTCATCACCAAATAGTCGCAATACCGGGCTAATTCTATGAACTTAGCCGAGTATTGTGCTATAGACAACACACCCTGCTCTAGGTTGAGTAGCTCGATCTCCTTTCGGTTTTGATCAACAACCGGAATGAAATGCTCCTTGAATTTGCGCACAAACAACTCCCACGCATACACCGTGTGAGTATCATCCCAAGTAGCTTTAACACCCTTCCACCAATGCTCGGCGGCTCCTACAAGCTTGTAAGCCACGAACCGGACCTTGTCCTCATCCGAACACCCAAATACATCATAAATCTTTTCCATAGACTCAATCCATAAGTCAGCTTTCCGAACATCGGGTTCCCCATTGAATTCAACCGGTTTCAACTTCAGAAATTGCTCCAATCCATAGCGGGGTGGTGCTTGTTCTACTCTCGGATCTTGATCATGTATGGCCTTCATGGCCGCCTCGAACATGCCTTGAAACATAGCACGGGCTTCTTCCCTTGTATCATTCTGATTTGCATTACCGGAACTACTTTCACCACTCCTTCTACGAACCATTGTAAACAAGTACCTGTATAAAACATCAACCGTTAATCACTCCCCACACTACTACCCACCTAGGTCATACTAATCCACCTAGACTTATACTTAGAGCTAATGCCATAGCTCTGATGCCAACTGTCGCGACCCTGGACCCCGCGGGCCCGAGACCGCGATCTGGACGTCGACTCTAAAACCAAAACTGTGAAATACCGAAGTTAAAAATTTCATTTGATACCAAAAGGTGATGATCCAAAGTTTTACAAATCCAAGTTGATAAAAATCAATTACAACTATCATAAACTTCCACAAGTTCATGCCCAACAAAATACAAATAAACAATTCTTAGTGACGTCATTGTTTGGTACAACTATCCCAAAATGGTTACACATTTACATAATGTAAACCAACCTATAATAACCTTCCCCAAAAGAATGTATCCACTCTCGACGTCCTCTTTCTCGTGATCAGCGAGACTAATCCTTAGCACCTGGGGGGGGGGGTTAAGGAAAAACAAAGATAAAAGAAAAGGGGGTGAGATAAATCTCAATAAGTTACTAATGCAACTACATGACATGCTATGATGCAATATACAATAAGCAATAATAAATATCGCATAGCACATAGCATTTATCACATAACAGATAGCAGCGGAAATAAACACATAACAAAGGATATAGCCAAGGTTTTCCAAACCGGAACATCCAAATAAAGGATCGCTGCGCAGCTTCAATAACCAACAAATCATCATCTTCATAATAGCATGAAAGACGAAGAGAAAACCCCGGTACCGGAACCAATAACCAAATGAAGTGTCACAAGGGACGGGAGACATGCCACAAAGTCATGCTCCAAGAAGCTAAAATGCACACAAATGAGCTAGCTCTTCTCACATCCAAGGCCAATCTGAAGGAGGGTAATAATGGGGCAAAACAATGGTCAACATCACAATGGACTTGGCCGTGCCATCATAATGTTTCGCATCGCCCAAACACACACAAAATACCAGCTGGACTTTCACGGAAAGGCTAAGTAATAAAATACTAGCACGATAAACAACAAAGGATTCCAAAGTAGGGAATCAAGCCAAATAATCACCAAGAAGATGAAATGAACCAACAATACACAATAAAGGTGCTTCAAAGTCCCAATTAACCATTAATGAATTTCAAACACAAACTTGATCACAAAGGACCCAATTCTATCACTAGAGTGTACTATAATGTTCACTAAGGTCAACTAGAAGGACACCCAAGACTTAGGCCAAAACGCGTTCTTCAATCACACAAATTAACAAACTGTAAACTTTCAGGGATCTGTGCGGCCGCCCAAACGGGACTGTGCGGTCGCCCAAAAAGGCCCTCAACCAAGAACAAAAGCTTTCAGATAGATGTGCGGTCGCCCAGACAATTTTGTGCGGCCGCCCAATGTTCTGAACTACTGGAAATCGGGAAGAACAACTTGGGTTCTTCCATTTTTATACCCAAAACACATTTCCACCAAAATCCAACATTCCAACTAGTATACTAATGTACCAACACAACTAATAAGTCTAAAGAGACTCATACACCAACATTTAACAACCAAAATCAAGAATCAAACCCAACATTCAAGATTTTACCATTTTTGATCAAAACCCAAAATAAATTCCAAACAAATTCAAAACTCAACCAAACTTCAAATATAACACATCAAACATTATCTAGACATGATATGAACATTTTAGCATCAAGATGGGGGAAAAGTAACTTACTTGGATTTTCTCAAAGTTGATGGATTTCGATTCTTTTTGGCTTCCTACGATCCTATTGACGATCTAAACAAGGTTCATGTTTTAAGAAATGAATGATAACAAGAAGAAGATGAAGAAAAAGAAGAGAGAAGGAAGAAGAAATGTTTACCTTTCTTTTGGGAGAGAGAGAGAGAAATGGGCTGGAAGATGGAGTGTGAGGATGGGGGAGGTGAGGGAAGGAGTAGGGAGGGAGTAGGGAAATGTTTAAAAGATATACACTTAGGCCCCCTCCACTACACTACACACAAACACTACACTCCCTACTAACAATTAAGACTCAACAATTCTACACTAGCACAAATGACCCAAATAAAATGCTAGGCATAATTTATTATAACACATAAAATGCACACATAATTATTTAAATAAATAATAATTTAAATAAATAAATAAGCAAATAATTAAATAATAATCATTTAATTACTAATAAAATAGAGCCTAGATTTCGGGTCGTGACAATTTTCTACCAAGAGATTGCATGAATCTCATGTTCAGGTCAGTATTGGAATACTTGTGCCCTAGAGAGAAACATACATTGACAATTTCCACGAACCGCTCATAGCATTGGCGAAGAGATTCCTTTGGGTCTTTGACAAAGTAATCAAAGAGCCTTCTCTGTTGGTAGAGGCGGTTCTTCTTGGTGTCGGCATCTCCTTCCAGAAAGTCAATGATGCCATCCCATGTTTCCTTTGCGGTATTGCAATCTAGAACCTTTGAGTGAGTTCTTAGATCAATAGCTGATACAAGCATGGACATGGCTCTTCCATCAAAGTCCACATTCCGTTGATCAGTTTCGGTCCATTCAGCTTCCGGCTTCTTGATTTCCGCGGTTTGTCCAGCAGTACCTGCATCAGGGTTAGCCTTCATCGGGACATAGGGTCCATTAACAATTGCAGTCCATAATCTGCGATCCTCAGATATCATGTGCTTCTTCATCCTATCTTTCCAGAAGATGAAACTATCTTCATTAAGAATAGGTAAGTGATTAGAGTTGGATGTCTGCATCATATGGGAGTTTATGTTTGCCATTGGATCAGCACCCAAGCGGTTAAGCTTGTAAAATAATTTTTGGTGGATAAGCTCTGATACCACTTGTTGGTCCCAAAGGGCAACAAGGGTATAGAACCGCTAGAGGGGGGGTGAATAGCGGTTTAAAATCTTTTTCGAAATACCCTTGAAAATCAACCAAGTACTTATCAGTTTGGTCTACTGCGGTTTAAAGCACTAGAACCGCTCAGATAAAATGCACAGCGGAGTTTTGCGGTTTTGTCCAAACTGAATTATAAAGAGTTGGGCGGTTTAAGTGGTTGAAAAAGGAATGATGCAACTGACAGGGCACAACTGAAGTATTACAAAAGTATGCAAATCATTTATCAAGTCATTTCACATGAAAGTAAATATAGCTCATAAACATAAATGTAAATGGCAAGACAGAAAATAAAGATCAAGGACACACAATTTGAAGAGGTTCGTTCTTGAAAGAACTACGTCCTCTACCTAGGTGGTTATCCTAGGATTTTCTAATAGCTACTAGACTTGTATTGATTTAGAGGAGTTTTTACAAGATTACAAACGAATCCAAACTCTAAATAAACAATCTAACCTAACAATGCTATTATAACAACCTGTGTTTTCGAGGTATATAATCTATAAGAAAATATACTCCGGGTGTGTAGTGTGGAAAGAAATCAAGAGCTCAAAATATCTAAGTGATGGTGAGCAAATGATTACTTTCTGTGCAAGGCTGAGTTGTGATGATTTGAAGGCTTGAAGCTTTGATGAAGAACTCTAGGTTTGCTAAGGAGATGATGAAGATATGAGTATCTGGGTTTTCAATCTTCAAAGCAAACTTGAATACTTGGGATATTCTCTTTGAAGCTCAGCAACCTTCAATGTTGAACAATGAAGGCTATTTATAGTGAAGGCATTAGTGACCGTTGGACAATGAGGTGAGTCATTGTATGGCGGTTTAATGCGTTTTCACAATCCCATTGGTTGACCTGTCACTGTCGTCCTTTGCTTTTGCTTTGTGGCAGGAAGTTGTTGGACCACTACCTGACATTGTCCTTTTAGTTGTTGAAAAGTACAACGGTAACTTTTCAAAAAGCTAGATAAACCGACATTCCCAGAATAACTGAACCATGACTTGAAGTTTAAGGACAAGTCACCGGTCATTCATTTTTACGGTTGAAAAGCGAATGTTTGTCTTCAAGGAGTAAATGACAGCAATAACTTCTTCAATATCTTGGTCGGCGGTTTCACCAGATGCATGTGCGGTTTCATTAATGAACTTGAAAAGCGGTTTCATCAAAGACACAAACTGCGGTTTGATGAAGGACTTAAGGCACCATGTTGGCGGTTTGAAGACGGCGGCTTGAGGGACACTAAACCGCTAAGAGTAAATCGATCATAACTCAGCCTAACTACTAAAAATCTAGAAATTGACTTGTCTAAAAATTGAAGTAAAACTTCATTACAAGAAAACCTAAAGTCCATAAAAGAGTGGGTCAATCAAATCAGGTGGGTGTACTAACAATGAATCCTAACACTACGTGTTATGAAATATTTTCAGTAGCACCTCAAGCAGGCTGTTGTGAAATGGTAAAATGTGATACAAAGAAATCGAAAAAGTAAGTCATGTAATGAATTCAAGCATAAAATTAATGGAGGGATTGGCTGAGATTGTATTCATTTATCATATTGGTCATACTAAGCTTTATTAGTACTCCCTTTGCTCATAATAAATGATTGTTGTTCAAGTACTCCATCCGTCTCATAATTAATTGTCTAATACATTTTAAGTTCTCATTAGAACCCTGATGGTCTGGGCCTTGGTTTGGGCCATGGTCTAAGCCGTGCTTTGGACCGCGGTTTAGACCGAATTCTGAGCTGAAAAATGAAACCACGGTTTGGACCGAACCAAACCGAACCGTGATGGTTTGGTTAAGCTCGGTTTCAACTTTTTAATGGTTCAGCTCGGTTTGGGGTTTTCCCAAACCGATGACTAGCAGTTTGGTCTCTAAATTGCTCAAACCAAGCTAAACCGAACCATTTCCACCCCTACTGTTGGAGATGGCCTAAAACCCAAACCTCCCTCTATTAGTCTATCGCTACCTTCTAATTATTTTTTCCCGCCTAGGGTTTCTAATTCTGATCTTATTTCATTCTCTCTCGAGATCATTTCCAGTTCACCAGTCCCCATTGTTGCCCGTTTCTTCAGGATTAGCATCGCTATCTTGGTAAAGTTTCGTATTTTAGCGATTATCTTTCTTAGTTTTCTTTTTAATTTTTTTTGCCAGTTTGTATGAATTTATTTAGACGAATTCTCATATACAACGGCCGCACATGGTGTGGCAATGTTTCTTTGTTCCGCTGCTTCTCGCAGCCACTTGCTCCGCTACATCCGACCGTTGGATCTAGCCCTCTCACTTCCCAGACGCGACACGCGTCTTCACAAAAAAAAAAAACTCCATTAACTATAAAATGCTATATCTTGAGATTTATAACTCAGATTTTTTTTTAAAAAAAAATACCGCTGTGTTCGTCTCGACGAGATGAATAAAACTACATAGGTCATGATATGATTTGTTTTTTTTTTACAAAAACATATTTTTTTTACACACAAAAAGTTTGAGTTGCTTGTCAGCTGAGATGTAACACTCTGTTCAAATAAAAGTAACAATTTCATATTCAAAAAGTAACACTTTTACAGTCAAATGTAACAGCAATTTTACAAAAAATAAATAAATTGTTTTGATAGTTTTTGTGGTTAAAAAAAGTAATATTTGAAGTGTAACAAAGTGAATATATGATTATAATTTTTATATAGATGAATGTAACATTTTTATTTAGTAAAAGTTACTTTTCTTCTTTAAAAAAAGAGTAAAAATTCATATATATAATTGGGGTTGCACTTCAATTGTTACTTTCTCAATAAAAAATTGTTACATTTTCAGATATAATGTTACATTTAAGAATATAATCTGTTACAATTGAGGAAAAAATATTACATTCATTTTTTATAAAATGTAACATTAGTTTAGTTTGTCAATCTTATGTTATTTTTGAAAAAAAAAGTGTTACATTTGAAAAAAAGAGTGTTACATTCATTTATAAAAAGTGTGACATTAGTTTAGTTGTCAATCTTTATGTTATCTTTAATCTATTGCAGTAAAATTGTGGTACATTTTGAAAAAAAAAAGTGTTACACTTGAAAAGAAAAAAAATTTACATTCGTTATAATAAATGTTACCTTTGTTGGGAGGAGAAAAAGGTTGGGAGTGGTAAAAAAAAAAAAAAAAAAGAAAGAAAGAAAAGAAGAAGGTACGATCTTGTCGCACGGTGCAACCGTTGCACATGAGACCTCCTCATTTATTTATTTATGGGTTTTCTGGGCTCTTAATTTTAGCTGACGCACACACTCAGATTAAAAGTTACTCCATCTGTCTCTAAATGAGTGTCCATTTTCAAAAAATCTTTGTCCCAAAATGAGTGTCTTTTTTGAATATAACTTTGTCCCTAAATGTTTTTTTTTCGAAATTTTTTTCATCGGTCTCTTTATACGTGCAAAACTAAATATTTGGAAAGGAGATTACAAGATTATATATGAATATTTGCTGGCAAATTGTACATAAAGTTGAGATTTTCAGTGTCCCTTAAAATGAGATTTGGACACTCATTTAGGGACAGAGGTAGTAGTATATATACTTTTAATTGATTTCGATTTAGACTTAAAAACAATTATCAATTTTTTGCTTTAAATATGATAAAATGAAATAAATAAAGTATTAATTTTGCCCTAGCCTACAACGACCAAGCAAGAAACTGAGAGACTAGTAGCTTTGCCGCATGCTGTCTTCAAGGTATGTTCTTCTACCAGGCTACACTATTCCTCTTCTTAGTCTTCCAATCCAATTTACAAGAATTAAGTAATAGTCTTTCAAAAGTAGAGTGCAATACAATACCTGACTGAAGATTATATGAATATTTTTATGTTTAAATACATCTTTTTCTTGTGTGTTTATGTTTAAATTCATCTTTTTGTTGTGTGTTTCTGTTAATAGTTTGAAACACATACCAGAAAATATTTAGGGCCCTGACTGAAGATTTGTCTTTGTGCCCCAAATTTTACAAGACCTGCTGCCCTGGTTTGTTTCGCTATTTATCAGTATTTATTTTTTCTTGTGCTTTTTGACAATTGATTGAACCGCCTTTTTGGGTTTGATTTTAGGTTACAGACATATAGCGATTGGGTGAATTTGACTTTTCATGAAGGTGCAATGCAATCAACATTGAGTTGAATAAAGACATAATTTTTATTTGATTTAATCGAGCTACTCACAAAGTAAACAGAGGGAAAGGGAGAAAAAAAAATGCCAAACAGCCCCTGTATAAGGGGTTACTTCAACCCTCCTAAAACCCTCACTTTTAACCCCTCACCAATCAAGCAATTCCCTCCTCACCCTTCAATCGCACGCCTCAATCTAATTCCAACTCCAAGGAGATTCCCCAAAATTTATGCAACTTCAATGTCGGCCCAGCCTCCGTTGTTGGACTCTTTGACAACGAGTGACCGACGGGATGAAGTCATGGCTGCTGTCAAAAGCTCACTAACGAATTGTCTTTCTGAAACGAATCTTCATCTAACCATCCCTGGTCTCAAATCTAAAATTCGAGGCAAGGTAAAGTATTTAGTTTCAATTATTTTAAGTATGCCTTATTTGCAAAATTCTCAACCTTTTGATTTGTGCGAGTTTGTGGTTAATTATATTTATTGTACTATGATAGTTGGTGTAAGAAAAGGAAATCCTAAATTTCATCCGGAACCTATGAGTTGGATGATTTTCACTCCATTATTTAGGAATGTTCTAGTAACTTTTACTCCCTATGTCCCTTAAAGCAAGTCCCTTTTTCTCGTTGTTATTACTAATGAACTTTGAGCAATAGGCTACTTTAAATTATCCAAATGAAAATTTACAACTTTTTATAGATACACCATTATAAATACTATCAATAGCAAATTTTGAATTCTCATTAAGATAATTAAAAGTAGCCTAAATTATTGCTCAAAGTTCATTCATAACATCAACGAAAAAATAGGGACTAACTTTTTGGAACAGAGGGAGTAACTATTCATTATTTCTTTTCTTTTGACAAGAAAGTCTCAACATGTATGGATGCAATGTAAATACATACTCACTCTGTCCCAGAATGATAGTCCCCCTATTTTCATGGGTTTTACGAAGGAACTTTGAGTAATAATTAAGGTTACTTTTAATTATTCTAATGAAATTTTTGAAATTGTTCTTGATACACCATTATAAATACTATTAATATCAATTTTTAGATTCACATTAACATAATTATAAGTAGCATTTATAACTGCTCAAAGTTCCCTCGTAGTAACAACGAAAAAAGGTGGACTATCTTTCTGGGACGGAGGGAGTATATTATTGGTCAATAGGCAAAAACTTACAGTTATTCTTGAGTCGTGCATTGAATTTTCTTCAATAAAAGGTAGGTCTTTTACTTGCCATGGATGAAATGGAAAATCTTATTTTGCATGTGGTTTTGAAGGTCAGGGATATATATGATGGAGGGGATTATCTTGTGCTGGTCACAACAGATCGACAGAGTGCATTTGATAGGATTCTCGCTTCAATTCCATTCAAAGGGCAGGTACTTTTTCCGCCCTCACCCCTTCGGGTTTCCTCTTTCCCTCCCCGTGCATAGAGGTTGTTCTTGAGAAATTGTGATGGACATTTGATTGTTACTGTGTATTTACAGGTTCTTAATGAGACGAGTTTATGGTGGTTTGACAAAACCCGGCATATAACTCCAAATGCAGTAGTATCAGTCCCAGATAAAAATGTTACCATAGCAAAAAAATGTTCTGTTTTCCCAGTTGAATTTGTTGGTTAGTTTGTCTTCTTTTTACTATAGCTACATTTGTACATTTATCAAATTGGCAATCCTAAGTTTGTGTACCATTTTTTATAGTTAGAGGTTTTGTGACTGGAAGTACGGACACATCATTGTGGACAGTGTATAATCAAGGCGTGCGGAATTATTGTGGCAATATCCTTGCTGACGGTACGTTGTTTGTAGTTAGACTAATTAGTTCATAAATTGTGCGTAATTTTCATTGTTTCGTTCGCGTGATGGTCACTATGCAACAGGCATGGTAAAAAATGAGAAACTGCCTGCAAATATACTTACGCCAACAACTAAGGCTGCGGATCATGATGTTCCTGTAACTCCAGATGAGGTCTGCTTTTCGTTTTTGGTCTTGCTCTTAAACTCTATTTCTTTATTAATATGATACATGGAAACAGTTGAATTTGTATCTTACATATGAATATATAACTTAATGTATTTCAGATTGTGCAACGTGGACTGATGACTCAAGCTGATTATGATGAAGCAAGTAGGAAAGCCTTGAGCTTGTTCGAGTATGGGCAGGTAACAGATAGTGTTTCTTAATTGGTATCCCAAAAAATGAAAAACAAGGCAGATCCTGGCATTGTGTGTTCCATCTGTGATTATATTTGAAGTAAATCATGCTTTAGTCCTCTCTCCAAGTTGATAACTCTTTCCAAAGTACTACCTCTGTCCCGGAATAAAATGTCGCCATTTTTTGTACGTTAGTACGAAGGAACTTTGACCAATAATTTGAAATTAATTTAATTATCCTAACGAAAATTTAAAAAAATTTGTTATGGATAATATTTATATTGATGTATCAATAACAAGTTCTATAATTTTATTAGGATAATTAAATTAACCTAAATTTATTGCTCAAAGTTGCTTCGTACTAACGTACAAAAAAAGCGACATTTGTTCCGGGAGAGGGAGTAGATAAAATGTTTATGTAAATAAATAATCATCAATTTTAGAACTTTATTTCTTGATAAGGTTCACTTATGAGTTATTGTTTTGTACCTATATTGGCATTAGTCTTGATTTAAAACATTTTTTATGTCCAGCAACCACTGTCAATAGCAAATGGTTTACACCTATTTTTCCTATCAATTTGAAGCATGATTTTAAGCATTTACTGGAAATACAATACATCCATCTTTTTTATATGTAGAGTACGAGTTGATGCTCAATATCAATACAAATTGTTCCATCTTATAAAGCAATACAAATTGTTCCAATACTTTCAAAGCTTTCGGCTCCACATCCCCCAAAATAAAATTTTATGCTTTCTTTTCTGATGTACTTTAATATCATAATCTTTTTGAGCTTCTTAAAATTGCAGTGTGTGGCATTAGAACATGGGCTGATATTGGTTGACACAAAATATGAATTTGGAAAGGGTCCTGATGGCGAAGTTCTATTAATTGACGAGGTCTGTTATATCTCTCTTCTGCTCTACCTCTCCTCTGGCTGCTTGCATTCGTAGAGAAAATTTGGTTTTATTTTCATTTTTGTGGTTGCTTACTCCAGGTCCATACACCTGACTCGAGTAGATATTGGATAGCTCATTCTTATGAGGAGCGCTTTAAGAATGGTCTTGAACCTCAAAATGTTGATAAGGTGAATATTTGCTTTTTAACGGTTTTTACTTTTTATTTTTTTACTATATGTTCACCCATACCCACCCGAGAGAAAGAAAGAGAGGGGGCACGATAACAACTTTTATGAAGGCATGCATTTTCTCTCTCTTTAGTTGCTTGTATCTACCTCTTCTTGTTCACATTTTACGTACTACATTATGTTTCCTTTATAGGAGTTTTTGAGGTTGTGGTTCAAAGATCATTGTAATCCGTACGAGGACCAGGTACATCACATCACAATTTCGATTGTTTTGCTGTTTCTTTATTCTTTGTCAATTTTATTTGAAGAAGTTCAAATATAAAGCCTGGCATCATATTACTATTGTGTAGGTTCTTCCCGATGCCCCTGAAGAGCTTGTTTCTGAATTAGCTTGGCGGTATACTATCCTTATCCCTTGTACTTTTGTTTTTTAACTCTGCTGACTACTTATCTGAAGTATTTTTATGCGGAATTTAATATCTTCATTGGCAATCGTGATTTAGTTCAGTCTCCCTTTTTATGATCACTAATGGTTTCCCTGAATAACAGTTACATTTTCTTGTTTGAGACAATTACCAAATCGAAATTTGAGATACCAGAAACGAAGGTAAAACTTGAGAAAATGTACTATCTCTGTCCTAAAATGAAGGTCCATAAAATTTTCAATTTCGCTCTTAATCAAAGCATATTTGAAAATTTTATGGACATTCATTTTGGGACGGAGATAGTAGTTATTATAATGTTTATTCGAGTTTTAGTGAACTCTGCACTAACATTGATTTCTTTGACAATTAATACAGGAAGCTATACATGATCGTATCACGCGCAATGTCTCGCAAGCGTTGTCATCTTTACAATGAGAAAAACTAGTGACTCTGTTCCAGTTGATTCTCCCAAAATATTTCATGGGATTTTCCATTTGTATCAACTCTTAGTCACAGTTTTGATGGATGTGTTCTCCCCTGAATTCCTGCGATACTTGTGCTTGTAATCAAATGACCAACCTGGTTGTCAGGTACTATAAGTATGTGGAATTTAGGATGATAAGGATATCACCTTAGTTTGACCTTAATTCCAAATTGGGTCCTCAACTTTAAAAAATCCACATATGGTTTAAGATCAGGTCCTAGTATTCGCGATTTGTTGAATTTTCTTTTAGAAAGCAGACATTTGATTTACAAATTCAAGTGAAGCTGATACACAAAGAGACGGGAAGATAAATATAGAGCCCAAAGATGCGCCAACTGGTACATATACAAGTGTCTGATACACAAAGAAACAGGAAGATAAATATACGTCTGAACAAGAAACCAAGATTGGCAGAAAAAGTGAAGCTGCTTGGAAATTGGGCAAACCCTTTCATGTTTCAGGTTAAACGGGAATTGAAGCTGAAGATACAATTGTACAGAACATCTCCAAAACAAGAGCTCGATGCTGCTCTAGCCCTTTGTGATACTCGAGTATGTAGAAGAGATAATGGAAGCAGAATCCCTCCTTCCTGAAGATCCTTATCAATGGACTAAAGCACTTTTCTGGTCTAACATTGCTGACAATTTCCCAACTAGCATTCTCTTTGTTAGGTTTAATCCTGTAAATGGCAAGTACATAGTACAGAAGATTAAGAAAAAAAATGGAAAATTCTTAGTCTCTTTTGCATTACAAGTGTAGATCCAGTAACAATCCATTTAATAGGAATTTGCACCCAGACATAGTGCTTGTATGGGCTCAGAGAACGTTTTCTATCATACAGTTTACTGTTTTAACGTATACAAATAAAATATAAAGGGATACAGGGAAAGGGATATGAAGAAAAGAAGAGAAACTTACTTCTTTCTTGAGTACAAGTCCAGCAGAAGATGGTACGGTCGATATATTTCTTGTTGTTCTTGATTACCACTCAACAAACAGCATTATGAAGGGAAAACAATTGTTGTAACAAGCTGCCACCCACTGAATTCTACTTGATGCATATTTACAGAGTAGCGGAGAAAGGGCATGCATATACACCACATACAGAGGACTAAACCAAACACTAATCATTCCTTTTGTTCCCCCACCCCCCACCCCCCACCTTCCAATGCTATGTACTTAATACTCCATTAAGTCAAGCCAGAGCAATCACGAGGTCACATCGCTCATTCTACATTAAAGTTGCGGTTTATATCTCGCAAAGCCTGAACAAGTTTGAGAGTTTCATCATCCATATCAAATTCGTCTTTCTGCATCATTTCAAGGAGGTCTTTACATGGCCGTTGATTGGAAACATGCATTCTAAGCAATGGTTTATAGACTGATAAACTTGCAAGACCGAAACGCCTAATAGCCTTCACATATCCCTTCGCATCTTCAAAGTTAACATTTTTCTCATAGTATTCTGCAATGGCCCCAACAACACTTGATGATGGCTTCCATTTACAACCTTCCATCATAGACATACATTTCTTCATTGCGGTAATAGCTTTATCCATGTCTTTTCTTTCCACCCATCCTTCCATGAGTATCTCCCATGTCTTATAATTTGGACGCCCACCTTTCCTAAGAGTGTGGTGATGTAATGCCTCAGCTTTCTCCGCTAACCCATTCCTCATATATGCACCTAGAAGGACATTGGACACTCTAATGTCATAGTTCCTACAGTTAGATTCCCATTCCTTAAATATATTCTCAGCTTCTTGAATAGACCCAAGTTTCACCAAACATAACAATATACACATGTAGTTTGCACAAGTGATTCTCTGATTTACTGTTTTACTAGCTTCCCAAAGACGAAGCACTGCATTCTTATCTTTCAAGGAGGTGTACAGTGTAATGAGGAAAAAGTAACCAAGGTGGTTAGAGGTAGATAGCTTCGTTTCTGCTTTTCTAAGAGCCCATGTAGCCTTTTCAACAAGCCCTGCTTTTACGTAGATAGTGGCCAAAGTGGATAGAGTGCTCCATCCAACTTCGACAGGCTTGTCATTAAGCATTTCTTTGTAAACCAACTCTGCTGATGCGGGCCCAGATACCTCTGCACTTGCAGTCATCCAAATGTTATAAGAAAAGAAATTTATGGGTATTCTATTTTCCTTCATTTGATGGATAACGGACAACACTTTCTTAAACTGAGAGGTGGCCAAATAAAGCTTCATCATGCTGTTATATGGATGAGGGCTTACTATCAGCCCCAAGCCACTCATCTTCATCATGAGAGCCTCGGCTTTGTCATTATCCCTTTCTCGAACATAAGCATTAAGAAGAGGGAGAAAGGCAACCTTTTGTGAAGTGGCATCTGGTATACTTGCAAAATATTCTTCAGCATCTCTAAGAGTTTGCACCTTGATGGTCAAGTTCACTCTATTGGCATAATCAGATGCAGAAATTTGGAATCTGTCCTGAGCCTCCATCCACATCAATACCTGTGAATATTTGGATGAGCAGCACCCACATTATCCTCTACTGCGTAGTTGCACTTAAACAAAATATACAAATATAACTACTTTGGTAGAGTAGGATGAACTTTAAAGTGGACAAATGCTTTCGAAGGTGTTCGCATGTTTTAGCTAAAACAGATGATAATACGAAAGAACACAGACTGTTATGTGTGTATAGTTGGGATCACGGTAAAAATAAAGCGTCAATGCATTTTTTCTCTATAGCCACAAATAAATGATTGATGTTAATTTTAAGGCACTGGAGTAGACAACTATAGCAAGAATGTCCAATTTTTTTTCCGAATATGCTCTTAATCAATAGCAAATTTGAATTTTTTGGACACACATTTCATCTTATTTGTGTTTTTCTTAATTTCCATTGAATAATTGAATCATCATGCTGAAAGGTGCTTACATTTCACACATGAGTAAAGTAAAAGAAAAGAATAATGACTACCTCAAGAGCATGCTTGTAACGGCGAAGACTAAGGAGCTTTCTGGAGATATGTCTAAGGTCGTAAATGGAAACCTTGTGACCTGAATCAACCCAATTTTGAAGCACCGTCCTTGCACTTCGGTTTGGGAACGCGGAGACCCCGACTAGCCGGCTTTTAAGATCGCCATTGTCGTTTATTTCTTCATTATGTGATGTTAATTCCTTGGTGAGAGGTGTAGGCAAGGTGTTTGATGAAATACCCCTGATAGAGTTCGCGATGTATGCAGCTCTGATGCTGCAAATTTCACAGCACTGTATCAATTGGTGTAGATAAAGATACTATATATATAGATATATATATATATATAGAGAGAGAGAGAGAGAGAGTTGGATTTTACCGACGAAGATGGTGAAAGAGCGAACGCATAGCCATGGAAGACGGTTGAACCAGAAACTTGAGTGCCGAGTAGTGTCGGGTCGAATTAGCCTAAGAACTTGAGGGAACGGACATATGGAGCTTCATGATTCGTGTGCCAGTAAATACTCCCTCCTTTTCTTTTCAGACTAAGAGTCCTACTTTACATTTTGGTACGTCCAAACTAAGAGTCATATTCCTAAAATGGCAAAGAATCTTTGCTATTCACCCGACTCATTCTCTCTCATATTTTACTTTTATACTCACAACACCAATCAATTCACTATTCTTTCCCACTCATTCTCTCTCCTACTTTACTTTTACACTCACAACATTTACATCACTTCCAATATGAGTTTATTGCAAAATTGACATGCCTACTTTCAAAATATATCAATTTGACATGCAAACTTTGGAAACATCAAATGTGTCCTGCCTACGTAACATTGCAAAAAATTTTAAACACGTTTTTTAACATCCATTAAATTCATAACGGGACACTCCAAAAAACTAACCATCCGTCAATTTTTTGTAATGTACGTTATTTTTTTAACACCCGTTACACACCCCTTCAGTCTCCGGCGCTGCCCCTTCCCCTCCTCCGGTCATCCCCACCTCCGTCTCCGGTGACACTTCCCTCACACCTCTGGCCTCCCCCTCCCACAGTTCCGGCGACCGTCCCCTTCCTCACCTCCGGCCGATTCCTTCTTCTCCGGCAAAGACGAATTCGCCGGAAACGCTGTCGATTCTTGTCCCGGCGAATCAACAGTCGATCTTCAGCGTTCTCCAAATCATTCAAGGAATTCAAATCCCTAGAAATCTCTCAATCTCATCTAAGGAGACTCAAAATCAAAATGCGCATCATACTAACCGAATTCGAAAATCGTTAATACCATAAAATCTGGGTTTGTTCTTCAAATCTTTGGATCTCTGAAATTCGAATTTGGGTTTTTTTTTTTTTTTGCTTCAAATCTGGTTTTTTTTCTTTAAATATTTAAACTTCGAACTTCACATCTGGGTTTTCGCTTCGTATCTTCGAGCTTCAAACTTCGAATCTTTGAACATTGAATATTTGAAGTTTGGACCCAGATTTTTTGGAAGCAGACATCCACCTTCCGGAGGTGAGGAAGGGGACGGTCGCCGGAGACGGAGGTGGGGGATGACCGGAGGAGGGGAAGGGGCAGCGCCGGAGACTGAAGGGGGGGGGGTGGGGTGTAACGGGTGTTAAAAAAATAACGTACGTTACAAAAAATTGACGGATGGTTAGTTTTTTTTAGTGTCCCGTTATGAATTTAACGGGTGTTAAACAACGTGTTTAAATTTTTTTGCAATGTTAAGTAGGCAGGACACATTTGATGTTTCCAAAGTTTGCATGTCAAATTGATATATTTTGAAAGTAGGCATGTCAATTTTGCAATAAACTCATTCCAATATTTATTAATAAGCGTGCAAATGAGGGGTATGACTTTTAGTCCGGGACGGAGGGGGTACTAAATAGTCACTGAGCTCCACGAAAGCGAAGACCTAAAAGAATGCTGCCTCATCGATACGAGCTATGAAAAAATAAGGTCATAAAATCTTGCTCACAAGATGAGGTGACGATTTTTTATTGGTTGCATCGATAATGGATCCGCCACACTTTAATTAAAAACACCAATAAAATTATTACACCTAAAATTTTGTGAGCAAGTTTTTATGACTTTTCCCCCCCTAGTATTATTCCATCAATATTGTTCGTCGAGCAATGCTAGGGGCATAAAATAATGTCATAAAATCTTGCTTACAAAATAAGGTGGCGATATTTTATTGGTTGCATCCATAATTGACCTGCCACACTCTAAATAAAAACACAAAATAAAAATAAAAAAAATAAGAACCTTGGTCTGGGACAGAAGGAGAGTAATAAGTGATTTTTGGAATATTATTCCTAAAAATATAAATAATAAAAACTCACTTGAATAGCATAGCATATGCTATGTTTTCCTATATTTTTCTCAATTTTACTACACTCTCTCCATCCTAATTACTATATAAATGCCAATTTTCAAAAAAAAAAAAAAAAAAAAAAAAAAAAAACTTTTTTAAATACTCCTTCCGCTCCATTATTTTCATTTCCCATTTTGAGAGTTACATTATAAAATCCCACCTGCCTTAATTTTTTTTCAAAACATGTATTTATTAATTTATTAATGAGACTTACTTGTTATATTCATAATAATTATTCACCTAATAACTTAATAGTGTGTGATTTTTGGATGATTATTCCAAAAAACAATGAATAATAAAAAATCACTTGAAGCGACATTTTTTTTTAATAATATGTACTATCTCCATCCTATTAGTATTCTATACCTCATTTTCTTTTTCATCTTTTTCACACTTGCAACATATATTTTAATAAATAATTTTCATACATTTAAATTCTAAAATAAAATGGAACTTTTTCAATAAAAAGATACATATGTTCAGATTTTCCCTACACCTTTAATAATTTGACCATATAATAAAAGTAAAGCATAATAAATGTCTAAATTTTATTTTAATGAATATTTGTAATTTCTGATATTTTTTTTTTTTACAGTTTAGTGGCAAATAATTCCTTTTTAAAATAATAATTCTCAAAATAACAACCCTCCCAAACTATTGCCAAAATGACCACTTTTTAGGAACTCGCCGGTGGTGATGGCGAGTTTATTTATTTTTCGGTGAAACTCGTTTTTTGGTACATGCGAGTAAAATTTATTTTTCCCTAATTTTTCAAAATTTATATTTTTACTGAAAACCGCCGGAAATTATTTAAATTCGTTACTGTCAAAAGCGAGTTTGACCAAAGGTTGACTAAAATCGCTACTACCAGTAGCGAGTTTGACCAGAATAACAGCATATTGAATAATACTTGGGGCACAAAAAATCATAAAAACATTCCAACAAAATCCTAGGCGTAATGATATTATTGGTGTTTTTAATTAGGGTGTGACGGTCCATTATCAATGCAACCAATAAAATATAGTCACCTCATCAAGTGAGCAATATTTTGTGTCCCTATCATTGCTCCAGCAGGGTTTTACCAAACAAACACCAACTTTAAGTGTTTTACAAAAAAAAAACACCAACTTTAGGTGTTTACAAACCAGTGAGATCGCTATTGTAAATATACACAAGCAAATACAGTTGAAATGATGGGGCAATATAAGCCGAGACGATGGGGCAATAAATATACACAACCAAATACATTTGACTTTATTCTGGTCAAACTCGCTACTGATAGTAGCGATTTCAGTCAACCTTTGGTCAAGCTCGCTTTTGACAGTAGCGAATTTAATTTAACTTAAATAATTTTCAGTGGTTTTCTGTAAAAATATAAATTTTGCAAAATTAGGGAAAAATAAATTATACTCGCTTGTAACAAAAATGGGTTTCACCGAAAAATAAATAAACTCGCCATCACCACAAGCGAGTGCCAAAAGGTGGTCATTTTGGCAAATACTAGTTTGGAAGGGTTGTTATTTTGGGAATTATTATTTTAAAAATGAACTATTTGAGAAAAGGTTCGGCAAATATTTTTATATAATTTTGTAATCCTCTTTCTAAAGATTTAATATTGCAAGTTTAAAGAAACTATTAAAAAAGTTTGGTTAAAAACATTTAGAGAAATTTTTTTTTCTAAAAAAACATTTATTTTGAGACAAAAATTTATTGGACACGAGCACATTCATTTAGATTCATATTTGGAGACAAAGGAGAAATATTTAGGGCAAATTGCAATTTAGTTACATGAATCTGTCACGATGTTTCAATTGGTTATCCAACTTATGTTCGTTATAATTTGGTTACTGAATGTGTCTTTTTGTTGCAATTAGGTGTAATTTTGGATGACCTGTTAAAAGAATAATGAATATAGATGGAAAACGTAACAAACTTCTTTCAAAATTGCAATGATCATCCTGACCATTTAAATTATCCCACTACACCCCCTAGCTCTTAACGAATGCTAAAAAAACTAAAAAATAAATAAATAAATCCTAAAATTAAAATCTACAAGGGGCAAAATTGTCAAATAAAACTCCTCCCCAATTTCTTTACAGCCATCATTTTCTTTGGGTGTTTGTTAAATACACACGTAAAATTAATTTACACACCCGTAAGAAGCTTGAAATTTTAAATGATACAGCACTGTAAAGCACAGTTATAGGTGTATTCATAAGTTGTACGGGTGTGTATAACAACACCTTTTTCTTTCTCCTTCGTTTAGGGGTGTTCACGGTCCGGTCCAGTCCGGTTTTTGTCAAAATTTCATAAAATCGGGACCGAACCAACAATTCGGTTCTACGAAAATTTGGAACCAAGACCGAACCAATACGTACAAGAACCAAAACATCGGTTCCGGTTCCATTGGTCCGGTTCCGGTCTGGCTCCGCTAAAATATACATTTGTTATTAATTTTCCTTTTGTCATAACTTTAGCAAGAGATTAAGAGAAAAATTATTTAGAGAAGAAAATCTTTCTTTCACTAGATGCACATAATTGATGGGCAGAACTAAGAAATCCCAATCTGCAATCTAGAATTACATGAACTTGAACAGAACATTAACTTTTGAGTAAACTGCTTTTCTGCCCCTCATACTATGGCTCTAACATCAATTTGACACCCGTATTGCTGAAACAACAAATGTATGATGCGTACTATAGTTTTATTAGCAAAATTAACCAAAATACTATTCAGTCGTTAACTTTTTCTAACACACGTTATTTTTTCTAACGAGCATTAATTTATTTTAACGGATGTTAATAATTTAACAAAGGGATTATTACCACCTAGTCCCTCATCTTAAGTCAAACTACCACCTAATCCAAGAACACAATTTTAATTTACCTAAATGACAGAACTACCCCTAAGACCCAAACAAAACCCACCCTCCCCTCCCTCCCCCGACACACAACGCACACACACACTTTCTCTCTCTACCTTCTCCACTTCGCGCAACGAAACTTCCAAATTCTCGACCTTCCCTTATTTAACCCCCCCCCCTTTCTCCTCAGGAATTCTACACCAAATCAACGAAATCAAAATTAAAATCAAATCAAATTTACTGAATCCGCAAGAAAATCAAATTGAAGATGTTCATGTCAATGTTTAGTACCGTTGATGCTCTATTCGCCGAGTCAATCAGCCAGAAGGTTGTTTTCTCATGGAGTTCTTCCGCTAAGCCTTCTTCTCCGGCTGCTTCCCCTTCGACGGAATCGAATACTAAAAATATCTCTGGTGCATCATCTAAATCGGCCGATGATATCACTAAGAAGAAGCCACATCAGGAACAGGAACATATGAAGCAGGGGAGGTGGCCGAGATTTGCGCCGGAATTAGACGGCGTCAACTGCTTCGAGAAAATCATCCCGTTCTAATTCTTTTTGTTGTTTCACTTTTTGCTTTAGGTTTAGAGTTGAGGTGTTTGTTAAAGGGGGAAAATCCTAAATTGAAGGTTTTTACCTGATCATCATTCTTACAATATTCGTGCATACATATGGACAATGGGCTGGGAAAGGGTGGGGTGGATGTTGGGTTTGGGAAGATGATGGAGATAACAAAGTTAGTTTTGTTAACATGATGTATGTAAAAAGGTCTATATGTTTCCGTTAAGTTATTAATCTTTGTTAAAATAAATTAATGCCCATTAAAAAAATAATGTTCGTTAAAAAAAATTAACAACTGAATAGTAAATTGGTTAATTTTGCTAATAAAACTGATAGGCTAAATCGCACACCTACAAATTAAACCTGGACTAGGTTCTAAAAATATAGCTAGGGCAAGTCCAGAATCGATCCACGAAGAACGGTTATTTATTTACGAACAGTCACTTGACCAGATTGGGGGAAAATTATAATTATTAAATCCTAAGAACATAAATTAAACTAAATATGAGCAAAAACAATAATTAAAGAATACTTCAGATTTGTTTCCGTCCCCACCTTTTTAATCAATTATCATCGGTACATCAATTCACTTTTAACTCTATTCACTTGATCCGAGATTTATTTCAATCTCTGTTTCTTCTTTCAGAATAGTTACTAGCAGCGGCACACTCACTAGAAACCCTAATTAATAAATTAATCTAACTGGCACAGTCTAGATCGCAAAATTAATTGATTCAAGATTTAAGAAACTAAGATCAAGAACACTTTCTATTTATTAAAATAGATAATTGCTTAATTTTACCCTAATCACAATTTACCATGGCACATGCATAAATCATGAAATTGCTACAGTGAAAACCCTAATTCTGGCACAGAACAGAGAATTCTAGCAAAGATCCAATCACAAAGATAAATAAATTGATCAGGTTTATAAACCCTAGCAGCGGATCTAGAATTAAGAACAAGTAAAATTATGAATAGAAATCAAATTGTGAAAGAAAAATACCTCAAATTGACAAAAGATGGTTCAAGATTCAAACCCAAAGCTTGGGTTTAGTTCCTCATATGGAGCTTTGAAATCTCCATGAACAAAGAAAATAAAAACCTAGATCTAAAATTAATGTTGAAGTCTCCCAAAAGAAAGATAAAAACCTAATTTAAATAGCCTATGAAAGTCCTAAAATGAATAATGAAAATAAAAAAATAAAAATAAATAAATGGAATAAATGGAATAAAAATCCCCCAGATCCGCATCTGTCTCTGTTTGCGGCTTCTTCTCTATGCACACGTGATCATGAGTCCGTGTGGTGAATCCGTGTCGGATTTTGTAGTCCGTCTGCACTCCACACGTGCTCCCGAGTCGGATTTTCCACCTCACACGTACTGATGCTTTTGGTCAGCGTTCTTTCTTTCTGGGCTTGCTGGCCTGGACTTTGGTGGATGGAGCTTTGGGCTTCAATTCTTTTCTTGGGCTGCCTAAGACATGAATTGATGCCCCTTTCATCTTTTCTTTATTTTCAACAGTTATTCCACTACTCCACCGTCCCGGTTGACTTTCTTTCGCAAATTTTGGGATCTCTTTTTATTTCATAATAAATTACATCGGGTAAAAATATAAAAACACTAAAATACTCCCGAATTATAATAAGCCCCAAAAATATATAATTACCCAAAATTACATAAAAACTAATCTAAAATACATAAAATCACCATTTAAGCTCATAAAAACATATGAAATAATGGTATAAAATCCGTCCCATCAAAAACTATAGTACGCATCATACATTTGTTGTTTCAGTGGTACGAGTGTTAAATTGATGTTGGAGCCATAGTACGAGGGGCACAAAAGCAGTTTACTCATTAACTTTCATGATATATTTATGTTCAGTAAAAAAATATACATGTATGTATGTTTCTTGATTAGCAAAAAGAAGACCAACAACAATAGGCTTGTAATTTTTGTTAACAAACAATAGATATTGTTATATAACTAGAAAAATACAATTTTTATATATTAGCATTTTATATAAAACTATATATGTTGTATTATTGGTCCGGTCCGGTCCAAAACCGATGTTAAATTTATGAAATCCGGAACATGACCAATTTGTCGGTTCTTAAGAAATTTAGAACCAGGACCAAACCAAAAGTATTGGTCCGGCCCGGTTTTCATTGGTTCGGTCCGGTTCCGAAATTATTTTGCTCAGCCCTACCTTCGTTCACCTGCAATACCTTTCTTAGAGTTAAGTACCTTTTTCGTCCCTCAACTTTTAATTTTTCTACTTTTTCATCCCCAGACAAATTTTTTTTACTTAATAATCCTTGAACTCACCATTTTTATCATTAAAAGGTCATTCCGTCAGACTCCCGTCTAACAGGCCGTTAAATGTTGCTGACGGGGCGTTTATTTGCTGATGTGGATATTTGAGGGGTAAAATTGCATAATATAAAACTAAGGGGTCTAAATAGAAAATCCCCCACCCTCCTTGAAATTTCTCCCCGATCCCACCTCCAGAACACACACACACACACACACTTCTCTCTCAGCAACCAAGGTTCCCTCCGCCGTCGTCTACTCCTCTTCCCGGCGCCGAGGCCGGCGCCGGTGCCGTGAGCCCGCGACCACCCACAACCCCTTCATCTCCCTTCTCACACCCACCCCTCTGTCCTCACAGCCACAAATCAAAATCTCGAACACCACCTTCATCGCCGACACCCCTTACTCTTCTCCTCTCGTTGATTTAGCCTCCGCCAAACACCCACCCCTCTCGTCAAACACCAACACCATCCCCCATTCCAATTGTCGCCTCCGCCACCGCACACCGCCCCTTCTGCTCCTTCTTCGTCAACATCCAGCAAGCACTAAACTCACCATTGTCCTCCTCTTCCCCATCCCCAGACGTGTATGAATCTACAGATTCGTTTTATGAATGTTGGTCCTTCAGATCTGTTCGTCAAATGATAGGGTTTCAAATTTTTGATTTCTTGTTTCAATTCTATTTGTGCCCAGATCTTTGTGTGTTTGATTTGTGCCAACCAGAGATCATCGCCACCGTCGATTCAAGATTCTCCGTCCGCCCAGCAACATTACTCCGGCTCCGGTCATCTTCTGCGATCATCGCCACAGTCGATCTGTTACAGATCTGGGTTTGATTTCTTTTTGTTTTTGGTTTTATGAAACAAACAAAGTTTCTGACAATGTTATTTAAGATTTTTTTGGTCATTGATTGGTGTTAATGGTGATGTTGGATGGGCGATTTTGGTGGCGTTAGTGGTGATTGGGTGGCTGTCATTTTTGTGGTGGCCGGTGGGTTACTGCTGGGGGAGGTGTTGGTTGACGGAGGGAGATCGTGAAGATGGGAAGATGAATTGTTTTTGTATGATTTACACTTTCACCCCTTCATCTAACTGAAACATCCAAATCAGCATTTCATTGTCTTAGTCAGCGCCACATACGCAAAATGATGATGTCATGATGCCACTTCAACCTTAGTTAACGGCAAGAGGGACGATAGACTGACGGAAGGATGCTTAAGGGAAAAAAAACGTAGTTTGAGGATTCTTAAGTAAAAAAAAATGGTTTGGTGACCTAAAAGTAAAAAATTGATAAGTTGAGGGACGAGAAAGGTACTTTAACTCTACCTTTCCTATGCACCATTCTCACTCTAACATTCTGAAGATAATTCTTATTGTAAGTTTTGTTTTTTTTCCTAAATTCAAAATCATTAACCTAAGGAAATTGCTCTGGCCATAACCCTATGAAAATTCATCCTGAAACCCATTCCGCCATCGTCGAAAGCAATGTCGGTGATTAGGAAGAATTGTTGTGGCTGCTGCCATTTATTCTCTTCAACTCGATCTGAAGCTCATTAATGGTGGGCGCATCTACACAGATCTTAGAACACAACTAGAGATTAACTTGATCTTGGAGATTTTGAATTTAAATCACGAGATCTGATTTATTTTCTTTTGGGTGCAAACCTGGATCCAAGTCCTCTTTTATTTTCTTCCAAGAACGGCTGAAATGGGTATATACAATACAAGTGCATAACAATGCTTATGTATCTATATTAAAGTGAGAAGAAGTTCTTAAGAGTGCTAAAGAGGATCTTAGAGCTCCAGTGGCGTATCCAAGATTTAAGGTGAGGGTGTGCACATTCTTTTGTGGTCTCCCGATTTTTTTTTGGTCCGGTCAGGTCGGCTTAAAACTTTAAATAACAAAAAAAATTAAAATTACACTATAAAAATGCACCAAGAAGGACATCGGGAATAAGAATACTATACTTGTATTATGTTTAACACTCTGCACCCCTCTTCTTTCAAAAAAACAACTTACACCCCTATATATATATAATTTTTTTTTTAATAACTACTCGCTAATTTTTTTTGGAAAATCCAAAGTGTGCAGCTGCCCACCCTGGTCACACACTGGATCCGCCCATGCATAGCTTCGATTTTTCTTCAAAGACTCATAAGGTTTGGTTTCTTTATCTTTTGTGGATTTGAATTATGTGATAATAGGAAACATTGATTTGTTTTTTCATAAATGAGTTTCAGGATATATGATTTGATTTGAGCTGAATTTTAATTTTTAATATACTCCTTCCGCCACTCGAAATAATCCCCTTTAGATTTTAATTTTAGGATTTGTTTTTTCTTTATAACATTAGTTAAGATCTAGGGGGCGTAGTGGGATAATTTAAACTGTAAGGGTGATTATTGCAATTTTGAAAGAAACTTGTTACGTTTTTCATCCAATGTCATTAATTTTTTTAACGGGCCATCCAAAATTACACCTAATTGCAACTAAAAGACACATTCAGTAACCAAACTGTAACGAACACAAATTGAATAACCAATTAAAACATCGTGACAAACTCAGATAACTAAATTGCAATTTGCCCTAATATTTATTTTAGGATAAAGTTTTATTGAAACGAACATTACATAAAACTTGGGGAAACAGAAATGCACCTTGCGGATTCCAAATGCAAGGCTGCCATAAAACCCCATAAACCCCTACGCCGATTAATCAAAATGATAAAATAGAAAAACTGAAAACCAAATTGTGAGAGAATCTAGGGATTCAGAAACAACACAATCTGTTTTATTTGATGATATTCGGGCAGGCGCGAGACGAGAATCCGATACGGAGGTGTCATTTGATTTGATCAGCTTCATTTGATTCTCAACTCTTCTTCTTCTTCTTCTTCTTCAGCTTCCGATGGGTAGATTTAGCTGGATTAATCATTGCCCTAAATCTATAGTTCGTAATTGGCTGGTAATTTCGGAACCTAAGTTTCAAAATTTTATTTTATTGTTCACTTCATTGAAATTATTTATTATGTAATTATTGTTGCAGTTTCGTCAGCACTTGCCGTCTCTTGAATCAGTATCTGGTCAGGTCGATTCGTTCGCATGTCATCAAGTGATCACTCGTCGAAGTAAGAAGCTATTTGTACAGTTTCATTTAAAAAGTATTGTTCTACATTTTTGTTTTTGTCTATTGCATACAAAAACATTTAAGTGTTGCTCCATCCGTGCCAAATTGAATGTCTAGTTTTGAGTTTTAGGGAAATTTGAGGAAGTTGATATTTAGGCATTTTTGTAGCATATAAACATGTACTCCCTCCGTCTCATAAAAATGGGCACAAAATGGAGTTTGCACAGGAATTAAATGGTGAATAGTAGTGAGTAGTTGTTGTGTGAAAAGTAAAGTATGAGAGAGAAAGTGGGGTAGGGAATAGTAGTGGATAGTTGTTGTGAGTATGACAAGTGGGTCCCAATGAATAAAGAAATATATAAAAGTTCCATTTAAGGAAAATGCAACTTATCAATGAGACGTCCAAAAGGGAAATTTGTGCACTTTGTTATGGGACAGAGGGAGTATACCCTTAATGATCTCACCGTATAAGATTATTAGTACAAGACTAAAACTAAAACAATATGATCACCTAGGAGCGGTCATTCATTTTTGTGACTTTTTTTTTTTTTTTTTTTTTTTTTGCCAAAATAGACGTTCATTTTGGGATGGATGGAGTAATTTTTTTCTGTCCTCTGCTACATTTATTTCCTAACCATTGCCCTAAATTTAATTGGTTAAATTTCGTATTGCTGTGGGGGGTAAACTGGTAAAGATTTCACAAATAAAAAGAAAAGACAATGTGGATATTCAATCCAACGTTACTATCAAAACAAGAGAACAAACCACAAGAAAGTGATAATGCAAAAATAAAAAAAATACTCCCTCCGTCCCAAAATGATCTTCAAGTTTGCTATTCAAACTTTTTAAGAATATGAACACTTGCTTCACTAGCCATGCTTTGTTTAGGCACTTTTAAGCTTAATTTGTAGAAATGTGAAGAACTTTTTGGGACAACGAGAAATGGCAAATGAGAAAATCATTTTGGGACGGAGGGAGTACTAAAAAGAGTTTCCCTCCGATTGCCAAGGAGCTCTATGACATGACACCTCTTGTGGAAACTACCAAGACCCACTCAATCTAACTCTAGATCCTTCTAATTATACTAAATACTCTAAAACCGCTCCACTTACTATGCACAACTCTCCATAATTTTTGGTTGACCCGAGTAGGAAACGTTATTGGAGTTTCAAGCTTATTTTTTTGAAGCAGACTTCATGAATGATACAGACTACGGGAGATTCAAAAGAGAATCTGAGAGGTACTTAAACGTAAACAATGAGCACCTAATATTGGATTTCCCCCCAGCATCATTGAGACTATCACATCGCTTCATGTTGGGACTGCCACAATATGTGATGACCTTACATAACTTAGACGTACATTAAACACATTTTAGCTTCTTGTATATTTTTTTTCCTATCAGATTCTAGAATTCCCGGGGGAGTTTGTGAAAAGGTTTGAATTTTTCAGGCCTAAAAGAATACAACAACGAGCACCTATAAGGAACCGTATCACTTTTACTCCATCTTTACATGTATCCATTTGACAAAAAAAACTTACCCCTAAATGATTGTCAATCTTTCAGTGAAGTTACTAAACTCTCCCTTCTCAATCATTATTTTCTAATAAAAAATGGGAATCTTAATGTCACAATATCATGGTATCATTAAGGATATTTATGTAAACTTGCTACTTTAATTGCCTATATTTCAACTCTCTCAAAGTTCAGCCGAAGGAAAAAAATGGACATTCATTTAGTGACAAAACGAGTAACTTTTAGGAGAATCCATTCCTTAAGTTAAGTGTTCAGCAGTAATCTATATCATATCATTATAGTGTCTTTTGTTAATGTGCGCCCTTCTTAGGGATGTTTAAGTAAGGAAGCTATACTCCCGTTGTAGTTAGCATGTTTATTTGGAGTAGCAAAAGTCATTATGTTGGTATTTTAATGTTTAGATCATGCATGATAGTTTTTATCTTAATATCATGCAAAATAACACCGAGTTTGGTAATCTCTGACAATTTGTGTCTTATGTTGTGATGTATGCGATGGGAGGTCTTTAGATGTAGTTCTATTTTTGGGGATACTACTAGGATGATACATGCATTGGGATTACATTTGTTAAAGAATTTTCCAATGATTAGTTGAGTTTCTTATGCATGATCTTTTGATCAGCCTTGTATAATTTTGGTTGCGCTGGGAATACTAAAGACTTTGGTACTGCGAGAGTGCTGCCATTCAATCGCTTCATTCATACTACAGGTTCTTATCCTTGTACACCATAAGTTTCCCACTCATTTCTATATACAGATTGCATTTAGGTTTTGGATTTTATTAGTTTACTTTTGACTTATTTAGCTATGAGTTGATTTCGGTTTGCTCATTTTCCAGGATTTCGTAACTCTAGTAGACGAGATTACTATGAAGTTCTAGGTGTTTCAGAAAATGCAAGCCGGGAAGATATTAAGAAGGCTTTTCATGCAGTGAGTACATGCTGTGATTTTGATTTGATATAGGAAGAGATTCTAAGTATACAATCTGCCCTTTGCTTGTTTTTCTTTACCAGATATTTATTTGTAGATTAGCCCAACTCTTCAATATTCTTCATGTCCTGAGCTCAACATTTCATTTGGATGAGTGTATGGAAGATGTTCTCGAGGGTCTCCTCTAGGGGACATAGTAGTGCATTTGGCTTTATTTTGGCATCAGCTAGGGGTGCCTTTTGTGGATGGCCTCTTCTGTGTTTTAGATGATTTGGAAGCTTTGTTGCTAGGTTTTATTTCTTACTTCTTAGATGCGTAGCGTAATTGTGAATTTGATAATTGAGTTTAACTGAGTAGCTTAATCAGGAGGGATGTACTTGCTAAACAATGTATCTTGTTGAAGATGTGAGAAGCTCGGGGGAAAAATATATACTCCCTCCGTCCCACCTCACTTGAGACCTAAGAGGTGGGCACAATAACTAAGGAAAAAGAATCAAATAAAGAAAATGTGTGGTAGAAAATGAAGAGAGATAATGAGTGGGGTTAATAGTAGGTTGGTTGAATGAATTGTGTGGTGGAAAATGAAGAGAGAGAATGAGTGGGTGGGTTAGATTGGATATAAAATTATAAAAAGATTGCCATTTTGGGGAGTCTCAAGTGAAGTGGGACGGACCAAAATGGAAATAAGTCTCAAGTGAGGTGGGACGGAGGGAGTACGTTTCAAATACTGTAGTATATACATCCTTGTACTAACATTATTGAGTTAGATTAACTTGTATGTGTTTGTGATCATTTTACTTACACTTTGAATTAGGCCTTAACATAGGTTGGGTTAAACTAGTTTAGTTATGCTCAAAGGACTTGGGTATGGGTACTAGTCTAGAAGTAGGATCTGGTGTAAGAGTGAGCTTTAGGATATGCCACTTTGCTCTAAGGGATCCAAATTAGGGTGTGCGTACTTGAACACGACTTACGGCTTTAGTTTTCTACTCCATCGTTGATGTTTCAGTCAGTGGTGAAGCCACAACCAAAGTAAAAGGGTAACTTGCCCCCCTTCACCTTTTGAAATAATGACATTTTGGTAACTTCAAGTTTAGGAGAAAATGGTTTGTTCCTATTACAATAATCAATTTTGTAGTTTCACCCGCTTTATTAAATAAAAAATATACACAATCCAATAAATTTGACCCCCATTTACACCAAATTTAGACACTATCATAGTTATTAAAGGCTCTAGGCGCACCAAGGCGCAAAAGGTGCGCCCGGAGCCTAGGCGCAAGGTGCTAGGCGGGCGCGCACCCGAGTGATGATGCCCGCAAAAATGCCTTAAAATACTAAAAGTATAGTATACATTATACAACATCGAGATAAGCAATAAATGAAATGCAAGTAGTAAATCAAACATACATTATAATTCATAAAAGAAACAAACATAAATAGATGTTCAAACAAGCATAAAGAGAAGTTCAAACCGAATGACTCTAAGTCTAAATCCTATAAAATGATAAGCAGTTGTTAGTTTGAAGGAATTCCTAGTTATTGCTAATCTCATACAAAGTTATGGTGCATGTACATGAGAGAGTCATGGGAGAGGAAAATAGTCACGCATTATGTTTAATTACAATTTAATTGATGGTCGATTGTTGTGCCCGGAGCTAGGCGCACCCAGATTCCAAAACTGAGCCTCTCTGTGCCCGGGGCTTAGGCGCGCCTTTAATAACTATGGACACTATTACAAAAACAAATTATTAAAATGTTTTTGACATTTTAGTATAATCCTGCCTTCGCGTCTGGTTTTTATTCAACATAATGTATATGATACTCCCTCCGTCCCTCTTTAATCTACAAAAATTACCCATTTGGTTGTCCCACTTTAACTTACAAAATCCTAAAATGGAAATGTTTTAATACTTTTAAAATGGTGGGACCCACTTGTCATACTCACAACAACTATCCACTAACTATTTTCCATCTCACTTTCTCTTTCCCATCCAACCATCTACACTCACAACACATCACCTTTTTCACTTTTTCCTTAATTAATGTGCCCAACTCATTTTTTGTAAGTTAAAGAGGGACAGAGGGAGTATAAATTTTCTGAAGTCTTGTGAGTCCATTTGTGAACAGTGAGTTTGATAGCTGATTATTTGAAATTCTAAAAAGATGGCTGAAGTCTGTTGCTGGTTTTTATATACAATTTGAAGAATCCTACAGTGATCACTTCAGCCATGCTCACAATGATTATGTTGAACATGAATGAGACAAGTGATGTCCCTTTTACATAGAAACATAGTGTGTAGGTGTGCGGTCATCTTTATTTATGGAAATATGTATACATTTCATATTATCTTAAGGTCAGCTTAATCATTTTTACAACCATTAAAGCCGTGATCATCTATCGGATAGTTATCTTCTTAATCCTTATGTATACTTAAATGTTATGCCCTTTTTATTTGTTTAAGGCTTTCTGGCTGCAATCATCTAAAATTTGTTGGTGCTCTTTATCGCCCTGTAGCTGGCTAAACAGTATCATCCAGATGCAAATAAGAATAATCCTTCTGCAAAGAAGAAATTTCAAGAGATTAGAGAGGCTTACGAGGTTCGTAGTTGTCTTCTTTACGTATAAGAATTGATTGTTTCTTTTCCTGGGATAGTAGGGGAAATGATGATGTTGTCTTGTTTGTTTGAAAAACTTTGTCCTGTATTACAATTTTGATATGGCTGTGCTTGGAAGGTGAATTCCAGACTTTGCAAGACTCTGGAAGAAGATCTCAATATGATGAGGTGATGGCTGTTTCTGATATTAGCATTTATTAGCTGCATATTGGGTAGGAAATTCACAGCAACTCATTACATGTTACCGAGTTGTTTCTTATGACAGATGAGGAAGGGATCTAGGAGTTCGCGTAATATGAATTATACAACAGGAGGTGCTGAGGGGTTTAGCTATTCCTATCAAACCGAGTTCTCAGATTCATTCCAAAAAATATTTTCTGAGGTATTCCTGTTATTAACCAGGTTAAAATCTTCCTTATGTGTATAAAGGAAAATGCTGCACTTATTACTATTTCGGTCCCATAATGAATGTCCAAAAAAATTTCAAATTTTCTCTTGATCAAGAGCAAGATCAAATTTGAAAATTTATTGGACACTCATTTTGTAACGGAGGTAGTATATATTTTATTGTGAATTCGTGATTAACATTGTCTGAGTTCCTGACAGATCTTTGAAAACGAGAGTGGGAATCTTACTAGCGATCTCCAGGTTAAGTTTGTTCTTCTGTCCTCCCTGGTGAGATTGTTTATTGAGTTATAGCTTCTGACATTTATGGTTTTGGATGTCTCAGGTTGAACTTTTACTCTCTTTTTCCGAAGCAGCTGAAGGATGCACCAAGCACCTTTCCTTTGATGCTACTATCCCTTGTGACTCTTGCGGTGAGTGTTTTTATTAGTCTATCATCCTTGGAGACATTAGCAATATAATTAATCCCATATTATTGTCTGTTATCTTTTTTTGTTCTTTGACTTCATTTTTCCCTATATTTGGAGTTGTTACCTCTATGGTCCAAACGTTCATATTATTCTATGGTCTTTGACCGAGTTCGAAGCAGTCAAATATATGCCTTGGTACCTTAAAAGAGTTTTTAGTGACCTGAATAACCTCTGCCGAGAGAAGACAATGGAAGCACGAAGCTGTTTATGAGATTATGGAACAAGTTCAGGGGATCCTCTGAATGAGTACTTTAAATACCTGACCCCACTTGTAATCAACGTGACTGTTGGAACATGTCAAATAAACTCTCTTTCAAGTATGGAGAATTATTCAGTTTGACATGTTTGGAGACCGCCAAGGATTAAATCCGCTAAGGATTTACCCTTGCCTGTCCCAAGCCAGGATAAAGAATGAGGGTTGCGGTAGGCATGTGACAGCCAGCGTAAAAACTTTGTCATATTTCTTATGACATGAATCCAAATATGAATATTGTTGGGGCGTTCCCTTCACAGCGACGCGCTACACTTCCTAGACCTGGGTGTAGTGATAAGTATGCAAAGGTTGCTAGGTCGTCGCCCGGAAGCGACGCGCCACCTCGGCGCCCGGGGGTGGTGTCAAATATGCAAGGGTTCCTGCATTGCGGACGAGTGCGGGTAAAGAAGCTAGTCCATGGTAGGGGTAAGATTAGTGGGATGCGCTTTGGAACTTGGAACATAGGCTCTTTGACAGGGAGATCAGCAGAAGTGGTGGAGGTTATGAGGAGGAAGATTCACATAATGTGTCTACAAGAAACTAAGTGGGTTGGAGAGAAAAGCTAAAGAAATAGCACCTTGGGGTTTTAAGCTTTGGTATTCAGGAAAAGATAAGGGTAGGAATGGAGTAGGTATCATTATTGACAAGGAGTATATCGATGATGTTGTGGAGGTGTACAGGAAGAGTGACCGGATTATTGGTATTAAACTTGTGGTTAGTGATGAGATTATAACTATTATTAGTGCCTATGCACCACAAGTAGGGTTGGACGCATCTATTAAACAAGAGTTTTGGGAAGATTTAGAGGAGGTTGTGCAACGCGTACCTAGTGGTGAGAAGTTGGTCGTTGGTGGCGATCTTAATGGACAAGTGGGGTCTAGCCGACACGACTTTGAGAGCATTCATGGAGGTTTTGGTTTTGGGGAGAGGAATGAAGCAGGGAATGGGATCCTGGAGTTTGCGATGGCATATGACTTGAGTATAATGAACACTTAGTTCAAGAAGAGAGAATCACACTTGGTGACCTATAGAAGTGGAGGTAATGCGAGTCAGATTGACTTCTTCTTAGTAAGAAATGCTTGTAGAAAGAGTTACACTGACTGCAAGGTTATTCCAGGTGAAAGTACTGCAACTCAACATAGACTTGTGGTACTTGATTTTCGAAGTAGGAGAATTTCAAGGAAGAGAAAACCACTAGTAGAACCTAGAATCAAGTGGTGGAGGCTTCAAGGGGAGAATCAACAGAGATTTCTAGCTAAGATGGACACTACTGGTATTTGGTCGGGTAATATGGAGGATATGGATATAGATTCGACCTGGACTAAGATGGAGCGGAGCATACCATAAAGGAGGTGGCGAGAGAAGTCCTTGGAGAATCTAAAGGAAGTGTGCCACCAAGTAAGGACACATCATTGTGGAACGAGGAAGTAAAACAAGCGATAAAGAGCAAGCGAGAATGCTATTAATTATTGGGAAAATGCAAGAGTGAGGAGAACTAAGAGAGGTATAAGGAGGCTAGAAGAGAAGCAAAGAAAGCAGTAAAAGATGCAAGAGCAAAGGTGAATCAGAAACTTTATGATAGATTGGATACAAAAGAAGGGGAAAAAGACATCTATAGACTTGCTCGTATGAGGGATAAGAGGACACGAGATTGGGAGAGTTAAATGTGTGAAGGATGCAGACCAAAGAGTGTTGGTCGGGGATAAAGAGATAAAAGATAGGTGGAGTTCGTACTTCAATACCTTGTTTAATGGCAATCAAGAGCAGGATATTGGAGATATAACTATCCCTTCGAGTATGATTAATCGAGATTTTATGCGGCGAATTCAAAAGGGTGAAGTGGAAATGGCGATGAAAAAGATGAGATTAA
The DNA here is from genome assembly GCA_026119855.1 of Campanula takesimana. Lineage (NCBI taxonomy): Eukaryota > Viridiplantae > Streptophyta > Magnoliopsida > Asterales > Campanulaceae > Campanula > Campanula takesimana. The sequence continues at coordinate 118,199 of JAOWBW010000514.1, read as the reverse complement.
AGAAAGCCGTAGGGCCGGATGGAATACCAATTGAGGTGTGGAGATGTTTTGGGGAGAGGGGAATAAATTGGTTAACAACACTATTCAACAAGATATGGAGAAGTAACACAATGCCATTGGAGTGGAGAAAGAGTACTCTAATCCCTTTGTATAAGAACAAAGGTGATGTCCAAGATTGTGCCAACTATCGAGGGATCAAACTAATGAGCCATACTATGGAACTTTGGGAAAGAGTGATTGCACAACGGCTAAGAAAAATTGTGAATATTTCGGATAACCAATTTGGATTTATGCCCGGCAGATCGACTATGGACGCAATCTATCTTATGAGACAAATCATGGAGAAATATCGAGATAAAAAGAAAGATTTGCATATGGTTTTCATTGATTTGGAGAAGGCGTATGATAAAGTGCCAAGAGAGGTACTTTGGTGGGCTTTAGTAAAGAAAGGCGTTTCAAAGAAATATATTGATATTATCAAGGACATGTATAATGGAGTTAGTACTAGTGTACGGACAAATGTTGGGAAGACAGAAGCGTTCCCTATCACGATTGGAGTGCATCAAGGCTCTGCACTTAGTCCCTTTCTCTTTGCCCTGATAATGGACGAAGTGACGAGGTCAATCCAAGATGATATTCCATGGTGTATGTTGTTCGCAGATGATATTGTGCTGATTGATGAGACAAAAGAAGGTGTTGAAAGTAAATTGGAGTTGTGGAGACACACTTTGGAATCTCGAGGTTTTAGGTTAAGCAGAAGCAAGACTGAATATATGGAGAGTAAATTTAGCAAAGTTGGAAGCAGAGAGGCAGGAGTGATCACATTCGATGGAAAGATTGTCCAAGCTTCCGAGTTCTTTCGCTATCTTGGATCTATTATCCAAAAAGATGGAGAATTGGATGGAGATGTGGCTCATAGGATTAAAGCAGGTTGGTTGAAGTGGAAGAGTGCCACAGGGTTTCTTTGTGATCGTGGCATGCCAAATAGATTAAAGGGAAAATTCTATCGTACGGCAATTAGGCCTGCACTGCTTTATGGCACTGAATGCTGGGCCGTGAAACAGTGTCATATTCATAAGATGAATGTAGCGGAGATGCGTATGCTACGATGGATGTGTGGGCATACAAGAAAAGATCGATTGAGAAATGAGGTGATCAGGGGTAAAGTAGGAGTTGCGCCCATTGAGGATAAAATGAGGGAGCATCGTCTAAGGTGGTTTGGTCATGTGAGTCGGAGACCGAGTGATGCACCGATTAGGAGGCCTGAAGAGTGGAGAAGTGATAAAATGGCGAGGGGTAGGGGAAGACCCAAACAAACTTGGATTAAGGTGATTGAAAATGATATGAGTTTACTCGGAGTGGATGAAGATGTGGCGTTGAAGAGGCCGGAGTGGAGGGCGAAAATTCATGTGAATGATGGGGGTTGATCGTACTTTTTATTATTATTATTTATTTATTTTATTTTATTTTCTACATCCTTTTCCTCTCTCTCTCTCTCTCTCTCTCTCTCTCTCTCTCTTTCTTCCTTTTATCACGATGACATATGAGGATTCATGTTAGCCGACCCCAAATTATTTTGGGACTAAGGCTTTGTTGTTGTTGTTTACATGTTTGGAGACATGCCTTGTATGACATCCTAGCATCTTAAGTTTATTCGCATCCTACTTGTGAGTCATGCGTAGCAATATCACTATCTCTATCTTTCTGGTTCAGAGGGGCCATCTAATTTGCTGAAAACTGACCTCGACCATAATCTGTATTAGACTGCTATATTTTCATATAGAGAATTCACGCTCAACAAGTTGCATACTCCCTCCGTCCCATTTGAAATTGCAAAATGTTGACTAAAATGGTCAACATAATTATATTTTGACCGAGAATATATGAAAATTTAATAATCCAAATAAAAATTTAAAAATTGTTATTGATACTAATCTTAATGGTGAATCAATAACAATTTTTAAATTTTCAATAAGATTATCAAATTTTCTATAATGTCTTGGTCAAATAAAATTAAGTTGACAATTTTTGTCAACATTTTGCAATTTCAAATGGGACAGAGGGAGTAATAAATTATACATATCTTGCTTTTATGAATACTTTTCTTATCCGTCTTTTCCTGTGACGCAGACGGGCTTGGTCACCCAATGAATGCTAAAACGAGAGTTTGTCAGCATTGTGACGGCATAGGGAAAGTAAGTGATTTGAATATATTATAAACAGTAATATGATCATTCTGCGTTGGAGTTGTTTTCACCAGAAAGCAGCTCTTTTATGTAGATACAAAATCTGACTTCTTTAGTTCCTTTTACTTATTTTCTAGCACTAACATGCATTTATTAGGTTACCATACCTCCTTTCACAGCAGTATGCAGTAATTGTAAGGGATCAGGTAGGATAATTAAGGTATGATGTCCGAGCTGATTAATTAGCTGAATATAATATGTCGATGGAGTATTTTATTTATTTTTTAATTTTATTTTTTATTTTTTTGGTGGGCAGGAGCACTGTAAGACATGCAAAGGAGCAGGGGTGGTTGATGGGGTCAAGAAGGTTAAAGTTACAGTTCCAGCTGGTTGGTGTTGAACTTATTGATTGAATCTCTAAAGCTATCAATCATAATTGGTCCAATTAGAGAATCTTCATACTGAAATTTCCATTATATTCGACGTTCATAGAGTAATGTTAGTTCTTGCAGATAGCTTTTACATGAAATATTCAGTAAGGTCAATATCCGATTTACATGGTTTGGCTTTTTGACTCCTATTATTTTTAAGAAGATTCATTGTGTAAAACTTGCTCGCTTAGGAAAATAGGTATGTCTAGATCAATATGATGGCAGTCAAATCACTATAAAGATAGCTGGATATCATCACCACATGGGGTAGCGGGATCGAAATAATTGGCTACCATTAATAGGTGTAGTTGAAAAACTAATAAAAACCAAAGAAGGAAGTTGCACTTTCTCGTTTTGTTAGCTTGCAATTTTTACACCATCTTGGAATCACTGTAATATCTGTCCTAGCCCATTTGACTGGGTCATTTAAAGAACTCTGTATTCATGGTAGCAGTCTTGAACGCCTGCCGTAGGGGATATTTCCTCTTCCTGTCTCACCCACTAAGAAGTACGTAATTGTTGGTAAATGTTTGGATTTGGGGTGTGTGTTTATCATTTTTTCTAGCTTATCTGTACCTTCCACCCATTTTCTGTTATAGAGCTTGAACGGTGTAGTGTTCCTGGAAAATTTCCATCTCATGGAGACCAAACGAACTTGCTTTTAGCAACCTGACATACAAAGTTCTGAAAATTGTTCATGGAAATATTTTGTTGCCGTAATTGATTTTTGTGGTTTTACATTTTAATTTAGCTTGAACAAAAGCCATTTCGCTTTGGTCATCTTTAGTTGAGTTTATTGATTGTCAGTGTCTTCTCTTTTCAATGGATCAGGTGTAGATTCTGGGGATACTATCCGTGTTCCAGGGGCTGGAAATGCTGGAAAAAGTCAGCCTGGCACCTTATTCATCAAACTGAAGGCACAACTCCGGTTCTTCTATTTTTGGTTATTCTTCATTAGATGCTTGACAATTGTGCTAACACCCATTGGTGGTATAGAAATTCTCATGTCTGAAACTGATCCACAAGTTTCCTCTGATCATATAACTGCTTGTTACTCTCATATTCTGGCATGTCTATGATAATTTTAGCACCAGATGATTAGGAGTAATTGCATGTGAAAAGTTGACATGTACAAACTTGTAATATGTACTACTCAACCCCAAACTGAAAAGGAAAGTCTCTCTCTCTTTTTTTCTTTATGACGGCAGGAGTGTGTAGTACAAACAAACACACACACGCGCACGCACGTTTATGTATCTATGGACATGTGTGTGTGACGATCTTGTCATGATGTGCAATTTATTGGGAATTTAGCTGCATTCGAACACCTATTTATGGGTGTTCATCCCGGATGCAGATAGTTTCCTGACAGATTATGAATTAGTGCCACAGGGCACTTGCTAGCAAGATACACACATTTGTAATATTCATTTGTAATCTTTTTTTATGATAACAGGGGGAGGTACCATGATTCTGTTTAGTTAACTCGATATATATATATAGACACGCACACACACAGACACAGACGCACAAAAACATATTTGTGTAGTGTGTATGTGTTATTTCAGGCGCTAAATATTCCCTTTTCTGGACTCAGGTTGCTGAAGATCATACATTCCGGAGAGATGGTGTGGATATATATGTGGACTGTAATATTAGCTTCTCTCAAGTGAGAACTGATCTCTCCTCTCTCTCTCTCTCTCTCTCTCTCTCTCTCTCTCTGAGTTGGTACATAATTCATTGCAGCTGGTGCTTTATGCTAGTGTGTTTCTCTATCTTGATGTTTTAAACTTGTTGGATATTAATGCAGTCTAAACCATAAAATGCTCGTACTGTATCATAAAAACGCAAAACTTACTATTAGGTAAAGCCTTGAATTTATCTCAACTGCTGTGACCACGCGAGGAGAAAAGAATAAAATTGTTGTTGTGATAGAAACTTGGTGATGGAGAAAGACGTAGTTCACCTCTCGAGAGGACATGATTAATGGTAAAGGCTGGGGGAGATTTCCAACAAATCCAGCATCCTCGGATGGTGCCCATAGTTACAATGTTAAACTATTTGTGGAAATTTTCTCTGTTCCAACAATTTCACTGAGGTTGTTGACGCGGATCAGATTCAGATCTCTGGCGGCTGCCAGCCAGTTAGCTTGCCTTGAAGTCTTTTCGGCAACTTCGAAGAGGGATGTTGGCAGCTGTTGACGTTGGTTCTGAGCCTGAATGTGTCTCAGCAGTGGATAGGCTTACTGCTAACAAAAATCTCAGAACTTTTATCAATCCTTTTCTCGAGATTATATTGCTCAATAGGAAATAAAGGATCAAGACTCTATGATCCGGGTTACATCTGCTGTCAGATGTGCTACACATATTTTACGGTCATGTTAGGTCCAATCTACAATGTAATGAGACCACTCAAGAGGAAGGATTCCATACCAAGCTTTTCCTTAGGATCGGGCTGTAAGGGAGCCGGCAGGCACAATAGTGTCATTTTTTACATCTTCTTGGTGTATATCTAGATTGAGTCAATATAGAAAGGGTTTTGGATTTTTGGGCCTTGATAGCTCGTCGAACAAGTCATCAACTAAGTCACAACCTTTGTAGCTTATTATACTCCCTCCGTCCCAAATGATCTTCACTCTTTTTTCGACGTTACTACGAAGGAGATTTAGCAAATGATTTTATGTTGTTTTAATTATCCTAATGAAAATCTAAAACTTTTTATTCATAGTATTCTTGATGATGTGTCAATAACAAGTTTTAGATTTTCATTAGTACAATTGAGTCAACCTAAAATTATTGCTCAAAAATCCTTCGTATTAACGGCGAAAAAAGTAGGAAGATCATTTTGGGATGGAGGAAGTATGTCTTATATTCTGATCCTTACGCAGACAAGTTAAAGAGTGAACGTAAAAAAATGGTTCAACGTTCTAGTGTTTCTTTTTTATTTTTTGCGAGAAAAACATAAAATACCCTACCTCTGTCCCAGAGTGATAATCTTTGATGGTCAACATAAATGAATTTTGACAAACATTAATCTCAATCTGCCATCAAAAAACTAAATGCGACTATCTTTCCGGGATGGAGGTACTATTTAAGTAAAGCAAATAGTCAACTTACAAACAACTGTTGTCAAAACTAGTGAGCTCTCGAGGCTTAGCAATGCCCATTTTATCCCCATGCAGACTATTAGTTATAAAAGATGGGGGGCTTCTAAACCACATACCCCGAACAGTTGTTCGTATGGTCGCTTTGGCAGCTGATCTTCAACCGTATTGCCTTCACTATAGGCTCATGTTCTAGTTGGGTAACTATATTGATTTTTGAACTTGTATTGGCTTTGAAACGAAGAAACAGCTTTTTGAAAGCTAAAAATGTGGGTAAGTATGTTTCTCACCGGCACCACACATTTGCAAGGGAAAACTGAGAAAGGCATATAAGGGCAGCCCGATGCACGAAGCATCCCAGCGTAGCGAGGTCCGGGGAAGGGTCCCCACCACAAGAGTGAAATGTAGGCAAGCCTTACCTTGCATACATGCAAGAGCCTGCTTCCAGGACTTGCCATATTTACTATAAATCTGCATTTAGTTGATAGTTTCTCATCAAATTTTTCTTGCCAAGTGGTTGTACAACATTAGGTGCAGTTATTGCTGGTAAATGTGATTAAATATAATATTCTCAGTAAACTTTCGGTAGTTGGCAAAGTAAAGATTGGATCTCATTATATTTGAAATCAAAATACAGTGAGATGAAATTACCTTTTAAATAATGATCTCTTATTTGTTGACAGGCTGTTCTTGGTGGTCATATTGAGGTACCAACTTTATCCGGAAAGACGCAACTAAAAGTGAGCTGTTCCTCTAAAGTTTCTGCAGTGCTATTTTAACTCTACTCTCTCTCTCTCTCTCTCTCTCTCTCCCCCACTCCCACTCCCTTCTGGTTGCGGTAGAGTATTTGCTAGAATTATCTCATTTGTCATAGCTATCTTTTGATAATATCTGTTGTCTCAAGGGTTTCATTATTTAGGGGTTTTTGTCTGTGTTGCGTTGTCAGGAAACCGCAACTAAAAGTGAGCTATTCCTCTAAAATTTCTGCAGTGCTATTTTAACTCTATGCTCTCTCTCCCCCTCTCCCACTCCCTCTCCCTTCTGGTTGCAATAGAACATTTGCTAGAATTATCTCATTTGCGATAGCTGTCTTTGATAATATCCGTTGTCTCAAGGGTTTCATTATTTAGGGTTTTTTGTCTGTGTTGGGTAGTCCTTGGGGTGGACAATCTTAAACTTTTGTATAGTAGAATCTAAGGTCTGATGATTTGTCTTGTGCATACAATACAGTACAAGATGGAAGTTCTTAATTCTGGTTGTGTGGGAATGTAGTAACTTGCTGCAAATAAAGAATTCTGGAATAGCACGTAATGTCAAAGTTATATTCAGGAATATATATGCTATTTGTTGGATAAAAGGCTAAAGAAAGCAAAATAATCAACAAAGGCAGCAGTAACAAAAGAAGAAAAATATGAAAGAAAACTTGCATATTAATTCTAAGAACTGATTCTCTTTAAATAGAGAATTCAACAACTAAAAGTTCCTAAAAGACTGGCCATTATCAAGTAACAGGCTCACTCTTTACTAAAAAATAGAAACATACTAACTACTTGCTAAAAAATAGCAACAGTAAAAACAAAACAGAATAAATGCTAAAGACTTGGTCAGCAAGTCCAAGTTTACTTATTTTCAGCATATATTTCCAGCAGATAATGAGGCATACTTCAACACTCCTCCTTGGATCAGTAGCTGCAAACTCCTAGCTTGTCTCGTAGAAACTCAAATCGACCTTTTGGAAGAGCCTTCGTGAATATATCAGCCAACTGGTCCTTTGTTTTACAATAAATCAAGCAAGCTTCACCATTTTTCTGAACTTCTCTTAGGAAATATAGCTTGATGTTAAAGTGCTTGGTCTTTCCATGGAAAACAGGATTGTTAGAGATTGCAATAGCTGCCTGGTTGTCCACAAACACTTTAGTGCCTTCCTCTTGATCCATTTTCAAATCAGCTAAAACTTTCCTTAGCCATAAAACTTGATTTATAGCTGATGTTGCAGCTATAAATTCAGCTTCAGCAGTAGATTGAGCAACTATCTCCTGCTTCTTAGAACTCCATGAAAACACTCCTGAACCGAGTGAGAAGCAGTACCCTGATGTACTCTTCATGTCATCTGTCGATCCTGCCCAATCGCTATCAGAGAAGCCATGAAAATTAAGAGTACGACCATGATTAAACAACACTCCATGATCAAGAGTTCCTTTGACATATCTAAGGACTCGTTTTGCTGCCTTCAGATGCTCTTCACTTGCACAATGCAAAAATCTGGACAGCACACTCACAGCTTGCATAATATCAGGTCTGGTTGCTGTGAGATACATTAAACAACCTATGAGGCTTCTGTAGATAGACTCATTCACCTTTTCAGCACCATCTTCCTTGCAAAGCTTCTCTTTTTGATTCATTGGAGTACCCATTGACTTGCAATCCTCCATCTGAAATTTCCTCAAAATTTGCTTGGCATACCGTTTCTGACATATGAAAACACCTTGCTGATCTTGTCTGATCTCCATTCCAAGAAAGAATGCCATTACTCCTAGGTCAGTCATTTCAAAGACCTTCATCATCTCCTGTTTAAATTGCTCAATAAGAGTGGCATTACTTCCTGTAACCAAGAGATCATCCACATATAGTGAAATAATCAAAATATCAGCATTAGAGTGTTTAACATATAGAGTTGACTCGCTTAGACTCTTTGTAAATCCAAGACTCAAAAAATACTCATCTATTCTGCTGTACCAGGCCCGTGGAGCCTGCTTGAGGCCATACAAAGCCTTGTTCAGCAAATACACTTTGTCTTCCTGCCCTTTCACTGCAAATCCCTCAGGCTGCTCTACATATATCTCCTCGTGCAAGTAGCCATTAAGAAAGGCAGACTTAACATCAAGTTGAAATACCTTCCACCCCTTCTGTGCGGCTAATGCAAGAAGCAATCTGATTGTATCGAGGCGTGCGACTGGAGCAAATGTTTCTGAAAAATCGATGCCATACACTTGAGCAAACCCCTTTACCACAAGTCTGGCCTTGTGTTTGTTGACTGAACCATCTGCATTCAACTTTGTTCTGAACACCCATTTGACTCCAATAACCTTCCTGTCTTCAGGCCTTTCAACAAGCTGCCAGGTCTGGTTTTTCTCGATCATATTCAGCTCCTCCTGCATTGCAACCACCCACTTAGGATCCTTTTCAGCTTCGATGAATCCGGCTGGCTCAAAAAATGCAACATTGCATCTTTGATATATATCAGAGAGCAATCTAGTACCCCTGATTGGAGGATCATCAATGTCTTCTCCTTGCACAAGCGGAGAGTTTCTACTTTCGATTGGAGGATTATGTAGCAGCGGAACGTTATCTATATGCTCTCCTTCGTTTCCTTCCCAACACCATTGTTCCTCTTCCACAAAATGAACATCTCTGCTTACTAGAATCTTTCCATCTTGAGGATGAAAAATTCTATAAGCTTTAGACACGTTGCTGTAGCCAATGAATATGCCGGGAATTGCTCTTCTATCAAGCTTATCTCTTTTAACCTGAGGTACATGTGAAAAACATATGCAACCAAAAACTTTAAGGTTCTTTACAAAAGGTTTATAGCCATACCATGCTTCAAAAGGAGTTTTTCCTTTGACAGCTTTTGTAGGGAGCCTATTCAGCAAAAAAACAGCAGTGTTTGCTGCTTCTGCCCAGAATTTTTTAGGGAGCCCTTTCTCATGTAACATGCATCGAACCATCTCCATTATTGTTCTGTTCTTCCTCTCACTAACCCCATTTTGCTGCGGAGTATAAGGGATAGTAAGCTGGTGTTCAATTCCTGCTTCTTCACAAAACAAATTAAACTGGTTTGACGTGTACTCTTTCCCGTTGTCTGATCTCAAAATCTGAATTTTGCAGCTGCTTTGGTTCTCAATCCAAGCTTTGAACTTCATGAACACTACTGCAACCTCTGACTTGAACCTTAGGAAGTAAATCCAACACATTCTGGTCAGGTCATCTATGAATGCAATGTAATACTTACTTCCTTGTAATGACGGTTCAGTTTGAGGTCCACAAAGATCAGTATGGATCAACTGCAACTTCTCTGATGCTCTCCATGTACTCTGCAAAAATGGCAGCCTTGTTTGCTTGCCATATTGACACGCTCGACAATTGGACAAGAGTTCATCTAGTGGTGGCAGGCCTTTCACAAGCTCCATTTTCTTCATCAGCAGCAATGCTGAATGATTGTAGTGTCCCAACCTCTTGTGCCAAAGCTCGGCACCATTGTTATCTGCAGTAGTGCTATTTGAACTCGAAAATGCAGTTTGCTCCACTTCCATCAGGTCCAACGCAAAAGCTTTCCCCTTCATTTTCACCTTGAACAATTGTTGATCTTTTGCATCCTTGATGACACACCTTCTGTCCTCAAACACAATTTTATATCCTTTTTCAAGCAACTGCCCAACACTTAGCAAATTTTGATTAATTTCAGGTACGTAAAGAACATCAGTGATTGTTTTAGTACCTAAACAACTTTCAATTGCCACTGTTCCCTTTCCTTTGACATCAATGCAGTCTCCGTTGCCGATTCTAACCTTTGATTTTGCAGATTTGTCGAGCTCCTTGAAAAGTTCTTCATCATACGTCATATGATTAGTGCAACCACTATCAATCAACCAGCTTTCACTTGAATTACTTGTAGCAAAACATGTTGCTACAAATAATTGTTCTTCTTCCTCTTGATCAGCAACTTTCGCATCTATTTGTTGTGGCTGCTTTTTAGTCTTGCAAATCTTTGCGATGTGGCCTAGTTGCTTGCATTTGTTGCATCTAACATCAGGTCTTCTCCAACACTTGGAGTGTGGATGACTTCTCCTTTCACAGTACTGACATGGAGGGTAACTTGGCTTGTTATTTCCTCCATTTTTACTGTTATTTGCAGCATCATGTTCAGCAAATTCTTTCTTTACAATCTTCTTTCCTTTTCCACCTTCATTGATCTGCAGTTTAGCTTGCAAAGCACCCTCAACTGAACCTTCATGCCTCATAAGCCTTCTTTGCTCTTGAGCAAGCAAAGCATTCAGCAATTCTGCTAAGGTAATACTTGACATATCTTTACTATTTTCCAGAGAGGAAATTGTTATCTCAAACCTTTCTGGAAGAGTTACGAGAATTTTCTGAACAACTCTGGAATCGGAAAGTTTACCTCCAAGCAACCTTACCCGATTAGCAATGCTGAGAAGTCTGTCAGCATACTCCTTCACAGTTTCTGACTCCTTCATCTTCTGCATCTCAAACTCCCTGATCAGATTCAGCACTTGCATCCCTTTGACCCTCTCATCGCCTTCGTACTCTTGCTTGAGGAAGTCCCAGATTTCATTTGCTGACTTCAAGGTCATAATTCTGGTAAAAATTGTTGGAGAAACGGATGAAAACAAACATGACTTTGCTTTCGATTTCCGCTGCCTTCTTTCCTTGTGGTTCTTGATTTGAGCAAGAGTTGGGTTGTTTGGTAAAGGAGGGACTTCATAAGCCTCCTCTACAGCCTCCCAGAGATCACTTGCATCAAGGTAAGCCTCCATTCTAACCGCCCACACCTGATAATTTTCACCCGTGAACACCGGAGGAGCAATAGCTGTGAAAGGTGTTTCAGAATCCATAGCAGCTGATGGGTTTTGTTGAGCAAGATTTTGAATGTGGGTTACCCTCAAACTCTCACAGTCCCTCAAGAAGAAATAGCTCCGGTACCAATTGTTGGATAAAAGGCTAAAGAAAGCAAAATAATCAACAAAGGCAGCAGTAACAAAAGAAGAAAAATATGAAAGAAAACTTGCATATTAATTCTAAGAACTGATTCTCTTTAAATAGAGAATTCAACAACTAAAAGTTCCTAAAAGACTGGCCATTATCAAGTAACAGGCTCACTCTTTACTAAAAAATAGAAACATACTAACTACTTGCTAAAAAATAGCAACAGTAAAAACAAAACAGAATAAATGCTAAAGACTTGGTCAGCAAGTCCAAGTTTACTTATTTTCAGCATATATTTCCAGCAGATAATGAGGCATACTTCAACACTATTGCATTGTATGGATTTCTAAAATAGAACTTCTGATGAAATTCTTGATTTGTTAGGATTGGTGTGGTTAGATTTGATTCCTCAGATGTAACGGAAAAATATATCTTTGGGACACGCGTGTCATCTGGCATGCCTTCTATATATGGGAATGGAAAGAAAGCTTATGTTAAGACACTTTACTGAACGGAGAAGGGACTATAGTTGCTCTGTCCGAAAAAGTTGACAAACTGTTTTTTCAAATTTCTGTGATTTTACTTCTTTGTACATCTTTAAATGCACCGACTTTGTATCTCCATCTAGTAGGACATTTTTTGGGGAAAATTAAAGAGGAAAAAGGGACTATTCTCTTGGATTGAGTAGTATTTATGAGGGAGTCCATGGGGTTGAATATATGTAGCATATGTTCGGTTATTACGAGTATGTTGCTTTTGCTTAAGAGATGGTAAGGAAAGCATAGGGGTACATGTTATAGGTATTACTTTCCCATCAAAGACATAATTTGATGTGTAGAACCAACTTGACCCTTGATAAAGATAGGTTATTGTGCAAACCCCAAGTTGTTCATGGCCACTATGGCTAGTGAGATGCGAGCACAACAAGCAATAGTCTTATTTGTTGCTATAGTTTTGAGATTTGCTGCTGCAATTTACTTAGTAATCCATTTCCAGTTTTTGGCTTTATTATATCTCAGTAATTGTATTGGTAATACGAAATATGTTATTCCTTTTCCTCTTTCCACCTTTTATTTTTATGATTGATTTCGACTTTGGTTTGTAATTTGTTGACACTCTAATCAAGTCCATATGAATCACATTAATGTTGTTCAATATCCTCCTGTTCTCATTATTTATGTTCGTTTTTCTTTAGATACCGAAGGGGGTTCAGCATGGACAGCTCACAGTATTACGAGGCAAAGGTATGAATGGAGTATTGCAGGTTTTATCCTACTAAAGTTTACAATCTCACCCAGTCCCTTTTGTCTTTATTTATCCTAACACATCTAAACTATCTCAGGCTTGCAGAAGAATGGTTTTTTTGTAGACCATGGAGATCAGTATGTGCGATTCTGCATTAAATTCCCAACGTAAGCATCTATTTGCTTGTTGACTTAAATTTTCTATAAAAACTATGTATCATAGCATGCCTATTTTGCTTGAGAGGAGGTTGATTAACAGTGGGCCATATGATACTTGGATTGACTCTTTATGGCTGTCATAGAGAGAGCGTTCAGTTCCATGTACCTACATAAACAAGACTGCTTACAACATTTCTTGGAGCTGCTCACTACTGCCTGACATTGTTCAATTGTAATGATCCAGTAAAAGTTCGTGTACTGAAATTCCATTCCCGCTTAAATGCCTATGATTTTTTTGTACATTATCTAATCATTTTCATTTAAATTAGTACTTCCTTTGTCACAAAATGAATGCCCAATTTCAGGAAATCATTTTTTTCAAAAATAATTTGTCCCTAAATGATTTTCTACTTTTTTTTTTTTTTTTTTTTGTCATAAACGTTTGAAAGTGAAGCAAGAAAATTCATACATATTTGCGACCAAAATTGAACTATTTTTTTATGACCAAGTGAAAAATGAACATTCATTTTTGAATGGAGGGGAGGGAGTAATTAACAATGAGATGGAACATCGTGACCTGATTGTTTCACCGGTGCCTATTGATTTATCTATGTTTCTACCACCTTCTCTCCCTCTCCCTCTCTCACACACCCCCCTATTTGGGCCAACTAACTAGCAGTCTTTGCATGTTCCTTGTTATGGACTTGTGGGGATTGGAGGCACACCGGGAATGAAGGTTTGAGTGTACATGGAAGAAAGGGAGCAAAATCACGTAGAGGTACTCCGAACCATGCAATTTCGGGCAACGCAGAGAAAAGGAATAACGGGGGCCATACCGCTGCTTGGGGTTGCCGCATAGGGGCAGGAAACATTTTTTTTTTTTTTGTGTGTGTGTGTGTGTGTGTGCGGAATTCCTTTTGGTATAGGGACTACAGAATCTTAAGGGTTTTGGTTTGTATCCTATATAAAGCCATGTGAGGGCCAAAAACCGTGTGTTCCGAGAAATAGAGCGAGAGAGAAGCCGTACGATCCACAAGAGAGCCAAAGGCAGGCCTTTGGGGGTGCCCTTAGGGCACTCTACGGCTGTCGAACGCATGTCTAGGGGTTAGTATGTGTGTGTGTGTTTACATAAAAAATTGATGGCTTAAGAAAGTGCATGGACTTTATTGTAACATGACAAATTGTTGATATTAGGGAATATCCTTGCTTGATAATGTTCCAGACGTAGTCCGGTCTTGTGACAAACTGGGCTAGCAAATACTGTGTTCTTTCTTGTTTATTGCTTTCATATGGATTGATGTATGCACATTGTTTCTTCCATGCGCACCTAGTATGGGAAAGTACTGGTAAAGGAATTAAATCCCCAATAAATGGTATCAAAGCCACTAGTTAGGGAGATCACGATTGTCTGAATTGATTGGAAATGCCTGCTAGATACGTAATAAGGGGTTCTAGTAAAACGACGGAGGGTCGCATGGCTTCAGCGTGCAACCAAGATGCGAAGGTGGCGAAGCCGATTAGGCCACATTTCAAAATTAAATTTTCTCAAAGATTCGAGTATGTTAGGTAATAAGGTGATGGTTCAAGCTGCAACAATAAGGAACACGAAGTCACAGACATCAGGATGAGCGGGATCCAGAAATGTGGAAACAATGGTTTGCTAGGAGGACATGAATAGACCAAGCCCGTGTCAAGCATGTGGATTCACGACGTTCCTGGACGAAAAAATGGAATAGACGAGCGGGGATGATCACAAGTTGGATTACACTGAGCGAAGGCTCAAAGCAAGGGAATTTAGGCAGCTAGGTTGAAGCCTCGCTCCACTTCAACTCGTCTTGGTAGGCTTGGCATAGTCGCAGTAATTCAACTCTAGGTGTTTGATGTATTGGTAACCGTGTTTGGGTGTCATTCATGGGTGTGAGCTTGACAGAGGTAGTCATGGGAGTTGGATTGTCTCTAGGTGGGAGATTGTTGTAGTTGGAGCCAAATCGGGAATGACGCGGAAGAAAGGGAGCGAAATCACGTTTAGACACTCTGAATCCTATGCGGCCGCATAGCTTACGAAGAGCATACAAATTCGGGCAACGTAGAGAAGAGGAAAAACGGTGCCACGCGGCCGCAATGAGCGGCCATGTAGGGGCGGGAATCCGTTTCCTTCGTTCTTCCGAATTACGTCAAGCATAGGGTTTAATCAGTCCATTAGGGTTGTGGTCTGTGTCCTATATAAAGCCAAGTGACGGCCAAAGCGGGTACTCCATGGATGGCCGAACGCATGTCTATGGGTTATATGTGTATGTGTGTGTGTGTGTGTGTGTGTGTGTGTGTTTACATATATAATGTGATGCACCCATGAAAAGTTTATGCGCTTTATTGTAACACGACATATAGTTGACATTGGTAAATATCTTTGCTCGGTAGTACCCTCTGACGAACTGGAAGAACAAATATTGTGGTCTTTCTTAGTTATTGCTTTCATATGAACTCATGTACGCATGTTGTTTCTTCCGTGTGCACCTAGTATAAGATTGGTAATGCTAAGAGACTCAAATCTCCAACAGTACCTAAATATATGCCTGATTGTCTCTGTGGATATGATTACATGTTATACTATGATGACATTAATGTATAAATGAGCTTTTGTAGATCAATATAAATACATATTATATGTCGAGATGAGATTTAACTTGAACATTATGGCAATTTCTTTTACTTATCAGAGACTTGTCTTCATATTGAAGAGCTAACATATTAATCTAGATTAGTAGCAGAAAGAAAATTATTCTTGGTATCATATTATCATTTGGAATATTTATTGCCTATCAATGGAGGCTTATGCGGTAGTAGAACTGCTGTTTCAAGGTAGAAGCCCCGGGTGACATACTTTTGGAAAGGAAGTCTTATTAGGGCTATAACTACAATGTTGTTGACCTTCATAAACACCAACTCCTAACATTCAAAAAATGAGCCATGCCAGTTATTGGTGTATTAGTAACTTCGTAGTTGGTTTGCAAAGCAGATTTTTTGGATTTGCATGTAGAACTGTCCTATTCTTTTTTCCAAGTTTCTTTTGGTATTGGATTAGAACCAAACTGACTCTAGTGTATGGTGTAAAGAACATGCACAGAAAAGAAAAGAAAAGAAGTGGTGTGTATTTCCCCTGGTTTCTACCGTACCAATCAGCTTAATGATTTCCCCCTTAATTAATTTCACTGTTTGGTTTTGTCAGTTGTGACGATGCCTATAGAGTTTTGAAGGTGAGGCTGATTACTCCGCTTTTTCTGCTTGTCTTTTTGTTACAAACCCATAATGCATTGAACCCGAATTCACTTAAACATGATCACAAAGCAAATGATGGAGATATTCAGTTTTAAGGGCACTCCATAGTCTCTGGGAGAAGTTATGCTTATATGATTAGATTTCTCTTGTGCTCTTGTGGAACCCCATGTCCAGTAACAACCCCCCCCCCCCCCCCCCCCCAACCCAGGGCGAAATAAATGATCTTAATTAAGTTTGTGCTTTATTGTAGTGTGATAAATGAACGCCAGCGTGCTATATTGGAAGAGTTTGCCAGGGAGGAGATTGAGCAGGCGAGCAACATGTCTCTGTCAGAAGAAAATTGGTTAGTGTTTCTATACAGTTTATATTCCTTAGAAACACATGATAAGGTGTTAATTTCTGTTCCTAATGAAAATAAACAGGCATCTCTCTCTTGCTCTTTCTCTCCGACTATTACACATACGCAAGCACACGCACTCACATTCCTTACTTTAGGGGTGGTGGTGGTTAACTAGTTCACACCTCAGAATAAGTTAATGTGCCTATTCCATTTTCTTGTATGGCCTCAGATCATACAAACTTAGTGATGCAAAATTTTGAGCCTTACTCAAATACAGGGAGTATCAAATTAAGTAGCTCCTCGTATATAGTGGCGAAGCCGGATTTTTTGGAAAGGGGGTCAAGACTATTTTTGGGATAATTATTATAGTCGAGGTATTCAAATTTATTATTCAAGGGGGTCAAAATAATAATTTAGTGCAAAATTTACCTGAAATTATTCATACTTTTTAGTAGTAAAAAGAGTCTTTAAAAATTAAAGGTGGTAAAATCGACACGTTTCCCAAAATTGAAGGGGTTGAGTGACCGCCTTCCCACTAATGTGGCTTCGCCACTGCTCGTATAGGCTTACCTTTCAACTGGATGTCATTGGGTCCTTTAGTTAATCATTGTAAATGTGATGAATATCTGGAACTGCTCAACAGGCTTTATCAGCAGCTATCTACTGGTTGAACTTACAGGTGGCAGCGTATTCTTGAACATGTTACGTCCCCCAAATTTATCATGGAGTTCTCTGTGGTCATGCTGATTCTCCTGTTGGTCAACAAAGTCCTGGCATGAATGTTGCTACCTAGTGATCTCTTTGACAGGGATGGCAACCTTTCCCCGAGTCATCGTTCCTTGCAGGTGTTGCCAGTCAGATATCATACCCGCTTTTGAAAAGATAAAAATTCACCATTTATCTAGCATATTGATGTGCCTGCTTTTGAAAAGATAAAAATTCACCATTTATCTAGCATATTGATGTACCTACATATTCCCTTTCTGGGAAGATAGTCCCATTTGTGTTTTTATGGTCAACTCATCTGAATTTTTTACCATAGTTTTATGAAACTCCAATTATCCTTATGCAATTTGAAAAATTGTTTGTTGATAGTATTCCCAATGCTGAATCAATAACACGTATTAAAACTGCACAAGGATAATTAAATATTCGTAAAATTATGGTTAAAGTCAAATTGATTGATCTTAAAAAACAAACGAGACTATATTTCTGGACATAGGAGTATATCATTCTTTTTAAGGCTAGTGAAATGTAGACATTGAATGATAAACAAGTTTTGTAGGGGATTACTCTGTCTATTTGAAATTACAAAATAAATCATGGTTGGATTAGTTGGTACTTATTAGTAACTGTAATTTTCTTTATCGCTGTTTATTGTTACTGCATCTCTTATCTTTCAAAATTTGTTTTCGAACGCTAATTGCGCAACCTTCAGTTCCTTGTACTAAACTGAGATGTCCTCCCTCTCCCTCTCTTTCGCTCGTGTGTGTGTGTGTGTGTGTTGGGGGGGGGGGGGGGGGGGGGGTGATGCGTTATAGTTTAAGACTTTTATATCATTCTTGTTTTACTTGCTAGATTCATTTTTCTTGTGGTGCAACACACAAGGATTCAAATATTTCTCATCGATTCATCTTTACATCAAATATACTTGCTTTCATATGAATTCATGTACGCATGTTGTTTCTTCCGTGTGCACCTAGTATAAGATACAACTAACTATGACAAGGGTTTTTATTATGGTGGGGATAACCTTTAAATCCATGGTTAACTATGTGGAGTTGATAGAAGATTTGGCAAATGAGGTTATATGTGTTTGACTTCCAATACGTTTAATTTTCAGATCTGTTTTCAATATGTCTTTGTATTATAGGGTTATATCACCATGTTGATTATACCGTTGATTGTATTTGTTGATTAAATGGTTATTCATTGAACTTACGTATATGATGGGTGGTTTATTTTGTTGATTATTGAATATGAATATAGGACTAACAATAAGGTGGGTACATCGGAATACCTCTCATTGGACTAGTCCTATTTGCGTTTGCGGAAGACTTTCGCTTGTGCTACAAACGATTGTGGCTGCAATCACCATACTTTTCTCGTTGAGCCCATACCACAAAGTCGGGCATCTAGCTATGATTCCACACTCATCATCCAAGGCTTGCGATGATAGCCTAGAGAGAATAATTTGGCTGAGATCTATATGGGCAGAGAATACATGTTTTTGGGTTCACGGGACTCTATATATTTTAGTCCAAGAGCCTAACACAGAGTTATAGTCCCTTATGGATTGTATGTAGTTATCTCATCTAAAAAACTTAGTCTTATCCCAATTTGAACGTATCATAATGGGACTAAAAAGACTAGAGTCCAACAATGAAGATTTACATCAAAATATTTCTTTTGGGTACAATGGAACTAGTTTTGGGGTGGGTGATTCAGGCAGTGTACCAAGTCAACAATCAGTTTCCGTGATCGCTTTTGCTAGTAAAGATTATGTTGATTTTAATAGTCTTCATTTGGATCCTCCACTTACAATACATTTTTTTTTTCCCAAATCAAGCATATGATATTTGAAGATACTATCTGAAAAAAGATCCTTGTCAACCCCACAATTTTTTTTTTCAAATTAAGCATATGATATTCGTAGTGTGTTTTTGGGAATTGCAAAAAAAGAAAGTCAAATGATTGCTCATGTAATTCAAAAGGAAATTGTTTAGTGTTATGATTAAGAGATAACACAATAATTCATTGAGGAGTTTTAAAGATGATTATTTTTCATTGATGGTTGATGAGTTTAGTGATGTGTTGTCTCGGAAAGAACATTTGGATGTGGTTTTGCAATTAACTCTTGTGGATATGTAAAAGACCTGTTCAGTTATTTTGGAGACATACGCTTTTTCTATTAAATCTGCTGCAGATGGTGTGTTAGTTAACTTGATTTGAGCTTGAAGAAAATTTGGGGTCAGGGCTATGATAGGCTAGTAGTATGACACGTGAATTCAATTTCTTGAAAACTTTGAATTTGAGAGAAAATAAGGCTCAATATTATGTTCATTGTTTTGCTCATCAGTTACAATTAGCTCTTAATACTGTGGCTTTACATTATGATGATATCGAGGATTTATTCAGTATGATTTCCACCTTAATGAATGTTGAGAATCTAGTAAAGATAAAGGTATGATTCGAGTCAGCGAAGCTACAAAAGTGTCAGAAGGAATCAAGAATGGTTTCATTTAGACAAGTAATATCTTTCGAGGGGTGCAAATACACTATGAGGGTCTCATTTCAAATTATTGTTGAACGTATCTCCCTCGTTTTCTTCTATTGTTGAATTTCTTGATGTTGTTTCACATGATACTACAGAATCATCAAAAGTTCAAGCACGTGGTCTAATGAGATATTCACAATCATTTGATTTTGTCTTTAATTCACAATTGATGCCGACTATACTTTGAATCACAAATGAGTTGTTACTAGAATCGCAAAAGAAAGATATATATTTTGAATGCTATGAAACTTGTTAAAGTGAGGAAGGAAAGATTGAAAACTACAAGAAGTGGTGGATGAGAATGTCTCCTAAAGAAGGTATTTGAGTTTTGCAATAGGAATAAAATTTATTGTTTCAATTTGAATGTTGATTATGTTAATCGTCGCCGTTCTCACCATAAGACACATGTTACCAACAATTTTCTTATGGGCAAATTGCAATTTGGTTCCTGACATTTACAAACTTTTGCAATGTTACTCCCAACAGTTTTTTTTCGCCAATTGGTTCCCAACATTTACATTTTTTTGCAATGTGGCTATAAAAGTAACTGAGCATTAGTTTTCTAACAGATTTTATGTCACGTGACTAGCATATGACGTTTTAAAGGACGTTTTAAAATATTCGTAAAGCTACACATATCCGATTGATATGATTCTTTTTTTATATTGAAACTAATATTTAAATCTACAATATAATTTTTTTTCGGAAATTTGTTGGGTACCTAAATTATTTTTACATTTAATCTTAATTTTAAATATTAAAAAAATAAAAAACACGTGAAATATACTCTAAAAAAGATATTAGCCCAAGTATGTTTCATATGAAATAATTTCTGTATGTATCTTTCCTACAGTTTATTTTTCTCCACCCCTCTGCCACTTTCCCGCAACACCCATTCCACATACACTCTTCCCTCGATTCATCGTCCTCTTCTTCTCCCTTTTTTTCTATCAAACATTTTTACGAACTGATAATCTACATATAGAATTTACTTCATATGGAACATATTTGGGCTAATATCTTTTTTAGATTATATTTTACGTGTTTTCTATTTTTTTAATATTTAAAATTAAAATTAAATGTAAAAATAATTCAACTACCCAATAAATTTCCAAAAAAAATATATGTTGTAGATTTAAATATTAGCTTCAGTTTAAAAGAAGAATCATATTAATCGGATATGTGTAGCTTTAAGAATATCTTAAAACGTCATGTGCTAGTCACATGACATAAAATCTGTTAGAAAACTAACGCTCAGTTACTTTTATAGCCACATTGCAAAAAAATGTAAATGTTGGGAACCAATTGGCGAAAAAAAACTGTTGGGAGCAACATTGCAAAAGTTTGTAAATGTCAGGAACCAAATTGCAATTTGCCCTTTTCTTATCGTGTGGAGTGGTTTATGCCATTATGGATCTTTAAAATTTGGATATTAATGAAGGGTTCGAGGTAAATTCCAAGTTGATTCTCTGTGTTGCTAGTTTGAATCCAAGAAATTGATAGGTTGGCTCAGCTTATCTGAATGACTTCTCTTTAGTTGAATCTATGACTCTTGAGTCTCAGCTAGAGACATATATTATGGAAGTACGATCGGATGACAGATTTGGTCAAGTGGATGGCCTTGCGGATTTTTGTTTACTTCTAGTGGAAACAAGAAAATACACGTTGTACTCATAGGTGTATCAACTGTTGAAGTTTTACCAATAGTAGCTGCAAGCCAAGAAAGATGTTTGCCTGTAATGAACATTGTCAAGACCGATTTACGAAATAGAATTTGTGTTTGATTTTTAAATTAAAGTCTTGTATGTTTTATTGAAAACAATTTGCTTAGTAAAGATACAAATGATGATATAAAATGTTTGTGAATTTGTGCACCCATTGTCAAGATATCCTAGAGGAAATGAATTCTCAATTAATAGTTTGAATTGAGATTCAAACAATTAATTTTTAATTAATTTTTTTCTCCCTGCCACTATAAGTATGGCTCATCTTTTATTACATATGACTTTCAATTTGATGGTCATCTATCAAGATGGATTCATACATTTTGCAAGCTTGAAAAAAAATTCTACCAAGAGAATTCATCACTATTGTAACATACCTAGTGAAGCACCACCAGTTCTGAAATACTTATCTGCCATCCACATGGCTGAAGGAACATTTTTCTTAAATTGGGTTTTGTTTTAATTAATGAATGCCTCAAACTACTATAAGAGTGTATTTGAAAGAGCATTTGGTGGGGATTGAACCCCTAACCTTTCAAATAATGGATTTGAAAGCACCCGTTCCATTTTACCATACCTCACTTATCTCTACTGGTATCAATATGTTGGTTCATAATCTGGTAGATATGATGTGGCTCATATGTATACCACTTCCCACACACACCTTTCATAGAGGCTCAAGATCTCATAGTTATAACACTACTAGAAATCGTACTTTCTCACAAAATGAATTTCTCACCTAAGCCTTGTTTTTGTCAACTTAAATCTAAGGTGACAAAATTGGTCACAAAAGATTTTTCACCCAAATCTTGTGTCCTTAGCCTTTAGGTGATCAATTTTGGGTTCGTCATTTCGAAACCCAACGATAAATTTCTAGTGACAAAGGATTATCGCCTAAGATTTTTTTATGTGACAAATATCTATTGGCCACGACAACTATTGAGACAATCTTAAGGTGATCAAACTTGGTTAGGTAAGATGTCTTTGGTAACCAGCTTTTTGTTGCCAAAGCTGTCTCAGAAAATATTTTGGGTTAGTCTTTGGTAATAAATAAATCAAAGATATCCAAGGTGACGAATGTGAACTTTGTCACCTTGAATATTTAAGGTGACTAATGTTTGTATTTGTCACTAGAGGATAGTGTTAGGCAACTACAATGTTGGTCACCAAAGGATTTGTCACTTCAAGTTATTCTTAGGTGAGAAGATTCGTAATTGTCATATGAAGTGTATTATTTCCTTTGTCGCCATAGAATTTGTCTCCTTAAGGTGACCAAAAACTTTGTTTGTCATTTAAGGCTCCTTTAACTGTCGCAAGAGATTTATTCTAGCGACAACGTTAAATTTGTCGCCTAAAGTCTCTTAAGGTGACTGAATCAGGTTGGCTGCCTTAAATTGGTTGCCTAAAATGCTTTTTCTAGTAGTGTTATTTGGTCCGTTCAGAGGTTCGTTCTTGATTCCTTTGTTATTTGGTTCAAGGAATGATGTGCTTGTAAAAGTAATGTGGTTCTGAAATGCCTTGTAATAAAGTGTGTGTGTGTGTGTTTTTTTTTTTTTTAATAATAAAGTGTTGAGTAACAATTTTCTATCCAGTTTCAAGTTCCTCTCAACCATCTATACAAAATTCTGAAAGTTTCTGCAACACAGCATGCTCTCTTCCTTTCTTGAGATTGCAATTCAATGGATTTACAGTATCCCACCATAGCTAAAATCATTTACAATCATTGTAGATTCCGTGTTTTGACCTAATAACCACTAGGCGATGGTCATGTGTGTAACGACCCGGACCCGCAGGCCCGACCCATTACACAAGCACCACCTACTGGACCATTGATCAACAACAACTGGGTCCACTTGGCTTACCACAGGCCCACCCAAAAGTCCTTAGATATGTTGGTGCCCAATGGTAGTCTTGTGGTACTTAAGTACCACTCCAACTTTCATTTCCCACTCCATGTAGGATATCACAATCTCCCCACCTTGGATCCTTGCCGTCCCCGGCAAGGCCCACTTGGATCGGAACCCCGGGCAGTGTTGGATTCAAGAGGTCGCTCGTACAGATTCAAGAGGTCGCTCCCACCGTCTCTGCGGTATGCACTTTGTTCCGCACAGCACTCTGCTTTACACTTCCGGCCGGGACCGAGTATCTGACAGAGATCCTCGATTTACATCTAGATTTTGGCAGGCTCTTCAGGGTGCTGTTGGTAGTGGTGCCCTAGGCACGTTTTGTAAACGTTGTAATTGTTATCATTTATTTCATATCAATAAAGAAATGTTTTGATTATTATTGTTGTTCTTGTTTACTTATAATAATCTCCGTCCCTAGTACTTGTTAAGCACTAGTATAAAGGCTAAATGATCATGGGATGATCATGTTAGATTTATGGGTACTTGTTTGGAACAAGGTACTGGACATGACCCGCTCTATGAGATTTATGTCATGGTCTATGTCGTACATATATCTCATATTAGTTATGTCATTTGAATCCTTAGACATGAAGTTATTATAGTCTTCCACTTGATGAACATTATGTTTGACATATTCAAACGCTGCCTTTAACCAGATAGTTATAAATGGTATGATTGGCATAATCGGATTCACGTAGGAAAGAATAATAAGCTAAATGGATTTGTCCCTCTTCGGAGAGATGTCAAGCTTGGGCCTCTCGTAGGAATGATGTTGATGAAAATGTTCGGCCGGACTCAAATGAATTGATTGGATCAATGTCATTTGGATTATCAACATATTCGGAATCGAGAAGGTATTGAACAAAACAAGTTGACTGTTTGACCATGACTTGTGTTCAATGACATCGTGGACAAAAAGATTATGACATGTTCTAAAGGAATGCGAACTTGTATCTAGTTATACTATTTGGGTAGGTATGACGGTTTGCTAGAACCTAATCATATCTTATGGTTTCATGTTCGAACCCATTTCTAACTTAGTATAATCATAGAGGGTCACACACAAGAGAACGAATCTTTAAAAGGACTATATTGGAATTTTGAAAATTCTGGAAATCTGGGGAAGTGGGCGACCGTACAGTATGGACTGGGCGGCCGCACACTTAGCTCATTTTTGTACCAGTTTGTTTCAGATAGTTGTGCGACCGCACAGTGGATTTTGGGCGGCCGCACAGTACTGTCGGGTGGCAGATTCCTAATTTGATTAGGAAACGAATTTTGGACGATTTTTGACACAAGTTTCTTATTTGGAATATGTCCTACTTGTGTATAAAAGACCAAATTCGGCCAGCACTCTTAACCAATGTTTGTGTGAGTCTCAAAAGAGTTTGAGAGAGGTTTTATTTTGTTCTAAGACATCTTTGATTGAAGAACAAAATAACACATAAATAAAATTCCATATAGTCATATTAAATTGTGAAAGTGTGTTTCATAATTTTGGTCTAGCAACCAAGATCAAGAAGCTCCTTGATATTCGTTCGTGGTGTGGATACCGCTAGAGGGTGAAGCTTATCATCTTCGAAGTTCGTGTTCTTACTTTTGTGATTAAAGCTTCAAGTTCTCCACCAAGATTAAAGCTAGAATTCAAAGTCATCAAGGGTTAGTTTTTCCTCTATTCATATTGTTGTATTTGATTTAATCATATGAATGGATCTATGGGCTTTGGGTTTCATAAATTTTAAATGCTAAATTCCGCTGCGCATGTGACTACGAAACCCAACAGTGGTATCAGAGCCCCGTTCATGTTGATTATTTCAATACCTAGATCATGTTATGTGTATATAAATTGTTTATGTGCCTTCCATGATATGAATATTGGAATATATGATGTTTATGTGTTATGTGATTTTATGTGGTTTATTGTTTTGCAACTTTAATCGCACGATTCAATCGCAATAAATAAATTATGGTGGATTCAGAATTGTTGATTATTAATTTTTGATTGGATCAAAGTTTTAATAATCGAGGAAAAACAATTTTGAGACAAAATTTTTAAACTTTGAAAATTCTGCACATTCTGATCATCGTGGGCGACCGCACAGAAGATTCTGGGCGGCCGCACACCTTTGGGCGACCGCACAGGTCTTTTTGGGCGGCCGCACAAAGGGATCAGAAATTCTGATTTTGGTCAAAAACAGAATCTGGAATTTTTCGAAAAATTCAACAAAACCAGTAACAGAACCAGTCCAGACCTGCTGATCTGGAATGGGTTTTGGGTAGTTGGTTTGTGTGTGGATTTTGGGGTTTGATTTTCCTATTTGTTTTAGTCTTGTGATTCTAAGATTGGTTCAAGGTTTGGATGGATAATCTGCGTTCATCGAGATTGTGTTTCCTAAACTTGATCGCAATCAAAGTTTCAAAGATAAAACGAAGTTAGAATTATGAAGAGTTCATAATTGCTAAAATTGAGAAACAAAGTTCTTGATTCAAAGATTGGAGTTCCATGTGGAATTGTGGATGCAATTGGCCTACGTTCATCGAGACCATCTATTGCTTAGTTTCGGCCACATGGACTACTTTCTTGGTTTTTTGAATTAGTGCGGGATTGTGGTTGCCTAATGGCTTAGTTCGACCGCACTTCTTGTTGTCTTGATTTGGAGATAATAACCAAAGTTGAAATAGTCTCATCCTCATAATTATAGAGAAACTAATGACACATAAATATCATGCTTAAATTAATGAAGATTAATTTAGTGGCTTAACTTGATGTGTAACATGTTTATATTATGTGCTCATAAATGTGTTATATGCTATATGTGATGAACCTTCAAAGAAAGTTTTAAGTCATTCATTGCCATGCCATGATTAAAACACTTGTTTATACATGGGTGATCTTGATGTGGGTTCGCCTCCGCGAGGTGCATTAATTTTATTCATGTATGAGCAAGATGAGGTTCATTAGTTTAATGTGGGCTTGCCTCCGCAAGGTACATTAAATTGAATGGTTCCTATGCGTTTAAAATGGTTGGACTTATTTAGGCGTCAAAACGGTTTTGGGCCTAGGCAAAAGATGAGATTAAACATGCTTTTGAAATTGGATTTCTCAAGGAATCTCATAAAAGGATCTAAGAATCATATGGGATATGATTGACATGATTGTCTACCTAATTAATTTAGTTTTGAGCGGTCCGCCTCCGTGGACTCAAAAGTTAAATTAAAGTTGGATCTTAGCCCAATTAAATTATATTATACATTGGATGTATATGAAGGTTATATAATTTAGTGGGAGTATTTTGTTTGAAAATACATTGTTTATTTCTTTAATGAAAACGGGTACTTATTAAATTTTGGAAATTTTGCATATTTGTAGATAATGACTACTAACACTCAATCAATTTCGTTGCGATCGATCCTTGAGAAGGATAAGCTCCAAGAGAATGGTACGAACTTTATGGATTGGATCCGTAGCCTAAGAATTGTTCTTAGGCAAGAAGACAAGTTGTACATTCTCGATGGGCCTCTTCCTGCTGAACCAGAACCTACTGCCCCTAGGGCAGAAAGAGACAATTACAAGAAACATCGTAATGATTCTAGAGATGTAAGCTGTCTCATGCTTGCTACTATGTGCTCAAAACTCCAACAAAGTTTGGAACATTTGGAAGCCTATGAGATAGGCGTGGAGTTAAGAGCCATGTTTCAAGAGCAAGCTAGGCAAGAGAGGTACAAGACCATTGTTGCATTCACTACTTGCAAAATGAATGAAGGGCAACAAGTGAGTCCTCACATGCTGAAAATGAAAGGTTATGTAGAGCACCTTGAGAAACTTGGCTATCCAATACCATTGGAGCTAGCCACAGATCTCATTCTTAATTCATTGCCTAAAAGTTATAATCAGTTTGTGATGAATTATAACATGCATAGAATGGATAAGAATCTCTCCGAGTTGCATGGGATGCTTAAAACTGCGGAGATGAAGATTGCGGAGAAAGGTTCTCCCGTGCTCTTAGTTCATGATGGGAAGAAGGCTGGTGCCAAAGGAAAGGGTAAGAAAGTTGTCAAACCCAAGATAAGCAAGGCAAGTGTTGCCAAGGCTTCTGAGGCAAACCCCGATTCACAAAAGGATGCAATCTGTTTCCATTGTCAAGAAATTGGTCATTGGAAACGTAATTGCAAGGCTTTCTTGGAAGAGCAAAAGAAGAAGAAGAGCAGCAAGGCTGCGTCGACTTCAGGTATCTATATGATAGATATTCTCCTTTCTACCACTGATTCTTGGGTATTGGATACCGGATGTGGTTCTCACATTTGTTTAAATGTGCAGGGTCTAAAGAATATGAGACTACTTAAAGAGGGTGAAGTAGACCTACACGTGGGGAATGGAGCAAGAGTTGCTGCATTAGCCGTAGGGACTTATGAAGTCACTTTACCTTCCGGATTAATTCTTGTTTTGAACAATTGTTATTATGTTCCGGATTTAAGTAGAAATATTATTTCAATTTCTTGTTTGGATAATGAAGGTTTTAAGTTTCTTATTGAGAATAAGAAATTTTCTATTTCTTTAAATGATGTGCTTTATGGTATTGCTGATTCATTTAATGGCCTTTATGTCTTGGATGTCAAGAATGAAAATAATGAAAATGTCTATCATATAAATAAGAAATCTAAACCTAATGATGTGAATCATTCTTATTTGTGGCATTGCCATTTTGGTTATATTAATAAGAAGCGTATCTCAAAACTTCATGGGGACGGTCTCTTGGGTTCATGTGACCTTGAGTCATATGATACTTGAGAGTCGTGTCTTCTTGAAAAAAAATGACTAAGACACCTTTACCAAGTTGGGTGATAGGGCAACCGACTTATTGGGGTTGATACATTCCGATGTATGCGGACCATTAAGTAGCAATGCTAGGGGAGGATTTCAATACTTCATAACCTTCACTGATGATTATAGTAGATTTGGGTATGTTTACCTAATGAAACATAAAAGTGAAGCATTTGAGATATTTAGAATATTTCAAAATGAAGTAGAAAAACAACTTGGCAAAAGTATTAAGGCACTTCGATCAGATCGAGGTGGAGAATACTTGAGTCAAGAATTTGATGATCATCTAAAGAATTGTGGAATAGTTTCACAATTGACTCCACCTGGAACGCCACAATGGAATGGTGTATCCGAGAGGAGAAATCGGACTTTGTTAGACATGGTTCGATCAATGATGAGTCAAGTTGATATTCCAAGATCCTTTTGGGGTTACGCTCTAGAAACCGCTGCTTTCACACTAAATTGGTTCAAAAGACTCCATATGAGATGTGGAGCGGAAAGAAGCCTTGTATGTCTTTCATGAAGATTTGGGGTTGTGAAGCTTTTGTCAAAAGACTTGTCTCAGACAAACTTGCATACAAATCTGATAAATGTATTTTCGTGGGATATCCTAAAGAAACTAGAGGATATTACTTTTACAACCGAGAGGACAACAAAGTGTTTGTTGCCCGAACTGGTGTCTTTCTAGAGAAAGAGTTTCTCTCCAAAGAAATCAGTGGGAGTAAAATAAATCTTGAAGAAATTTGAGACCCAGAAAATAACATTGAACCAATAGTGGAACAAGAACAAGAACCACAAGGAATTGTGGAACCTGTTCAAAATACACAAGCAACTCGCAGATCTAGTAGGTTACGATCCGAACCCGAGAGATATGGATTTCTCGTAACGGATAGTAATGAGGTGGAAATCATTGAGAATGATGAACCTACAACCTACCAATCCATGCAAGACAATCAAGTTTGGAATTTGATTGATGCGCCCGAAGGTGTAAAAACCATAGGATGCAAATGGGTCTTCAAGAAGAAGACTGACATGGATGGGAAGGTGCATACTTACAAAGCTAGACTTGTAGCGAAAGGGTATAGGCAAGTTCATGGTATTGACTATGATGAGGCTTTTTCACCCGTAGCAATGATCAAGTCTATAAGAATTTTGCTTGCCATTGCCGCATATCATGACTATGAAATATGGCAAATGGAGTCAAAACCGCTTTCCTAAATGGAAAACTACAAGAGGATGTGTATATGACACAACCGGAAGGTTTTGAACAAGATTCTATGGTATGCAAATTGTAGAGATCCATCTATGGATTGAAGCAAGCTTCAAGGAGTTGGAATCTCCGTTTTGATGAATCGGTCAAAGAGTTTGGTTTCATCAAGAAAGAAGATGAGCCTTGTGTATACAAGAAGATTAGTGGGAGCATAGTGCTATTCCTTGTTTTATACGTGGATGACATATTGATCATTGGAAACGACATTCCTACACTTCAGTCTGTGAAGACTTGGTTAGGAAAGTGTTTTGCAATGAAAGATATGGGTGAAGCCGCATATATACTTGGCATTAAGATCTATAGAGATAGATCAAGGAGGCTACTTGGTTTAAGCCAAAGTACATACATTGACAAGGTCATTAGAAGATTCCGTATGGAAAATTCTAAGAGAGGCACCTTGCCCGTGTTACATGGAGTTTCTCTAAGCAAGACTCAATGTCCTAAGACAAACGATGAGCGCGAGAAAATGAATGATGTTCCATATGCTTCAGCAATTGGGTCCATTATGTATGCCATGATTTGTACTAGGCCGGATGTATCTTATGCTTTGAGCATGACGAGTAGATACCAATCCGACCCTGGCGAAAATCACTGGGTGATTCTTAAGTACTTGAGAAGAACTAAAGACTCTTTTTTGGTCTATGGAGGAATGGAAGATGATCTCGTTGTAAATGCTTACACGGATGCAAGCTTCCAAACCGACAAAGATGATAGCCGATCGCAATCGGGTTTTGTGTTTATGTTAAATGGTGGAGCTGTAAGCTGGAAGAGTTCCAAGAAAAGTACAACCGCTGATTCTACAACAGAAGCTGAGTATATTGCTGCATCAGATGCTGCAAAAGAAGCTGTTTGGATTAAGAAGTTCATTACTGAACTTGAAGTGGTTCTTAGCATTGCTAATCCAATATACCTTTATTGCGATAATAATGGTGCTATTGCTCAAGCAAAGGAACCAAGAGCACATCAGAAATCCAAACACATACTTAGGCGTTTTCATATCATTCGAGAAATCATTGATAGGGGAGACGTTAATATATGCAGAGTACCTACTGATGACAATATTGCGGACCCGCTAACAAAGGGACTTCCACAAGCTAAACATGATGGTCATGTTAGGTCCATGGGTATTAGATACATGGGAGATTGGGCCTAGGGCAAGTGGGAGATTGTTGGTAGTGGTGCCCTAGGCACGTTTTGTAAACGTTGTAATTGTTATCATTTATTTCATATCAATAAAGAAATGTTTTGATTATTATTGTTGTTCATGTTTACTTATAATAATCTCCGTCCCTAGTACTTGTTAAGTACTAGTATAAAGGCTAAATGATCATGGGATGATCATGTTAGATTTATGGGTACTTGTTTGGATCAAGGTACTGGACATGACCCACTCTATGAGATTTATGTCATGGTCTATGTCGTACATATATCTCATATTAGTTATGTCATTTGAATCCTTAGACATGAAGTTATTATAGTCTTCCACTTGATGAACATTATGTTTGACATATTCAAATGCTGCCTTTAACCAGGTAGTTATAAATGGTATGATTGGCATAATCGGATTCACGTAGGAAAGAATAATAAGCTAAATGGATTTTTCCCTCTTCGGAGAGATGTCAAGCTTGGGCCTCTCGTAGGAATGATGTTGATGAAAATGTTCGGCCGGACTTAAATGATTTGTTTGGATCAATGTCATTTGGATTATCAACATATTCGGAATCGAGAAAGTATTGAACAAAACAAGTTGACTGTTTGACCATGACTTGTGTTCAATGACATCGTGGACAAAAGATTATGACATGTTCTAAAGGAATGCGAACTTGTATCTAGTTATACTATTTGGGTAGGTATGACGGTTTGCTAGAACCTAATCATATCTTATGGTTTCATGTTCGAACCCATTTCCAACTTAGTATAATCCTAGAGGGTCACACACAAGAGAACGAATCTTTAAAAGGACTATATTGGAAATTCTGGAAATCTGGGGAAGTGGGCGACCGCACAGTATGGACTGGGCGGCCGCACACTTAGCTCATTTTTGTACCAGTTTGTTTCAGATAGTTGTGCGACCGCACAGTGGATTTTGGGCGGCCGCACAGTACTGTCGGGTGGCAGATTCCTAATTTGATTAGGAAACGAATTTTGGACGATTTTTGACACAAGTTTCCTATTTGGAATAGGTCCTACTTGTGTATAAAAGACCAAATTCGGCCAGCACTCTTAACCAATGTTTGTGTGAGTCTCAAAAGAGTTTGAGAGAGGTTTTATTTTGTTCTAAGACATCTTTGATTGAAGAACAAAATAACACATAAATAAAATTCCATATAGTCATATTAAATTGTGAAAGTGTGTTTCATAATTTTGGTCTAGCAACCAAGATCAAGAAGCTCCTTGATATTCGTTCGTGGTGTGGATACCGCTAGAGGGTGAAGCTTATCATCTTCGAAGTTCGTGTTCTTACTTTTGTGATTAAAGCTTCAAGTTCTCCACCAAGATTAAAGCTAGAATTCAAAGTCATCAAGGGTTAGTTTTTCCTCTATTCATATTGTTGTATTTGATTTAATCATATGAATGGATCTATGGGATTTGGGTTTCATAAATTTTAAATGCTAAATTCCGCTGCGCATGTGACTACGAAACCCAACAGGTGCAATGGGTACTAAATTGAATTTCAGCACATCATTTCACCCTCAGTCTGATGGACAATCTGAGCAATTGATACAGATTCTTGAAGATATGTTACGAGCATGTGCGGTTGATTTCAAAGGTAGCTGGGATATACATTTACCATTAGCGGATTTTTCCTATAATAATAGCTATCAGTCGAGTATTGAGATGGCTCCCTACGAGGCAATATATGGTCGAAAGTGTAGATCACCAATATGTTGGGATGAAGTTGGGGAAGCAAAGCTTTTAGGACCCGAGATGGTTCAACAGTCAGCCGAGAGTGTAAAGCTAATCAGAGATAGATTACTTACCGCTCAGAGTCGGCAAAAGAGTTATGCAGATAATCGAAGACGAGATCTTGAATTTCAGGTGGGTGATTTTGTATTTTTGAAGGTATCACCTCGTAAAGGCATAAAACGATTTGGAAAGAAAGGGAAATTGACTCCTCGATATATTGGGCCATTTGAAATTCTTGAAAGAATCGGAAAATTAGCCTACAGAGTTGCATTGCCACCATCGTTGTCAGAGATTCACGATGTGTTTCATGCTTCTATGCTCCGTAAGTATATGGTAGATGAGTCTCATGTACTCGAGTACAAGACTATTACATTTCAACCTGACTTATCTTATGAGGAACAACATGTGAGAATACTTGATTGGAAGGAACAAGTCTTAACGAATACCTCTTGTGAAAGTTTTATGGAGAAATCATGAAATTTAAGAGGCTACATGGGAAATAGAGCATGAAATGCGAGAAAAATACCCGTAGTTGTTTGATAATTTCGGTAAGTAAATTCGAGGACGAATTTATTTTAAGGGGGAGAGGGTGTGACGTCCGTCCCAATTGCATATAAATTTCATGCATTGCATTATTTTTATGATTTATTTTGTGTTAGTTTTATCATTTTAAATGACTTACTTGACCAATTAAATGTTTAAATAAAAATAATTTAGTTGAATAATAACTAATTAGCATTATTAGAAGTTAAAGTAGTTGATTTAATATTTATTGAATTTAGTTAAAAATATAAAAATAATGATAAAGAGGTCAATTGTTAAAGTTGAAACTTTGGGGGTGGGGTGGGGCAATTGGTTAAAACCAATAGTTGAAGGGTTTAGTTGTAATAGTTTGATTTTAGAAGGGCTTTTATGGAAATTAACATATTATAAAATGTAAATCTTCTTGAAAGCTCTCTGTAGCAAACAAACATAAAACTTTGCTCGTCCCTTTCTTGTTCTGTTCTGCGACTAGGGTTTCGATCCAAACTTTCATTTTCTTTCTTTCAATTAACCACCCGTTCGCCAAAATGTTCAGGGAGTAGAGTAGATAATTTGTAGCCGACCAAAATATAATTTCTTCAATATTATTCCCGTAGTAGGTAAGTTACTACTCCCCTTTTAATTATAGTAATGTTCATACATGCTATATATGATACTTTTGTTGTCAATTATTGCTTTATGGGTAGTATTGACACTAATTATTATTTTTGTTAATATGTGATTCTATACACATTTTAATTAATTAAATTCACCCAAATAATTAGAACGGGTACTTGTAATAGTAGTTTTGAGACGGTGGAGTAGCAGTACTATAAATAATAATTATAACAAAAAAAATGAGTAAAATACTCAACGAAGCTATATAAGGTTTAATAAAAGTATTCTGTCCCATAAATGAGTTCCTAAGATAAATAGGGACTAGTAAAAATATAATTATAATTTAATAAAATTATGATTAATATGATTAAAGTTGATGGAAATAATTACGGAACACAATATGTATCGTAAAATGTATTCGGCCATTTAATAGCGAATATACACGAGGTGTATAATTGTGACTAGGTACAATATGACCTACCCTACTACTAATTTGTGGTCTAATACTTATGGACTCTAATTTGAATTGATTGTGTTATGTGGACACGTCATGTGCCATGGTTATACTAATTTATATTCGCAAATATTGCGTATGGTTACCTGTTGTTGTTGCGAACTAATGATTACATGGTTCTTGGAATTTAATGGTCTGGTCCACTACTTTTGGGCTTAGTTCTGATACAGTTATGTCAAGTAAATATCTAATTGTGCATTTTATTTGAGTCCAGTTGGCATGTGTGTTTTGGGGGTATGTTGACCTTTTGTTAGTGCGGGGGCTGGGGCCACGTTCTAACTTAAGGGCATCGTACCTGTGACCGTCACCCTTACTAATGGACATAGTATGGGGAATAGCTCCCGATCGTTGTAGCAATACGCATGACATTGGATAGCTATATATCGGGTGATTCCAGGTTGTAGGGACTGGGTTGACTCGATTTGAACCGAATACCAGATCATTATTGTACTGCAAAGTAGCGTTCATATTGAAATGTGTACTGCGACAGCAACACAGACATCGACAACAACAATTATAAATGGTATGGGGAATAAAGTCGGAAGTGGCTGGAAGGATCGGAGGTGCACCTCGATCAGTATCCTTTGTTATGTGTTCACTTAAGCTATTATGTGCTGCATGAAGAGTTGGCATAGCCTCTCATGTTATATGAGATGTGTTTACAGTTGTGGAGTTATATATTGTGAATGCTCTACAATTATTATTATTATTATCATTATTATTATTATTATTATTATTATTATTATTATTATTATTATTATTATTATTATTATTATTATTATTATTATTATTATACATGATATTATGTCATGTAGTTGCATTAGTAACTTACTGAGTTTTGACTCACCCAGTTTTTTTGTTTATTTGTTTTCCTTAGTTTCCATGCAAGGAAGATCGTCAGTAAGGTACGACTTAGCGGGGATCTTTGAGAAAGTTGTTTCTTTTATGGGTATTTTCTCTATTGAGCTTATATATGTTTATTTTCGTGAGGACGATGGTTTTACTGAGTTATTTAAACTCCATAAATTTGGGTAGATGTGTTTTGTGCCTGTAATAAAGCATTTGTTATTCTTTGTGCCGGCACGTGTTGCTAGGCGTGGTTGGAATTCAGTATAACTCTAGTTTGGTTGTTCAATAGTTGAGGCGGTTTGCCTGTGGTTGTTTTTAGTGTTCTGTTGTCGAGCAAGTGTAGCTCTTGTGTTATACAAGTTTATGGATAATGATAGTATTAGCAGACGTCATGTCCGTTTTATATATAGCAGGGTTTACATACCTGATTTGTGGTTTCATATAGGACTTCAGAACTTGGGTCGTGTCAATGTGTTTGTGGTTAATAGGTTAGGTGATAATGGGGGTGTTTCACCTTTAAAATGAAAATGGCCAAAAAATCAAATCAAACCCATACATTTTTGCTTATAAGAAATCATAAATCATTTTTTCTCCTTGCGAGAAAAAAAAGTAAAATAAAAAGATAACCATTCTTTCTTTTAGAAAAACAAAAAATCATAATCCATATCTCTTTGTGAAATAAAAAAGATAACCTTGGAATTATATACTCCCTCCGTCCCACCCGATTTAGGACAAATTGCCATTTTGAGCGTCCCACTCCACTTAAGACATCCATAAATGGCAAGTTTATATTATTTTAATATTCAATGGGACCCATTTGTCATACTCACAATAACAATTCATTTACTATTCCACCCACTCATTCTCTCTCCTATTTACTTTTCATACTCACAACACATCGTCCACTCATTCTCTTTCCTCTTAAAATAATAGTTCTCCTTAATCCCCGTGTCGGGACCAATTGTCCTAAGTCGGCTGGGACTAGGGATGGCCAAACCGGACCGGAACCGGAAAACCGGACCGGAACCGGACCGGAAAAGCCCGGAACCGGAGCAAACCGGGGAGGAAACCGGAACCGGACGAACCGGAACCGCAAGGCATGCGGGCCGGTTCAGGGTCACATATATGCCGAACCGGACCGGAACCGGAACCGGAACCGTACCGAAAATCCCTTGTTTTTTCAATAATTTTAAAGGAGAGGACCGGAACCGTACCGGAACCGGACCGAACCGGAACCGTATTGTGCCAAACCGGAACCGGAACCGGGGTAAGTGCGGGCCGGTTAAGGGTCACCCTTTTGACGAACCGGAACCGGCGGTTCCGAACCGGAACCGGGCCCGGAACCGGTTTTGGCCATCCCTAGCTGGGACGG
Source organism: Campanula takesimana (assembly GCA_026119855.1). Classification (NCBI taxonomy): domain Eukaryota; kingdom Viridiplantae; phylum Streptophyta; class Magnoliopsida; order Asterales; family Campanulaceae; genus Campanula; species Campanula takesimana. The sequence goes on along the minus strand of JAOWBW010000514.1, from coordinate 81,954 downwards.
AGGGAGTATATATATATCCAAGGTTACAGGTTTGGTTTTATTTTTGGGAGAGCGAATGACATTTTGAAGAACATTGGTTATGAAAGTATCAATGTCTTGTTGGGTGTAGGTCTTTGAGGGCCTCTCTTGAGAAGCAAGAACCATAGTTTAAGCCATAGCTAAAGATGATGCAATGGTAGGAAGCTATCATCGTTTCTAATTTTTAGGCTACAAGTTTTCTAAAATATTACGAGTATTCAACTGTCATGCTTTGTCATTCAGCTCCTTCGCAGATTGGAAGAGCTACTTTCTCATATTCTGGGGAAGACTTGAGAAGATTTGTAGACATAAGTCCTTTTGGTCAATTATTTTGGCATGATCTTCTAGTTCCCTAAAAAATTCATCAAATCTAAACATTTACTCTCTCTCTAGGGGTAAACTCTCTGATTGACTCTTGAATAGTTAATGGGACCCATATTAAGCTTTGGTTGAAGTGTAATAGCACTTAAATAAGTCTAGGTTGTGCAACAAGGTTTAGAGATGGGTTTAAGATAAGTGGTCAAAAAGGTGTTAAATTGGTGTTTTTAACTGGTAATTGGGTTCCCCTTTATCCGTTGTAGTTCCACTTCCAATGGTGTTGAAGCGCCTTGGAAGTTGAAGTTTAACTTTTACATGTACATGTAGGTTGTGGCTTTCTAGACTAATAGGATTTGATTTATAATCCCTTTGACTATCGACTTTGGATGACATTGCATTTGGTTCCCTTCTAGTGGGTCAACTGTCATCAAATGAGGCGCCGACTGTCACGATTACATGATAGCAAAGGTGACATTAGAAGTCTTGAGTTTGCAAATGACACTATTGTTTGTAGTACGATGGTAAAAATGAAAAAAAATAAAGTTTGATGGTAGAAGTGAAACACGACCCAAAGTACGATGGATAAAAAGGAAGTTCTCCCTAAAATAAAACCGGGCGAATGACCAAACGGCGCAACGTACTTTCACTTTTTTACACCAAGTGCAACGTACTTTAAAGTTACCACATAATGCAACGTACTTTCCAATTTGGTTTCAAATAATGCAATTTTCGTTTCAAATAATGCAACGTACATTTTAGTACGCTGCATTATTTAAAACGGAAATTGCATTATTTGAAACAAAATTGGAAAATACGTTGCATTATGTGGTAACTTTAAAGTACGTTGCATTTAGTGTAATCTAGGGTGTGGTACATTGCATCAAAACGTATTTTTCCCAAATAAAATTTGGACATTCATTTAAAGAAAGAGGTAGTATATACTTGAACGGGATCATACACGAATCTATTAAATGTCAATCATTACTTTTCAGGAAGGAAGATGTAGTGTGATCACCACTAGTACAATAATTGGTTTTGTGATGAAACCTCAGACTTTATCATGGTATCGGAGCTGCTCCGTTACACGTGCAGGTTCAACGGCCCACGATGTTGCTCCGCACCACCCATAACAAGTTCACGTCGTAAGCTTTGGCAAAGCCCAGCTACACGTGAGGGAGCGTGTTTAAGATATTATCCCACATCAGGAATTAACAAGCCATGCCTTAACTATATAAAGATTCCGGGCCATTCCTTCCATTGCCCTTATCGCAGTGCAACATTTTTTGAGGCTGAACAATCTCAGAAACTTTTATATTTTTTCACCCGACAGTTTCTAACGGAATTTTTGTCGAAACTTTCCAGCTACCAGCCTACCACTTCTGCCAGACAATTTCTGTTAGAAACTACTGACAGAATGCCTGTAAGAAATTATCGTGCAATTTCTATCGGGAATATCAGATTATAATAGTGTAGTAGAACTGCAGGACATGGACAGTCCATACCTTTTCTTACATAGAGCAGTAGATATTTCATATACTCCATCCGTCCCAGTTTAATTTAAGATTTTTAGTTTTTTTTTTGTTGTTGTTTGTCCGAAAGTTTTTTGAGCAATAATTAAAGGCTAATCTAACTATATAAATAAAAATCTAAAACATGTTATTGATAGTATATATGATGGTCTATCAATAATTAGTTTTGGATTTTCATCTGGATAGTTAGATTAAACTTCAATTATTGCTAAAAGATACTTGAGATAAACAGCAAAAAAACTAAGAACGTTAAACTGGGACGGAAGTAGTTTATAAATGTGGGACTCAACAACAGATTTTTGGTCTCAAATAACTTCTTTTTTTTTTTTTTTAAAAAAAAAACCTGATCTCGAGTATTTAAGTTCTATAATTTATAAGTGCCAGGTATCATGAACTCTTAGTTTATGAAGCAGGCGAGAGAGGTGAAAAAGGAACATTATTCCCAATTGAGTATACATGTTGGGCATGTGAATTGTTTATTTTGTTAATATTACTGTATACATGATGGAGATCAACATAATAGGGATAAATCTAGGTTTTTATTTTAATTATTTGCTATTTAATTGTAATTTTCGGATTTATATTTAGATAGGTAATAATTTTATGTTTTAAAGTAGATTTAGTCTTTATTTTGATATTTTATTAGTCTAATAGGTTACCATATAGATTAGGAATAATACCAGGGGCACAAAAAAGTCACAAAATCTTACTCACAAAATCCTAGGTGTAGTAATTTTATTGGTGTTTTTAATTAGAGTGTGGCGGGTCCACCATCGCTACAACCAATAAAATATCGCCATCTCATTGTGTGAGCATGATTTTGTGATTTTGTTTTGAGCCCCTAGCATTGCTCATAGATTAGGCTTATTTTGAGAATGTTTTGACTTGTTTTCCAAGTCCTAGGAACACTATATAATTAGGGGTATGTTTAATTCCGAAAATTAGTTTATCGATGAATAAAAATTGATTGAGCATTGCTCTTTTTTTTAATTCAAAAGTTGAATTATTTCCTTTCGTCCAATTCTCGGTAATCGTGCGCGATTCAAGGTGGATTGAAGATCCGTTACTGGTTATCGTGCGCGATACAACAATAATCGATTTCTATCAAGTCTTCCGCTACGTCAATAAAGTTGGAATAAAATGTATACAACGAATAATAACTTTCTTTTGCTGATTAAGAAAAAACACGAAGTCACATAGTTTGGAGGACTTTCTTTCAGAATTAATTTAAGGGAAAATTGCACTTTAGTTACCTGAGCTTGTCGACATGTTTCAATTGGTTATCCAGTTTGTGTTTGTTACAATTTGGTTATTGATTGTCTTTTTGTTGCAATCAGATGTAATTTTGGTTAGTTCGTCAGAAACCTATCGGAAAGTGTGTCATGTACCACTCACATGACATACTTAAGGGTATTTTGTCATTTCGCTAAGCAATGAGTGGGTAAAAATGTCATTAACTGCATATGCACACAAAAAAAAAAAACCCTTCATCGAAACCACCAGCATAACCACTAGCACCCCCTTTCAAAATGGAGATCTAGAGTTAAAAATCCCTAAAACCACCCTCCATCTATCGCCCATCCCTTTCCTCAACCCATCAGCGACCATTCTCCATCGCCATCTTCGACGTACCCGCGTTTCAACAAGGTCAATTATGACTGTTGGGACCTCTCAATCATGATACGCCGGAGGGCTTTGACGATGCTGTTTCCTGGACAAGGAGATGATGTGTAGAGATGAGGGTGCGCCGGAATCTGGAATGAAGAATTAGGAGGTGCTCGAAATTGAATATGTATGCGTTGATCGGAAGGAGAGACGCCGACGTTATTTATTGGGGGGGGGGGGGCGCCGGTTCGATAAAAATATAGGAGATGGTGCGGACTTGGTTTGGCGCTGCTATTCCAACGAAATCGGGATTGCTGAAGGAAGAAGGATTGCGCCCGGAGGCGACGGTAGTAAAGGCAGCCGGCATCGTGCAGAAGGACGATGATGAAGACGGCCGGAATTAGTGATGGCCAAGTGATGATGACCCGCGGAGGGAGAGGGAACGACTTGGCGAAGGGGTAGACTAGGGATTGGTGATTTGGGGAACTATGTTCACGATCCACCCTGTTGGGGAATTGGGGGGGATCACCGCATCCACTAGCCCATACTAGCAGTCATTAATATGGAGAAAATAATCAACACATGATAATATGAAAGAACAAGAACACCATGATTTGTTAACCCGGTTCACCACCCCCATGCGGCTACATCCGGAGGCCCCAAGCCAGGATATCACTATAATAATATGTTTGATTGTTACAATTTACATATGCACTCACATAGATCTAGCATAGTAACTCTCCATGAACAACCCTCTCCTACATATTATTATCTCTCCCCCAAGAACACACAAACAATATGACTATGGCCGGGTTGTAGGATCGCCCCCATGGCTCTCCTAGGCCCCCGGCCCCCTCCTACACACTATTTTGTGCTCTCTCTTGATATCCTAACTCTCTCCTTTTGGGTACAAAATACTATGGTGGTAGTCACAATATACTTATAGGGATACAAACCTATTCCTGATCAAAACCTAATTACCCGGAGTCCTTGAGACGGAAGGAGTATAATTGTGAATATGAGAATTAATCTCCTTAACTAATAAGGGGATAATTCCTTAATTACAATCCTCCTACTCCACGCCAATTCCTGCAGTCCGGCTTACCAGGCGCCCGCCTGCCCCTCGCCAGGCGCCCGCTTACTCCTCTCGCCAGCGTCTGATCCTTTCTGCTTTCACCAGGCGTCCGCCTGGTCCTTCACAGCCGTCCGCTCGGTCTTGACTCCTTTCCTCCGCGGTTTTGACCTTCACCTTGGTTTTGACTCCAATCCCAACAATCTCCCACCTGGAGACATAAACCACCATTGTGACATGCTCCTATCATACTCCCACCAGAGAATGATCCACCAAATATTTTTACACCACCGTGTTGATCCTCCACGCTCCTCCACCATGAGCCTCCACGCCCAAGTAATAAGGCGAGTTGAAACCAAGCGACGCTTCAACCTCTCCGTGTTAGATTCTTCTTGCCTCCCCAAATCAACTTCTACCTTGATTTATTTGCAAGACTAACTTCGCCTTCTCCCTCCTAGATCCACTCCCCTTGCAATGCTCCCCATGAAACTCGGACACACCTTGCTTCTTGCATTGACTTCTTGTGGTCTTTTCTCGCTCTCTGTTAGGGCCTTTTGACTTCCACCGCGTTGCAACTTTTGAGTCACTCTCCCCCCTAACACACCGTTCATTGATGTCTCTCCGTTTTACACCAATAGGCCGGTCTCCAAGCCTCTTGCTCCCACCCGGAACGAAGTTGATGTTGTCGGTAGAGTACAACATCCTCCTTACCCCTATCCGTCGTTTGCGAGAAGTCCTCCTCTTCTCACGTGGTCAAACCGGCTTATACCACTCACCTTTGCATCGTCGGTTGCTTACGCAAGTGCCTGATGCATTCCTCCTTTTCTATCATATTTTTCTCCAACCACCTTGACTGCCCCAATATCCCTTGAACTCCTCCAGATCCATCTTGATCTCTGCATCTCCAAATTCCACCTCGAATTTCTGCAGATCTCATAAGAAACAAACGAGCTTTTCGGACTTTCTGATCTTCCGCACGATCGTTGACCTATTTGGCACGTGTCTTGCTTCAACCATAAACCCTAGAAGCTCTCAGATCCCTGCATATCTTCCACACGAAGAATCTGCACTGCACGAAATCTGCACGTGCGCTCCACCGAGCCTGCACGTGCCTTGCACGAATTCTGCATGTGCGCTGCACGAAAATCTGTTGTCGCTTTTCTTCACCTTGGATCTCCCCTAGATCTCGAATCAAAGCTCTGATACCAGTTGTTGGGGAATTGGGGGGGATCACCGCATCCACTAGCCCATACTAGCAGTCATTAATATGGAGAAAATAATCAACGCATGATAATATGAAAGAACAAGAACACCATGATTTGTTAACCCGGTTCACCACCCCCATGTGGCTACATCCGGAGGCCCCAAGCCAGGATATCACTATAATAATATGTTTGATTGTTACAATTTACATATGCACTCACAGAGATCTAGCATAGTAACTCTCCATGAACAACCCTCTCCTACATATTATTATCTCTCCCCCAAGAGCACACAAACAATATGACTATGGCCGGGTTGTAGGATCGCCCCCATGGCTCTCCTAGGCCCCCGCCCCCCTCCTATACACTATTTTGTGCTCTCTCTTGATATCCTAACTCTCTCCTTTTGGGTACAAAATACTATGGTGGTAGTCACAATATATTTATAGGGATACAAAACCTATTCCTGATCAAAACCTAATTACCCGGAGTCCTTGAGACGGAAGGAGTATAATTGTGAATATGAGAATTAATCTCCTTAACTAATAAGGGGATAATTCCTTAATTACAATCCTCCTACTCCACGCCAATTCCTGCAGCCCGGCTTACCAGGCGCCCGCCTGCCCCTGGCCAGGCGCCCGCTTACTCCTCTCGCCAGCGTCTGATCCTTTCTGCTTTCACCAGGCGTCCGCCTGGTCCTTCACAGGCGTCCGCTCGGTCTTGACTCCTTTCCTCCGCGGTTTTGACTCCAATCCCAACACACCCCTCTCTTTTTCCTTTTCTTTTTTTCTTTTTCAACAAACAAATAATAATAACTCTGTTTTTAGTGTACACCCGTGGAAAAGACAAAAATACCCTTAAGTATGTCATGCGAGTGGCACCTGGCACACTTTTCGTTAGGTTTCTGACGAACTAACCAAAAGTACATCTGATTGCAACAAAAAGACATACTCAATAACCAAATCGTAACAAACACAAACTGGATAACCAATTGAAACATGACGACAAACTCAGGTAACTAAAGCGCAATTTGCCCTTAATTTAATCGAAAAGTAACCCCCAAAGAATGATTTCAACTTTAATCCCTTGCATTACTTTATAAATACTACACTTGATCATTCAACATAAGATAATTTTCCTAACCAAATCGTTTCGCTTGAAACAATTAACCCAACAAGGCCAGTTCATACCTTGTCTTCTTGGTCTAGTACTTCAGTGTTATCCTTGTCCATCTTTTTCTTATCCTTCTTGCTTTGCTGAAATTCACCATAAAAGTAAGAAGCAAATCCCCAAAGAGAGAGCACAAGTGCAACCCCCTTTTCCGCTTGAAACTTCTCTTTGAAAAAGATTACTGCTAACACCTCGGTCACAGGTATCAGGACGGCCATTATGATGCCAGACAATAGTGACGACGCACAATATATGACTCCTAATGCTCCTAAGATAAAGCACTGCCAAAGTATTGCACTGAAAACGGCCACTACATAATATTTAGTCTCTCCAAGTCCAAAATCTCTTGCCTCACTTGGAATTACCTGAAAAACAAGTGAATTTTTTATTTAATACTACTCCATGATATATAATTATGCATAAATCTACATTCTGATATTATTGATTAACCCACGTACCTAGTAATTCTTTATTATTTTTTTTCCAGTGTAATAGGAAAATACGTTCTCATTGAAACATTAATGGAAATTGTATTCAAAATGGATAATGTTTTTCTTGGATTCAAAAGCTAGAGATTTCCTTGGAGTAGTTTTTAATTTTGAAGCAAACTTCTATTTTAAGAAGAAAAAAACATGAAAACTGATAAACTGAATGTTTAACCTTGAAACAATTATATGTTTGATTAATGAAACGAACAATAATTCTTTTGAAATGTTTTAAGTGTAATGGCTGCAAATGTTTTCAGGATTATTATCAAGCAATAAAATGTGATATTTCTAAACATCCGGGGCGTGTGTGTGTGTGGGTGAGTGGGTTCAATACCTTGAAATCATTATTGATGATCATCCCTACAAAGCAAAAGATTGTGGCAATTAAACCTATTATCACCTGAAACTCAAGAACAACCGTAAAAGTAATGGGCTGGTTGGCCTTGATATATATCAACTCCACCAACGGATTAATAAACCCATACAAAGCCGCCGCCACTATAGTTATCACAAACCCTATTATATACATCTTCTTCGACTCCCCCTCTGGCCTATCACTACTTGTATGCAGAGCTAAAACCCCAGCTCCCACCGTCAACAAAAGAACCGCATTTATTGAATATGCCGTAAATTTTTGTTTTACCAAAAGAAATGCGAAGACAGACATAAATGCAAGTTGGGAAGAACTAATGAGAGTTGAAGTGGATACAGGGAGGTGAGCGAAGCCGTTTGTATAGAGGTACCCATCAAGGCCTCCGAGGAGGCCAATGACTAGTGCAGCTAAGAAGAGGCGAAGTTTCATATAAAAAAACTTGGATTTTTTGGCTCCGCGACGGAAAAAGGCTATTATAAGAAGGATTGGAGTGATCAAGAAACCTATATTTTGTAAGAAAGCGGCAAACCATAGTCGTTTACCACCGTGTATAAAATACAAGCGGGAGATGAGTGGGCCACCACACCCGCCGAGGGCAAGAAGGATGCAACTGACAATGAGGAGGGATGTTTTCATTGAAGGGCTAACCCTTGATTCCATGCTTATATATCACTCGGCTAGGATTGATATAACAGAACAGTATACATTCCAGACATGGAGAACTCATATATGTGTCATCTCTCTGTATATATATGTATACACATACCTACACACACTATAAATAACGTGTTAATTATCTGATTAAGTGTAGTTAGGGTTAGAGCAAAAGTAAACGATGGGTAGGCACAGATATTTTAGATGCTTTATAAAGAATAATAATATTTCTGTTTATAAATTGACATGTCGAAATTATTGTTATCATGAGTTAAATTCGCAAACACATCATATTCTATAATGAGCTCTGGAACAGGAATAATAAAGTAGAAGTAGGTCGACTACAAGAATAAAACAGGATAGCAGAGAACATAATATAAAGATAACAAGTTTGAAATTGTTTGTCAAAGGCTTTCTGAGAACAGATGTTACCTCAAGTGTTAGGTAACACCCCAGGTAACACACGCTGACGGACAGAATACGCACACCCGAAAATATAAGAGTTTTGCAGCGGAAAAATAAATAGCACAAGAGATATATTTTTCTCAAGTTATATATATATATAACTTGAGATGCCTAAATGGCGAAAACTTTATAATCAATACCAATTACAAAGTCAAAAGGTTCCCTATAGCTAGTACAATATACGATCTATGGAACCAAAAGTAGAACAAAGTACGATGATCCTATCCTAGCCAAAACACACTCAAACCCGAAGTATTTGAGTGTGGAAAAGAGTGTATGGGAGGAAGGATACAAAGGAGCCAAGAAGTACTTTGTTCTTGTGCTATGGATGTGTGTAAATTTTGGCTTGTCTTCAATCTTCTCATCCAAGCACTATTTATAGCCTTCAATACTTGATGGCTACTCAAATAAACAGCCTTGGGGCTGTTATTCACATGTGAGAGAGTGGGGGATAATGTGTGAGCTTTCTCTCCACAATTTGTGCAAGACTTGGTCTTCATTCCTTGATTTTCTCAACCGAAAACTTCATGCCCAAGTCTATGCATCACCTTGTTGTACTCCAAGCTTCCAACGCCTTGTACTTCATCCATTTGATCAGCAACAAACCTTGGACTTGGTCTTCTCCATATTTAACACATGTTAAATATGTTTGTAACTCCTTCATTTACTCGCCAATTATGAATAAATCTCCATTAATTTTTCTTCCACATTTTAAGCTCCATAAACCAACTTTATTATACCTGAAAATATGGACCAACATCTAGAAAATAATATTAGGACATTAGTATAAAAATTACATTAGAAAGAAATATCAAATTACAAAGAATCTCGTCACAGCACTTAGACTGTCAGGGCAACACCTGAGGTAACACCTCAGTTCTGCACTAACAATCTCCCCCTTAATTTGAGATTTCTTTCCAATCACCTAAGTGTTGGTACCTGCAAAAACAAGTTAACCATATGCAGTATAACAGAGCATTTCACCAAAGATTAACTCCCCCTTAATCATGGAGTTAACCGAAACAACAAAGATTTACTTAATATACTAATTGTAAAGTAGAACCATGTTTAAAACAATTAGTAGTTTAAAACAAAAAGTAAATCAAAGTTTTAAAATCCACAAAACCACAAGTCATAAACCAAAGCATAACCACCAAAGTATTAAAGTTCTAAATTAAGAACTAAAATACGAATTGTTTTAAAAACCAAACCACCACAAACGAAAATTGTTTTTGAAACCATTCAAAAGTACCATAAAAGCCATTGCCCAAGTATAGTGGCAACAACAACCTTTAAACAAGGTTATTCTCCATCTTCTCCATCATCCGGCTCATCACTTGTGCCAGCATCTCCAGCAGCACGATCTGTACCAGCATCACCAACAACATCAATAGCAGCACTTGTACCTGCACTAGTACCAGCACACCATCTCCCCCTGGTTGGGAAGAAATCAAATTAATGAAGCCGGTGGTTTCTTTTTGGAGGGTTAAGCAGCCGATTTGGAGGAAGAAGGGGCTTTTCTTTTGGGTTTCTTGGTGGCGGTAACAGGTGGTTGAAAGGCAGTCACGGTTGGGGTAGGTTGGACTGAAGTAGCAACCATGGAAGGATCATCAATGGACATGGCCATAGATGGAGAGATATTGGAAACCATGGGAGATATGTCCATAGGTGAAGTAACACCCGAGATAACATCCGGTGACTCCTCTTGAGGTGCGGATTGGTTAGGGTTTTGGGAAGGTGAAGCCATTGTTGAATTTTGAGAGGTAGAAAAGGAGAATTTTTTTTAGAAGGGTTTTTTATTTTGGGGAAGGTTGCTGAGATAGAGAAAAAGCGATGAAGAGGAGGGAGTATATAGGTGCGTTTGAGAGAGAAAGAGAGAGTAAATAGGGATAGGATTTTAGGAGGTTAAGGAATGTGAATTAGGAGAGGAAATTAATTTAAACTTAACTCTTATCATCTAAATTAACTAAGACCCCTATTTTTACTCACATTTAAACTATCCTAATTAAACTCCCCCTATTTACGAGCACACAAAACCAACTCCCTACACATCCCTTTTTTTTTTTTTTTATAAATAAAACGAAAAAAAGAAAAGAAAAAAAATTAAGACGGTAAAATTAATGATGTAACGATCTCTCAAAAATTTGAAGATAGATTCCTAAATTTTAGGGAAATTGTTACAACTATATTTTACCAAAGTAAAAGATTTGTTTTAGACTTTTTCAAAATTTTAAACTCTTTTTCTTTAAATAAAAAGACTTTCAAACTTTGAAAATTTAAAAAACAATTCTGAAAATAAAATAAAATAAAAAAACGAATGTAGCACACACTAATGTGTTGATGGCAATGATGGTAACACTTAAGATAACATTCGTGATAAACATCCCTTATTGAATTTATATTAAGGCAATTAAGGCGAGATAGACCTCATTTTTGAACACATGAGGCGAAGATATGCTTCTATAATAAGCATTTGAGGTATAACAAGCTTGCCAAATTTGAACACTTTAGGCAAAGCAAATCTAATAATTTAGATATAAAAAGCTTGTTATTCATCTTCAAACACTTTAATATAAACATATTTTACACTTCTTTATCTACAAGGGAGCATCGTAGTAGCGAGCTCCGTGCCCCGAGTCCTTATAAAGTGTAAACATGTTTTAGTGATTTGTACTGTTCAAGTAGGAAACACTGTAGTAGCGAACTCCATGTTCCTAATACTTAGTATAAAATCACTAGATAATATCCCCCTTTGACAAGAGTGCATCGTCGCAGTGAACGCCGTGCCCCGAGCTACTAAGGAAATACTGTAAGTGTTTTTAGCCTTTTTGCCTTTGAAAAAGATTAGTGACTTTGTCACTTTTGTGTTTAAAAAGGATGTTATCAATACTGTTACCTTGCGTGTTATCCTACTATAACAAGAAGGTTAGTATGTGCCACCGTTGACAGACTGAAAGGACAATCCATCAACAGATTAAGACAGAGAAACATAAAAAATTTGAAGTTTTTTTTTTTTTTTTTTTTTTTTTTAATAAAACATAAAATATTATACAACAACAAAGATGATCCAAGGGGTTTAAACAAGACATGGAACAAGAGACTTCTTCAAGTTAGAAAATCTCTTATGGTTAAAAACTCGAATGAAATATTCATTTTTCAAAAAATATTTTTAGAATCAAGCTTAGAAAGAAAACATGAATGGTTTACCATGTCTCGATAATTAACCGGTTCATTACCTCTAGTTTGTATCCCTTCGTCTAATCTCCCTATCACTTGGGATAAAGGATGATTCTTTTGAATCCTCACTAGGGGAACTCTTCTGACGGGATCATCTACTCTATTGGAGTCCTCATTATTTTCATTTTCAGCAATTGGACTGACTTCTGATGCTATCTCTGGTGTTGCCTCAGGTGCGGTAACACTGGGGCCAACATCTGGTCCAGCACTTATGACAACATCTGGTCCAACATAAATTTCAAATTCACTTTGAGGTTGTTCCATCTGTATCATGAGAGGATAATCACCTGGTTTATCTGTAACACTTAACAGATCGTCAAAAACAATGTTCGCAGATTCTTGAATAGTTCCCAAACTTAAATTATACACTCGATATGCATGATTGTCTTGAGAATATCCAAGAAAAATGCCTTTATCACTCTTAGAGTAAAACTTAGCTAAGTAATCCCAGTCTTTTAATATGAAACATACACACCCAAACACATGGAAGTAATGTACATGTGGTTTCTTCCCATTCAAAATCTCATAGGGTGTCATTGTTAAACCAGGTCTTAGAAAGACTCTATTTGAAATGTGACAAGCCGTGCTCAAAGCTTCAGCCCAAAATCTTTTTGAAATCCGTTTTGAAAATAACATGACACGGGCTCATTTCAAGCAATGTCCTATTTTTCTTTTCGGCCACCCCATTCCGTTGATGTGATTTTGATACCGAAAAATCATGGTTTATCCCCTTTTTCTTACAAAAAGTATAAAAGGAAACATTTGCAAATTCTTTTCCATGATTAGATCTTATACGAAAAATAGGTGAGCAAAACATGTTTTTGATTTTGGAGTGCAAGAGTTTAAATTTATCTAAAGTTTCAGATTTTTTTCTTAGGAAATATACCCATGAAAACCTAGAGAAATCATCAACTATAACAAAAATATATCTCTTACCTCCCAGGCTTTCTACCTCAATTGGACCCATCAAGTCCATGTGCAAAAGCTGAAAACAATGTGTTGTCCCGAAGTGTTGCTCTTGGTGTTGGGCAGCACACTGGGTAACACGAGTCTCCTCATTTTTAAGGCAGTCTCCACAAACCATTTTGTTATTAAGATTCAGTTTAGGGACTCCTTTGACAGCCTCAAACTTGAAAATGTTCTTCAAGTTTCGATAATTGGCATGTCCAAACTTTTGATGCCACAATGTAGTGACATCTATTTTTGCCAAATGGCACACCTGCTTGTCTTCAACAAGATAACAATTGTCACTTGATCTAATTCCTGTCATCACACAATTGTTAGTACAATCAAAGACTTCACAAGTATTTTTATTGAATTTCACCTCTAAGTTGTCATCACAAAGTTGGCTAATACTAATTAAATTAGCTACAAGCCCATCTACATGTAAGACATTCTTTAAGGCAGGAAAACCAGTCACATTTAGTGTCCCTTTTCCTATTATATTGCTTTTACTTCCACCACCATAAGTTACACTACCTCCTTGAAAAGATTCATAGTCTTTCAAAAACAACTTTGTTCCCGTCATGTGACGTGAACATCCACTATCAAAGTACCACGATCCTTCAATATTTGTCTTTGGAGCGGTGTAAACAACATCGCATCTCAATTTAGTTTTAGGTTTCCATGACTTCTTTTTTGTGTTTTTGACCTTCTGACAGAATGTGTTATCTGGAGTGCTGGGTAACACTTCAGGTAACACAAAATAACTGGACTGTTTCTTTGAAAGAGTATTACACTTATTTTTAAAATGTCCAGAGGTGTGACAGTATTGACACACTTTTCTTTTGTCAGAAGAGTCATTAGAGAAAGAATTTTGATCAAAATCACGTTCTTTCACAAAACATATTTCATGTTCATCACAACTCAAAGAAGAAATAATTTTATCTAATGATTCTCGGAAACCAATACCTTCTTTGAGAGGCTTACTCAAATTGAGAATCTCATCCAATTTGGATGATCCGGTGTTGATTTTCTTCAAGGTGGTTTCGGCTAAAGTCAATTTGGCCTTGACTCTCTCTAGCTCGGCATCTCTCTTGGATGCTTGAACTTCCAAACAAGTTAAGTAGGCCTTGAGTCCATCGTTCATCTTGGTTAAATTTTTAACCATTTTGTTCTCTTTCTTCCATTCCTTGAGCAAATCATCACAAAGGTTTTTTAAACCATCAATGAGCTCATCTTTGCTCAGCTCATCCTCTTTTGAACTTCCTGCATCAAGGTTAGTAGAAACCACGAAACAAACATCGTTAGTTAAACTGAAATTTTTATACCTGACGGGTGTGGTCTCAGATGTTATCTCAGTGTGTATAACATCTGTGGTAACATGTTCAGTCTCCGAGTCACTTATTGTGACAAACATGTTTGTTTGATCAGGTTCTCCCTCCTGGAGATCGAAAGCCATGACAAAGGACCGAACCACTTAGTAACGTCAAGTGACCGGGCTATGATTCCAATTGAAATTTTTTGTCAAAGGCTTTCTGAGAACAGATGTTACCTCAAGTGTTAGGTAACACCCCAGGTAACACACGCTGACGGACAGAATGCGCACACCCGAAAATATAAGAGTTTTGCAGCGGAAAAATAAATAGCACAAGAGATATATTTTTCTCAAGTTATATATATATATAACTTGAGATGCCTAAATGGCGAAAACTTTATAATCAATACCAATTACAAAGTCAAAAGGTTCCCTATAGCTAGTACAATATACGATCTATGGAACCAAAAGTAGAACAAAGTACGATGATCCTATCCTAGCCAAAACACACTCAAACCCGAAGTATTTGAGTGTGGAAAAGAGTGTATGGGAGGAAGGATACAAAGGAGCCAAGAAGTACTTTGTTCTTGTGCTATGGATGTGTGTAAATTTTGGCTTGTCTTCAATCTTCTCATCCAAGCACTATTTATAGCCTTCAATACTTGATGGCTACTCAAATAAACAGCCTTGGGGCTGTTATTCACATGTGAGAGAGTGGGGGATAATGTGTGAGCTTTCTCTCCACAATTTGTGCAAGACTTGGTCTTCATTCCTTGATTTTCTCAACCGAAAACTTCATGCCCAAGTCTATGCATCACCTTGTTGTACTCCAAGCTTCCAACGCCTTGTACTTCATCCATTTGATCGCAACAAACCTTGGACTTGGTCTTCTCCATATTTAACATATTTAACACATGTTAAATATGTTTGTAACTCCTTCATTTACTCGCCAATTATGAATAAATCTCCATTAATTTTTCTTCCACATTTTAAGCTCCATAAACCAACTTTAGTATACCTGAAAATATGGACCAACATCTAGAAAATAATATTAGGACATTTGTATAAAAATTACATTAGAAAGAAATATCAAATTACAAAGAATCTCGTCACAGCACTTAGACTGTCAGGGCAACACCTGAGGTAACACCTCAGTTCTGCACTAACAAAGTTGAAGCGGGAATAGTTCAATTCGCCACCTTCAGAGAGTCAATTCTTGATCAATCGATCAAGAACAAATTTAGAAATTCATTTTTAACACAAATAAGATATTTTTTTTCCTTTTAAATGTGTGTGTGTGTGTGTTTTTTTTTTTTTTTTAAATAAGAATTTCCTAATCCATCGAAATCATTAACCAGATGCTGTTGGTATTGGCTACTGGCGGGGATTAAGTTTTAGCTTTGTCTAATGGTTTTATTTATCTCCCACATAATTTTTTTGAAAAATATGTTGATGTATACTGTTGATTTTGGTGCAATAATTGCGCAGCGGAAGAATAATTATGAAACCCAAATTGGATACAGCAATAATTTAAATAAAGATGAACCAAGAATACTAACTCTTGTTGACCGAATCGAAGAACACAGACTTTAGGTGTTGAACCGCGAACACCCTCTATCGGTATACACAAGTCAAACGGACTCAATAACACATTCATAATAGATTGCTAGATCTTAGGCTTGAAGATGAAGAAACAGTTTCTTCGTAGAAATTATTTTGCTTATTTGATTATTGAGTTTTGATGTTTTCAAATCTCAAAACTAATAATCATTCTTCTCTAAGTATAATTTCTCTCAAACAATTGTTATTGATTTTCAAAACCAAGGTCTAGATCTCTCAAAACCAACACCCAATATTTATAAGAGGTTTGACCAAATTCCTTTGATACTCGGGTTTTCTTTTCCTAAAAGAAATTGTCAAAATAGGATCTGATCCCATATATAACAGGTGGCCGTACAGCACCAGGAATCCGTATTGCTCCAAGGTGGCCGTACGGCAACCTCTCCCAGATCCCTCATTTTTCCATCATTTTCCAATCCGTCTTTTGTGTGTGACCCAATAGGTTTATATTATTTGGGCAATGGATCCGATCCAATCAGAGCTCATAAATCATAAGCGGACTCTAGCAAGTCATTATGACTACCCAAATAATATAAATATCAAAAGTTTGATATTTTCTTAATAGAACATATCACCATGCCTTTGTCTCACGATATCATATTGAACAACTCCAAGGCAAGGATTCAAGCTTCTCTCAAATGCGGCAGCGGACAACGATCCTCCGATCATCATCAACCTGCACCGTATCCTTGAATTTACTTTCATGTTATGCGTCTTGAATGTTTAATTTGTTTCGACGGCAAGAATATTGTCTCGTTTTCAAAAATGTTTTCCCAAAAATCACTCTCGTTTTCAAAATCATTTTAGGCTTGAGACGCCTCTCAAATGTCTCACTCTCGAAAAAAAACGTTTTAGGTTCGAGACGCCTCTCAAAAGTCTCACCCTTTTCAAAAAAAATATTTTAGGCTCGAGACGCCTCTCAAAAGTCTCACCCTTTCTCAAAATGTTTTAGGCTCGAGACGCCTCTCAAAAGTCTCACTCTTCCTAAAATCGTTTTCAAAATCATTATAGGCTCGAGACACCTCTCAAATGTCTCACGTTAAAAATAAAAACCTCATTTCAGGTCAGAGTGCCCCTTAAATGTCCCACTTCGTTGAACTATGTGACTGGTCTGATTCCCGAAAGGGATACGTAGGCAGCCTGTCACCTCAGGCACGACCACCCCTTCTTTCGAAAAGTTTGGTTACCCCGGTCTGTTCGGTCACCCTGAATTTTGACCCCCCTCGAATGTTTGGTTATTCTTTGTGAAAGAACCTGTTCTACTTATGCACTTTAAACAGGTAGATATTAGTTCACAAGAGGTCGACTATCTTGGCAGAGTAGGTCGACTATCTTGAGGTGCAGTGTGTGTATGTTGAGTTATGCAGTGGAATAATAATAAAATAAATAGAAGAAATAAATGAGTAAATGATAAGTGATATGTGTGTGAATAAGTGTGAGTAAATGAGATACAAACACAACGATGTAACGTGGTTCGGAGTATAGCAACTCTCCTGCATCCACCCTTCACTGTCCTCAACAGTGAAGAAGCAATCCACTATAATACTTCGTCAAGAAATTACAATCAATTGCAAGAAAATTCCCTCGGAATTTTCCAACCTAATTAGCCTCACTAATTAAGTTATGTACTTGTTGCAAAGTACAGAAAAAGAAAAGAAAAAGGTTTCACAAATGTGAGGGTTTGGTGATCTCTAAAATGGCTTTGAAGTAGCTATGTGAGATCTATGTTTGCTTATCTATTTTAGCACAGATTTATAAATATCAAGTGTGCTTTACAATTTGAAGCGATTCCTTACTGCTTAGATGCTTTGTGCGCAGGGTTGTTTTTTCTCGTACTCAAATTTTGGAGTAGGCATTTTGAAGCGAAATGTCCTGGCTTTCTGCAGTTGTAGCAGACCAAGTCATCTTTCTTTGAGTCTCTATGAGAGAGAATAAGAGGTTTGCTTGAGGATCCACCAAGTTTCGAAAACTCTGAATTTGATCTGAGGTTTGAGCAGGCGCAGGAACAAGTGAAAAGTTAGCCATTGCCCAAGATTTTGAAGCCATATTGAATCGGCACCCAAGCTGTTAAGCTTGAAAAACAGAAACGTGTTTTATGAAGGTTTTTGCTCTGATACCACTTATTGGTCCCTAAGGGGCAACAAGGGTGTGAAAAATCGCTAGAGGGGGGGGGGGTGAATATCGTTTTAAAATTCTTTTCAAACCCTTTTGCAATTCAATGGCAAATGCGCACAACTCTTATTTTGGCTAAGTATAGCGCGCAGCAAGAGTGTGAAATGTATAGCGGAAAATTAAAGCAGCTCTGCGCAGGGTATACTGCGCAGAGATAAAAACGCACGCGCTAAGTTTGAGGCTAAAGAGTGGTGCAAAAATGGTTCTAAGGCAAATGAGCAACAACAATTACAACAGTAAAGTGTAGCAATCTGAAAGATCAAACAAAGCAATTCATAAATAGTTAAGCAGGAAATATGCAGTAAATATAATGAACACGCTATTTGGAGAGGTTCGATCGATGAAAGATCTACATCCTCTACCAAGATGGTTAGTCTTGTATTTCTAATAGAGATCTTATAAAATGAGTGAGTATTACAAATTACAACATTTGAGCTCGATACTAACTCAAGATCTATTATCTATGAAGAACAAATCCTAGACTAAACCGGTGTATCTCAAGAAGTTAAATCAAAATGATCAAAGCTTCAAGAGGTGTGTGTGTGACAAATTCTGGGCTCTATGAATATGAAAGATGAAGAGCACCAAGAATTCTGGTGATATAGGGCTTTGCGATTTTGAGCAGGAGTTTGAAGGTTTGAAGATCTTGAAGGCTGTTCTAAGGAATCTGGAGATATTGAGCAGCAGTCTTCAGATCTTCAAGGTATCTTAATGAACCATGAAACTCGAGCTCTTGAAGCATGCAAGCTTGAAACTTGGAAATGGGAATGAGCAGACTATTTATAGCTGAGCTGCAAAAACTAGCCGTTGGAGCTCTGAGCAAGGACGATGTGCTGGCATAATGTGATTGGTGCGCAGGTGTCCTTTATAGCCGTTTGGGCTCTGATAAAAGTTGATGACCTAGCACAATATGATTGGTGCGCAGGTATCTTAGAGCCGTTGGAGACTGAGCATGAAGACCAAATTCAAATCTTTTTCCAGAAGGTTGACAGCTGTCTTCTCTTGAGATATTTCTTTGAAGCGTGTCTCCACCAATGGTTTTGCTGAGTGTGCTTATTTTGTCGTTTGTGCACACCTCAGCACTCTGACTCAATCCAAAAATCGTAGCTTGTCATGTCGCTTTCCAAGCTTCTAGAATATGAGATCAGGAGATGAGGAATTTGACCAAGGTTGAGTGTCCGCGCACAAAGGCATGCGCATTACCGGCGCGCATGGATTCAGCGCATGGGCAGCATGCGCACCATGCTTGGTCACTAAAGGATCTCTTCAGAGTTTAGGAAAATAAGACCTTGAAAACTGAGCAGGGTCAAAAGCTGCGCAAGATATCTATGCACAGTGGCGACCTGCACAGAGGACATTCTGCGTAGTGAAATGAATCCTGCTTAAGAAATCTTCGATCATTGCTTCAAGTCCTATAATCTAAGCCTATACTATAAAAAGGACTTGGCTAAAAATTGAAGTTATAAACTTCTTTACATGAGTCCTAAAGTCCATAAAAATACTCATAGGTGATAGTATCAATCAATTCTAACAAAAGTAGGAGGGTTAAGTGATAAGCATACCCAACAGTTTGCTTAAAAGCTTAAGTCAAGTTGTATAAAAAATGGCCAAGACAGAGGTATTTAGTTTTGGCCAAGTAGAGATCCTTTTATAGGTCTTCAGTATGTATCCGTTTGAGTTCCAACGGTCTTGAACTTCTTGGAAATGCATATGTCAGTCATTAATCTTTGACTGGAATAAAGTTTGTGAACAATATTATGTCAGGTTTAACTTTGACTGAGAGATGAGTTGGCAAGGAGTAAGGTCTACTATCTTTGAAGGCCTGTTATCTCAACAAGAGAAGATAATGGACCTGGGATTACTTGATGATTTCCCAGTATACTTCTTTGATGATCCATAAAGTCCTTAATTATTTGTCAAAACACTTAGTTAAGAAACTAGGGTTCTAACAATTTCCCCCTTTTTGGGAAATAATTAAGAATAGAAGTAAATCATAATCTGTAAATAGAACTCAAAACATAACACTAATT
This sequence comes from Campanula takesimana, assembly GCA_026119855.1. Classification (NCBI taxonomy): domain Eukaryota; kingdom Viridiplantae; phylum Streptophyta; class Magnoliopsida; order Asterales; family Campanulaceae; genus Campanula; species Campanula takesimana. The sequence continues at coordinate 61,744 of JAOWBW010000514.1, read as the reverse complement.
AGATCTCAAGAGAAATGCAAAGGTTTTAAGTTTACATTCCAAAATAAATAAAACATTGTTTAAAGAATAACAAAAAGTTTTGAGATGAAAGACTTAGTAAAATAGGGCTTCAATACTGTCATCACTATGGTAGTCTGGTTCAAGTTGTGCTTCTCCAAGGTCTACTGCAGTTAGATGTCTCTCTATTTCAAGATTCAGCAGTTGGAGTTGCTTTTTGTTGTGCCTGAAGTAATACTGCTTGTTGTTCCAAGTGAGACTCATCCTATCATCATACTGAATGCCATGATTGATTAGTTGGCTCTTCTTTAGTAAAGGCTCCTCTTTTCCCAAATTTCTTGAAATGAAGGGGCATGACCAAGTAGGAGGTGTCTTGATGAAGATTATCCTCTTGATGGTGGTTGATCTTGGGTGAATATTTCTTGAGGCTGAGTGAACTCTCTGAAATTTCTTGGATGAGTACTGGCTTCAGTCTGATCAATTTCCCTGCCAGCAAGAGTTTCTTGAACCAACTTTGTCAAATCCTATCTTAGTCCCTTCATTTGAGCTCTCACATAATTCCCAACTGCATTGATGTCTTCATGAGTAGCAGTAGGAAATGTGGATGGATATGCATTCACAATTGGATCAGGTATGAGAGGGCAAGAGTATTGATGAAAGGGCTCTTAAAGTGAAGGTTCATTAGGGAAGATAGTGGAGCTGGGAAGAATTCCACCAAATAGCCTTTTGATAGCACAGAAACCAAACAAATTTTCACAAACTAGCTTCCAATATATCACTTTGATAAGGTCAATGCATTTGGTCAAAACTACTCCAGATTTCATATGGAGGCCTTCATTGAGCTTGGGAGACAACCATTGAGAGAATTTTTTTTTCCTATTGAGCCATTTCCTCCATTAAGGCTTAAGGGAACAAGAGGGGTCTCATGAATATAGAATTGGTTCATGGCAAGTCTGAAGGTCTTCCACTCATTGTGCATTAAGAATATTCTCCCAGCAAGCTCTTTAGCAGTCATTTTCAGCTGGACTTTTGAGTAGGTCCAATACTGACTAGAGATAGCTGAGTTAAGGATTTCTTGGGGAAACTCAAGATGGTCAAAAGAAAGACCAAGAGGGAGAATGGATGGGATATAGACGTCCACTGGATGAGAAATGAACCAAGTGGGAGGTGCATAGTACAGATGAATCAAGTTGTTTGAAAAGAAGGGGTCAGATGTGGGATTATATGGACCAGGAGTGATGACTTCAAAAGAGGAGTTTGTATGAATGTGAGGATCATGAACTCTGGAAGAGTGAGAGGAGGAAGAAGAGTGACCAGAAGGAAGAGCTTTGTCCAGACCAAGTTTCTTCCAAGTGACATCAAATCCAAACTTTTCTTCAAGTTCATGGAATTTGGCAATCTTACCCATATCAGACAGGGCAAAGTAGGCTTCTTTATCAAAAGGATTTTCCTCAACTAAGATTGTTTTTCCCTTCCTAGATGTGACAAGAAGAGAGGGAGAAGATTGAGCAGGCCTCTCAATGGTTAATTGGGTAGAAGGAATAGATTTTGGAGAACTGGGAAGAGATTGGGCAAGGTCAACTATCATGGCTACAGTTTTACCCAGGTCAACTGTCTGTTCCTGAACATCTTCAAGATTGTCATTCCCCCTTTCTCTTTCAACTAAAGGCTCAATTCTATCAAGAATAACATTCCCCCTATCAGTTTCAACAGATACTTCCTCAAATTGTGATAAGAGACCAGGAGTTGGCATAAATGATAAAGATAAAGGACCTGCTGATATAGGAATTTCAGCTGGGGGAGAGGAGGCCTTTTTGTTTTGAGACTCAGTTAGAGTTTTAAGGGCTTCAACAGCTTCTTGGGCTCCTGAACTGAGGGTTTTAGTGGATGAACTGTGATATGCAAGATCAAAGTCAAAGGGTTCAAGTGGTGAATGAGAAGGAGATTGAGAATGGGGTGGTGATTCTTCTTCAGGGATAATCATTTTTCTTCTCTTACTCAGAGGTCTGACTGAGACTAGGGGAACCTCATCTAATTCAATGGGTTCATTTTCCTTTTGTAGTCTATTGGATTTTTTTTGGAGGGTTGGGCTTTGGATTTTTTTGGAATGGGTGAGGGTGAGTGTTTAGGTTTGGCTTTGGATCTTTTGTACACAAAGGAAATTTTTGATGAGGGAGAGGGTTTGATGGTTCTTGAGTGGATGTGCTAGGTTCACAATTTATCCCAGTTCTATTTTCAGTGATAGGTCTATCATCAGTAGTAGGTCTACTATCATTGGTAGGTCTACTATCATCAGTAGGACTATTATCAGGAATGAGAACAGGGTTAGTGAGAGCAGTTCTATTTTTAACAAATGGTGGTAAAGGTTGATTGTCACTGATTTTGAGATTGCTGAAGGGTGGAAATGGTTCAGGAAAGATTTTGGGTAGATTATAAGGAAGATAGTCGAGTAGGTCGTTTTTGGAATTTTAGGAGATAATGGGTGAAGGTTCAGGCATGGAATCAACATTTCCAAGAGTTTCATCAAATTCATCAATCTTCAAATCCCAAATCCCAGGCACTGGGAGATTTATCAAAATCCACATAAATGGACTCTTCAACCACCATTCTTCTTCTATTATACACTCTATATGCCTTGCTAGTTGCAGAGTAGCCAAGGAATATGCCTTCATCACTTTTAGACTCAAATTTGTCCAAATTATTCTTCCCATTATTGTGAATGTAACATTTACTTCCAAAAGCATGAAAGTAAGAAATAGTTGGAGTCCTTTCATTCCACAATTCATAGGGAGTTTTTAAGTGAAATTTGTTAATCTAGGTCTTGTTCTGAACATAGACTGCAGTTATAACAACTTCTCCCCAAAAATACTTAGGAAGGTTATTTTCAGATAACATGATCCTAGCAGCTTCACATATAGTTCTGTTCTTTCTTTCAGCCACTCCATTTTGTTGAGGAGTTCTAGGGGCTGAAAAGTTGTGACTAATTCCTTGCTGATTGCAAAAATCTTCAACTCCAGTATTCTCAAATTCAGTACCATGATCTGACCTTATTCTGACTACTTTGATGCTTTTGAGGTTTTGCACTTGGTTTATCAATTTGACTAGTTGACCAAGAGTTTCTGATTTGGATTATCTTGTATAGTCATCAACTATCACTAGAGAATACCATTTTCCTCCAAGGCTTCTAGTTCTGATTGGTCCAAATAAATCCATATGAATAAGTTCAAGTGGCCTTTTTGTATCCAATCTGTTTTTGGCTTTAAAAGAAGTCCTTTGTTGCTTTCCACACTGACAAGCATTGTACAGTTTATCTTTTTTGAAGGATATCTTTGGAAGACCTTTCACAAGTTTGGAGGATGCAAGTTTTGCTATGCTTTTGAGATTTAAGTGAGCTAATATCTTATGCCAGAGCCATGCCAAATCAGACTGATTAAAAGACAGTAGACACATGGCATTAGAAGATTTAGTCACTTCAAGGGATATGCAGTACACATTTCCTTTTCTGAAGCCAGTCAGAATGATTTCATCTTTTGAATTCTTCACTTGACACAGGTTATGGGAGCACACAACATGAAATCCTTTATCACAGATCTGATTGATGCTAATCAAGTTGTGCTTGAGACCTTCCACATAAAAGACATTTGATTTGATAATGCTCTTTGTGATCAAGTCTCCATGTCCTTTGACTCTGGCTTGAGAGTTGTCTCCAAAAACAACATTAGGTCCATCTTTTGAAATGAAGTTCTGCAGCCATTGTTTGTTGAAGGTCATATGCCTGCTGCAGCCAATGTCTAGGTACCAGACTCCCTTATTAAATTCCTATAAAACAATTTAAAGAGAAATAAACATGGTCCCCTTTAAATTATGGGTACAGGAGGTTAGACAGCCTTAGGGACCCAAACTTTTACAATTTTCTTAGGAGGGCTATTGTTCTTTGGGACAAATTTTTTTTGGTTGAATGAGTTTAAGTAGGATAGGATTTGGTACATGTAGGGTGTCATCCTAAATTTTTGGTGATGGTAGTTGTGATGAGGGTGAGGATTATATGATTTGGGTGAGGTATAGGCTTTAGGGAACCTTGAAGAGCTATAGTTTTGACTTTTTCTTCCTTTGTTTCTCTTTTGGTAGGTCTGTTGTCTTCTAGATTGTCCTTGATAGGTCTACTGTCTGTAGTTGTACTGACCATTTTGATTGTTCTTCCAAGTCTGAGATTGCTTTTGAGGACTTGGGACATCACTTTTGTTGTTGGGATTGGACATTTGAATACTGCTACTGGATGCTTGATCATGATAGCTAACCTTTTTCATTTTTCCTTGAGCCTTGTATACATCTTGTTTTGTTTGGACATGATAGATGGGTTTTCTTATAGTTTTGTCTCCCATTTTGACAAGCAACATTTTTTCCAGTTTCCTTTCACCCTCAGGTAGTTTGTATTCAATCAAGGTTGGGTTATTTGCACCTAGTCCAGATTTGTCAAAAGGATGCTTTTGTGTATAAAAGAAATGTGACATTGCTGAACTTGACTTGTTCTAAGACTCATTTTTGTTTTGAATGCTTGGTTTTCATCATTTAGGGCCTCTATTCTGAGATTGAGCTCTTTCAGTTGACTGCTGATGTGAAGGTGATTGTTTCTTACATTGAAGACATCAGCATGAAGGTCTACTATCTCATCTTCTTGTTGCTTGTTCAGGTCTTGAAGGGAGAGGTTTTGTGTTTCAAGGAGGGCATTTTTGGTTTTAAGACTATCTAGGTCCTTAGAAAATTGTGAGTTTTCAGTTATTAATACCCTAAGGCTTGATTCTTCTTTTTTTCTCTGAATAAACAAAGTACAAGCCAAATTTTTAAGACCTTCAAGGTCAAGAGAATTAAAGTCACTTACCTCTATTAGTTCTTCTGCAGCTGCAAGAGCTTCAAGTTCCTCTTCATTTTCTAAGTCATCTTCATCATTTGCCATGAGACATATCATGGCTTCCATTTCATTATCTGAGTCTGAGGAGTCACTTTCATCATCACTGAATTTTGACAGGTCTGCTATCATGACCTGTTCCTTCTTTTCAACTTGTTTGGTTTTGGCACAGTTGAATCAATTACACCTAGAACTGTGTATAATGTATTTAGAATATGATAGCTTCTTCTGAGTTGAAAAGTTTCTTGATTTCATTGGTTCAGGGCACTCTTGAGAGTAGTGACCTAACTTTTCACTGTTATAACATGTAACATCTTTCTTTTCAGTTTGGACTTGGTTAGAGGTGGATGCTGTGTTTCTTTTGTCAAACATCCTTTTTTGATGTCTCATATGCTTCCAATTTTCCAAAGTATTGTTCAACAGTCATTGTTGGACATTCAATACCTTCTCTTATGGGTAAAGAAACTTTTTCATATTCTTGAGGGAGGCTTGAATTTTTTTTTCCAGACATAGGTCTTGTTGATCTAATTTCTTGCCATGATCTGACACTAGTCTAAGTAGATCTTCAAATCTGTCTTTGGTAGCACTAACTCTTTCACCAGTAGCAAATTTGAAATTTTCAAGTTGCCTTAATTGGTATATAGATTTTGTGCTCAGACACTTGTGTGCTAAGTAAACTTGGTTTTGATTAAATCCCAGGCTTCTTTAGCAGTTTCAACTTTCCCAATTTCCTGGGCCAAAGAGTCATTAACACTTTTTTGTAATATGTTTTTGACTTTTTGATTAGTTGTCACTAAGTGTCTTTCAGTTTCAGTCCAAAGGTCTGGGGTTTTGTATTTGTCCTCTGTTGGTGTTGGTGCCCTAGGCACGTTTGTTGAACGTTGTAAGTTATCATGATAATAAAGAGATAATAGGATTATTATTATGGCTCATGTTTGCTTATAATAATCTCCGTCCCTAGAGCTTCTTAAGAACTAGTATAAAGGCTAAATGATCATGGGATGGTCATGTTAGATTTATGGGTACTTGTTTGGAACAAGGTACTGGACATGACCCGCGGTATGAGATTTATGTCATGGTCGATGTCATATATATAAATCTCATATTAGTTATGTCATTTGAATCCTTAGACATGAAGTTATTATAGTCTTCCACTTGATGAACATTATGTTTGACATATTCAAACGCTGCCTTAACACGGTAGTTATAAAGGGTATGATTGGCATGATTGGATTCACGTAGGGAAGAATAATAAGCCAAATGGATTTGTCCCTCTTCGGAGAGATGTCAAGCTTGGGCCCCTCGAAGGAATGATGTTGGTAAAATGTTTGGCCAAACTCAAATGGATTGATTGGATCAATGTCATTTGGATTATCAACATATTCGGGATCGAGAAAAGTATTGAACAATACAAGTTGACTTGTTGACCATGACTTGTGTTCAATGACATCGTGGACAAAGGGATTATGACATGTTCTAAAAGGAATGCGAACTTGTATCTAGTTACACTATTTGGGTAGGTATGACGGTTTGCTAGAACCTAATCATATCTTATGGGTTCATGTTTGGGCTCATTGCCAACTTAGTGTAATCCTAGAGGGTCACACACGAATAGAACGAATCGTAAAGGACTAAATTGGAATTATGGAAGAATGTCAGATTTTGGCTCTGGCACGGTCGTGCGCCTTAAAATGGCACGGCCGTGCCATAAATCCAAACCAAGGCAAAACCTGTCGGCATGTTTGGCACGACCGTGCCAAGAAGACAAGCACGACCGTGCCGAAAATTGTCGATATGGGGGAATCATGCGGACCTGATGGCACGACCGTGCCAGATTATAGGGCACGACCGTGCCAGTCAAGTCGGCCAGAATTCTTTGTTGCCTAATTTGGTGACGGGATTTAGGTTTCCTAAGTCCTTAAGGGTTAAGGATTAGGACCTATAAAAGGATCCTTTCAGTAGCCATTAGACACATGATTATGAGTGCCTCCATAAGGTTTTGAGAGGTTATTTTCTTGTTCTAAGATCCCAAAGGTGAAGAACAAGAATATTCATAATTCCATATAGTTCTTACAATTGTGAAAGCGTGTTTCATAATTTGGTCTAGCAACCAAGATCAAGTGTTCTTGATATTCGTTCGTGGTGTGGATACCGCTAGAGGGTGAAACTTATCATCTTCATAGTTCGTGATTCTTGCTTTGTTCGTGATCAAGATTTCAAGCCTCCATCGAATTCAAGGTTGCAAAATCAAAGGCATCAAGGGTCAGTATTCTAGTATTCATTATGTTGTATTTGACTTAATCATATGAATGGATCTATGGGCTTTGGGTTTCATAAATTTTAAATGCTTAATTCCGCTGCGCATGTTACTACGAAACCCAACAGTGGTATCAGAGCCCCGTTCATGTTGATTATTTCAATACATAATCATGTTGTGTGTATATAAATTGTTTATGTGCCTAGCATGATTTGAATATTGGGATTATGATGTTTATGTGGTCTATGCGTTTTATGTGGTTTATTGTTTTATAAACTTTAATCGCACTGTTCAATCGCAATTAAAATTATGGTGGATTTAAAATTGTTTGGATTATCAATTTTTGATTGGATCAAAGCTTTGATATTCTAGGGATTCAAGAATAAATCATTTATTCAAGGTTTTGATGATCATGGTGATTGGATCACCAAGAACACCAAATCCTAATTGAATCGGGAAAAACAATTTTGAGATAAATTTTGGAACTTTAAAAATTTTGATTTTTCGCAAGTGGTCCGACCGGACCCAAGCCTTGACCCGGCCCGACCTAGGGTTTGGCGCGGGGGTAGGGTTTAGGTTTTGGGTGTGGATCTTGGGTTTGAATCTCCTATTTGTTTTAGTCTTGTGATTCTAAGATTAGTTCAAGGTTTGGATGGCTAATCTACGTTCATCGAGATTGTGTTTCCCAAACTTGATCGCAATCAAGGTTTCAAAGATAAAATGAAATTAGAATTATGAAGAGTTCATAATTGCTAAAATTGAGAAACAAAGTTCTTGATTCAATGATTGGAGATCCATGTGGAATTGTGAATGCAATTGGCCTACGTTCATCGAGACCATCTATTGCTTAGTTTCGGCCACATGGACTACTTTCTTGGTTTCTTGAATTAGTGCGGAATTGTGGTTGCCAATGGCTTAGTTCGGCCGCACTTCTTGTTGTCTTGATTTGGAGATGATGACCAAAGTTCAAATAATCTCATCCTCATAATAATAGAGAAACTAATGACACATGAATATTATGCTTAAATTAATGGAGATTAATTTAGTGGCTAAACTTGATGCGTAACATGTTTATCTTGTGTGCTCATAAATGTGTTGTATGCTATATGGTGATGAACCTTCAAGAAAGTTTTAAGTCCTTTTTGCCATGCCATGATTAAAACACTTGTTAGTGCATGGGTGATTTTAATGTGGGTTCGCCCTAGCGAGGTGCATTAACTTTATCTATGTATGAGCAAGATGGATGATATGGGCACGCCCTAGCGAGGCACATCAACCATGCGTTTAAAATGGTTGGACTTAATAAGGCGTCAAAACAGTTTTGGGCCTAGGCAAAAGATGAGATTAAACATGCTTTTGAAATTGGATCACTAAGAATCATATTGGATATGATTGACAAGAAATTGTCTACCTAATTAATTTGATTTTGAGCGGTCCGCCTCCGTGGACTCAAGATTAAATTAAAGTTGGATCTTAGCCCAATTTAAAAGAGTCTCATGAAAGGATCTAAGAGTCATATGGGATATGATTGACAGGGTTGTCTACCTAATTAATTTGATTTTGTGTAATCCGCCATAGCGGACTTAGAATTAAATTAAAGTTGGATCTTAGCCCATTTAAATTATATTATACATTGGATGTATAAGAAGGTTATATAATTTAGTGGGAGTATTTTTGGAAAATACATTATTTATCTCTTTAATGAGATTGGTACTTGTAAAATTTTGGAAATTCTGCATAAGTTGTAGATGACAACTAAAATCATTGCGATTAATCCTTGATAAGGATATGCTTCAAAAGAATGGTACAAACTTCATGGATTGGATCCTGAGCCTAAGAATCGTTCTAAGGCAAGAAGATGGGTTGTACATTCTTGATGGGCCTATTCCTAAAAGAACCAATGCCGGAGTAGACAATCACAAGAATCATGAGTATGATTCTAGGAATGTGAGTTGTCTTATGCTCGCGATTATGTGCTCAAAACTCCAACAAAGGTTGGAACTTGTGGAAGCCTATTAGATAGGCGTGGAGTTGAGTTACATGTTTCAAAGAGCAATCTAAGCAAGAGAGGTAAAAAACCATTGTTGCATTCACTCATTGCAAAATGAGTAAAGGGCAATAAATGGAACTTCACAGGCTTAAGATAAAGGCTACGTAGAGCATCTTGAGAAACTTGGTTGTCCAATTGGATTGGAGCAAGCCATGGATCTCATTCTTGATTCATTGTTTAAATGTTATGATCACTTAGTGATGGAATATAACATGCTTAAAATGAATAAGAATTTCTTCGAATTGCATTAACATGCTGAAAAAACTGCGAAGATAAAGATATTGGAGAATGGTTCTCCAATGCTCATGATTCATGATGGAAAGAGGCCAAATGCCAAAAGAAAAGTAAGACAAGAGTTGTCAAACCTAAAGGAAATAATTTTGGTTATAATAATAACTCTAATAGATGCAATTTGGTAAAATGGCAATTGGATTGACCATTTAGAATTGTAGTCAAAATTCTGGGTGATCAATAAAAGGAATGGTAGTGGACTACCACTCGGAATATTTATGTTATAAATTATTCTTTCTAAATTTAATTATTGGGTATTGGATACCAGAATAATTAGTAAGATGAAAGACTACTTATAGTAATGTTTTATCTACAAACAGTAATGATGCAATGGTTGCAACATTGTTCGTAGAACACTTGTAAAGTGACTTTACTGATGAAGTAGAAAACATTATTTTGTTATAAGATAATGAAGGATATTAATTTCTTATTTGGAATAAGAAAAGTGCTTTATTTATTATGATTTACTTCATTGTGTTATCATATAAATAAATCTTATATCCTAAATCTTGAAGAACAAAATAATAAAGACTATAACATAAATAATTAAAATTCTTTATGCATTATTGTTTTGATCAAATAAATGAGAAATGCATATCTAAAATTCCATGGGACGGAGTTTTAAGTCATATGATTTGGAATCACATGATTTATGCAAATCTTATTTACTTGGATCAAGACATCTTTTACTATGATTGGTTAAAAGGATAATGTCTTAATTGACCCAATACATTTCAATGTGTATGGTGCATTAAGAAGAAATGCTAAAAGAGAATTTTGGTTATACTTGGTAAAACTATTCAAAAATTATGATTGGATCATGATGATGAATAATTAAACCAAAAATTTGAAAGTCATCATTAAAGTTGTGAAATGGTTTCACAAATTAACTTCACTAAGAATATCAAATGATATGTCTGCGTGGAAGTAAAAGAACCTTATCTGATATGGTTCGTTGGATGACAAAGTCAAAGTGATCTTCCATTATTCATTTTGGGGTTATGTATTTAAAACCGCTATGATTATACTAATCTGAATTCCATCAAGAGAGGTTAAAAGATGAAAGAAAACTCGGTTTGTCTTTCGCAAAGATTTAAGATGGTGAAACCTTTTGGAAAGGAGTTGTCTGGGACACACTCACATTTAAATCTAATAAATATATTTTCATGGGATATCCTAAGGAAACTTGAGGATATAATTTTACTCATAAGAAACAAATGGTTTGTTGATTATGATGATACTTTTCTAGATAAATGGTTTATCTCTAAAAGAATCAATGGGAGTAAAATGTATCTCGAATGGTTCGAGACCTAGAAAATATATATTTTAACCTAAGATGGAAGTTGAACAAGTTTTCACAAGGAGTCGTGAAAAGTCCGTTCAAAAGATATACAAGAACTTGCGCATGTGATAGGACACAATCTATTGCAAGAAATATTGGATATTTCGAAATAGAAAGTGTTGAGGTAAAGTTCATTTGGAATGAAGTATTTACCATCTATCAAAGATGCAATGTCAACTCCACATATTTAGATTTTAATGACTTGGAGTCATGAAATCTAAAAGGCAACCCATGTGTAATAATCAAGTTTGGAACTTGATCATTCTAACCTAAGGTGTAAAAACCAAAGGAGAGGAATGAGTTTTCTTGGAGAAAATTTTACATGGATAGCAAAAAAATTTACTAGAATTCTCGTAGTCACATGTTCATATTTGGAATATGAAAATTGACAAAATGATGTCAAAACAAGTGTTCCTCAACGGGAACTCACTTAAGGATGTATTGGATACAACCTAAAGGTTTTGACAGTCAAAGAAAATTCTGATAAATTATGAAAGTTGCAGAAATCCATTGGATGGATTAAAGCAAACTTGTGGGAGTTGGAATCTCCGTTTTGATAAATCAAAAGAGTTTGACTTGATCAATAACGAAGATGAACCTTGTATATACAAGAAGATTAGTGGGAGCATAGTGATATTCCTTAAATTAAATATGTGGATGACATATTGCTCATTGGAAACGAAATTCCTATACGTTAGTCTGAAAAGACTTTGTTAAGAAAGTGTTTCACAATAAAGAATATGGATGAAACTGCATATGTCCTTGGCATTAAGATCTATAGAGATAGATCGAAGAAGCTAATTGATTAAGCCAAAGTACATACATTGACAAAGTCATTTAGAAGATTCCGCAAGGAAGATTCGAAGAGAGGACGGTTGTTAATGTTACATGGAGTTTTCTATGCAAAGACTCAAATGTCCTGAGACAAATGATGAGCGTGAAAAGAATGAATGGGATGCCATTTGCTTCGGCAATTGAATCCATCATACCATGATAAGTACTAAGCCGGATATATCTAAATGCTTGGAGCATGACGAGTAGATATTAATCCGACAACCGGTGAGAATCACTGGATGGCTGTGAAACAATTCTTAAAGTACTTAAGAAGGACTAAAGAATTGTTATGATCTGTGGAGGGATGGAAAATGATCTCAATGTATATGGATACATGGATGCATGCTTCCAAACCAACAAAAATGGTAGAAATCGCAATCGAGTTTTATTAACAATAGTGAAGCTGTAAGTTGGAATGGTTCCAAGTAGAGTACAGTCACTAATTCTACATACTAAAATCTAAGTATATTGCTGCATTGGATGCTGCAAAGGAACTTGTTTGGATTAAGAAGTTCATTGGTGAACTTAAGATGGTTCCTAGTATTGCTAATCCAATAGACCATATTAGTGATAATAGTGGTGCTATTGATCAAGCAAAGGAACCAAGAGCACATCCTAAATCCAAACACATACTTAGGCGTTTCCTTATCGTTCGAGAAATCGTTGATAAGGGAGACGTACATATATGCAAAGTACCTACTAATGATAACATTACGGACACACTAAACAATGTGACTTCCACAAGCTAAGACATGATGGTCATGTTAGGTCCATGGGTATTGGATACCTAGAGATTGGGCCTAGGGCAAGTGGGAGATTGTTGGTGTTGGTGCCCTAGGCACGTTTGTTGAACGTTGTAAGTTATCATGATAATAAAGAGATAATAGGATTATTATTATGGCTCATGTTTGCTTATAATAATCTCCGTCCCTAGAGCTTCTTAAGCACTAGTATAAAGGCTAAATGATCATGGGATGGTCATGTTAGATTTATGGGTACTTGTTTGGAACAAGGTACTGGACATGACCCGCGGTATGAGATTTATGTTATGGTCGATGTCATATATATAAATCTCATATTAGTTATGTCATTTGAATCCTTAGACATGAAGTTATTATAGTCTTCCACTTGATGAACATTATGTTTGACATATTCAAACGCTGCCTTAACACGGTAGTTATAAAGGGTATGATTGGCATGATTGGATTCACGTAGGGAAGAATAATAAGCCAAATGGATTTGTCCATCTTCGGAGAGATGTCAAGCTTGGGCCCCTCGAAGGAATGATGTTGGTGAAATGTTTGGCCAAACTCAAATGGATTGATTGGATCAATGTCATTTGGATTATCAACATATTCGGGATCGAGAAAAGTATTGAACAATACAAGTTGACTTGTTGACCATGACTTGTGTTCAATGACATCGTGGACAAAGGGATTATGACATGTTCTAAAAGGAATGCGAACTTGTATCTAGTTACACTATTTGGGTAGGTATGACGGTTTGCTAGAACCTAATCATATCTTATGGGTTCATGTTTGGGCTCATTGCCAACTTAGTGTAATCCTAGAGGGTCACACACGAATAGAACGAATCGTAAAGGACTAAATTGGAATTATGGAAGAATGTCAGATTTTGGCTCTGGCACGGTCGTGCGCCTTAAAATGGCACGGCTGTGCCATAAATCCAAACCAAGGCAAAACCTGTCGGCATGTTTGGCACGACCGTGCCAAGAAGACAAGCACGACCGTGCCGAAAATTGTCGATATGGGGGAATCATGCGGACCTGATGGCACGACCGTGCCAGATTATAGGGCACGACCGTGCCAGTCAAGTCGGCCAGAATTCTTTGTTGCCTAATTTGGTGACGGGATTTAGGTTTCCTAAGTCCTTAAGGGTTAAGGATTAGGACCTATAAAAGGATCATTTCAGCAGCCATTAGACACATGATTATGAGTGCCTCCATAAGGTTTTGAGAGGTTATTTTCTTGTTCTAAGATCCCAAAGGTGAAGAACAAGAATATTCATAATTCCATATAGTTCTTACAATTGTGAAAGCGTGTTTCATAATTTGGTCTAGCAACCAAGATCAAGTGTTCTTGATATTCGTTCGTGGTGTGGATACCGCTAGAGGGTGAAACTTATCATCTTCATAGTTCGTGATTCTTGCTTTGTTCGTGATCAAGATTTCAAGCCTCCATCGAATTCAAGGTTGCAAAATCAAAGGCATCAAGGGTCAGTATTCTAGTATTCATTATGTTGTATTTGACTTAATCATATGAATGGATCTATGGGCTTTGGGTTTCATAAATTTTAAATGCTTAATTTCGCTGCGCATGTTACTACGAAACCCAACATCCTCTCCTCCATTTGTGTTAGGTTGAGTGGGTATTCTGACTTCTTCATGAAGTACAAACCAGTTCCAAACACTGTTTGAATCAAGGTAAGTCTTGATCTTGGATGAGAATATTTCAAATGATCCACAGTCATCAACATGTGGAATGTCTTTCTCATTGTTTCTTCTGGGTTGAGGCATGATGTTGGTGCTTCTGGATCCTTCACAAGATGTTAAGCTTGAAGACACTTAAGTCTTTTAGAAACCAGCTCTGGTGCCAATTGAAAGAACCTGTTCTACTTATGCACTTTAAACAGGTAGATATTAGTTCACAAGAGGTCGACTATCTTGGCAGAGTAGGTCGACTATCTTGAAGTGCAGTGTGTGTATGTTGAGTTATGCAGCGGAATAATAATGAAATAAATAGAAGAAATAAATGAGTAAATGATAAGTGATTGTGTGTGAATAAGTGTGAGTAAATGAGATACAAACACAACGATGTAACGTGGTTCGGAGTATAGCAACTCTCCTACATCCACGCTTCACTGTCCTCAACAGTGAAGAATCAATCCACTATAATACTTCGTCAAGAAATTACAATCAGCCTCACTAATTAAGTTATGTACTTGTTGCAATGTACAGAAAAAGAAAAGAAAAATGTTTCACAAATGTGAGGGTTTGGTGATCTCTAAAATGGCTTTGAAGTAGCTATGTGAGATCTATGTTTGCTTATCTATTTTAGCACAGATTTATAAATATCAAGTGTACTTTTACAATTTGAGTTTGCTTAAAAGATTTAGTCAAGTTGTATGAAAAATGGCCAAGACAGAGGTATTTAGTTTTGGCCAAGTAGATCACCTTTTATAGGTCTTTAGTATGTATCCGTTTGAGTTCCAACAGTCATGAACTTCTTGGAAATGCATATGTCAGTCATTAATCTTTGACTGGAATAAAGTTTGTGAACAATGTTATGCAGGTTTGACTTTGACTGAGAGATGAGTTGGCAAGGAGTAAGGTCTGCTATCTTTGAAGGTCTGTTATCTCGACAAGAGAAGATAGTGGACCTGGGATTACTTGATGATTTCCAGTATACTTCTTTGATGATCCATATTAAGTTCTTAATTTTTTGTCAAAACTCTTAGTTAAGAAACTAGGGTTCTAACACTTTGGTCCCCTCGAGCGCTCGGGTTGGATCTCCCTCAGAACTACGCCCCGACTTGATTCCCACAAGGGATACGTAGGCAGCTCTTAAGGCAAGAGCTTCAGTCGGACGATCTATCGAATATAATGTTACCCCAATCCCCAGCAAAGAGAATTCGGTTTCTTAATGCATCCCCATCCATCCGAACTACGATTGGTCTGATTCTCACAAGAGATACGTAGGAATCTCGGGTTCCTTAGTTCGACCATTTGATTGTGTTTGTTTGCTTGCTTGAGTAGAACTACTGAGGCTTGATTCCTGAAAGGGATACGTAGGAAGCCCTACTTTGGGCCCAGACGTTAAACCCTAGACGAGATCGGTTGTCTATATTGGATCGTCGAATCCACTTTACTTTACAAGTGAATTCGACGAGGGGCTCTGTAGACACTCCGATCTCGCACCCCTTAAACCAACCTTGAATCGGTCTGAACGCGATAATCGATTTAAAACCCTAGATTTGGCGGTTCAGGACTACCGACCGTTTTATCGGATGAACAAACCGAGTCCAGATTCATGATCAGGACTCAAAACCGAGTAAACTTGCTCATTCTTAAAAAATCGCGCGCGGACCCTAGAACGGGTCCCGCACCCCTAACAAGCCTTTTACCGGACATCTATGCATTTAAAATATTATTATGCTATTTCATTACTTATTAACATATTTTAGATATACCGGCGGAACCAAAAAAATATTTTGAGCAACTTTCATGTTAGGCCCGCGGACAACCGGGACACCGGTGCGCGCACGACGAGACAGTTGCGGAGCAAGGAGATGGAGCTGGGAAAAATGCACAAACACATATTTGTGCATGGACTTAAACAGGGCTGGCCATGGTAAAATAAAGTGGATGAGTCATGTGCAATTGGAGGCTAGGATGGCATCATGTTTCTCCATTATGTTCCAACATCATTATTACATTTTCAATCTATCCATCACCTCCACCCCCCTCTACTACCCCTATAGTAGGGTCATTTTGGTCCTAAAATTTAACCTCCCTCCTCTACCCCTATAGTAGGGTGATTTTGGTCCTAAAAACTATCTTCCTCCTCCATATACTCTATTCTTCAACCCATTTGGAAGGGAGCAACACATTCACCGCACATTCCAATCTTTCAAACTCTCTCTCTAGTTCTTGCTACATTCATAGCCCCACCACAACCACCACTCAACCACCATACAGCCACCACATCTCCACCATAAAACCACCACATCTTTACCACAAAACCACCACAAAACAACCACAAACAACCACAAACAACCTTCAAACACTAGCTAACTCAAGCAAACAACAACTCAATCTCCATCCACTCCATTCAAACAACAACAACAACTCAAATCAGACAAAAATAAGTCTTCACTTGGGTAGACAAAGGAAGAACACCCCATCAACCTAATCTAGGTAAGACTCTCCTTATGTAAGTGGTAAGTTGTAAAAAATGTAGACTATTATGTGTTAGATTTAGAGTATAGCCATTATAGAATGGCTAGACTCCCATTTTCTCCATGTAAATTCAAGTTCTGGTTTGTAAATCTTCATGTAAATATGTTGTGAATGGTTAAAACTTCTGGTCCATGTTGTGTATATATGTATTTCATGTTCATCTCTTGTTCATCTCCAAGTTTTAAATGAAGGTTTCAAGCATGCAAATGAAACTTCTTTCAAAATGCTTACAATCTGTCCACTTCTTGTTCTTTCATGATTATCTGAGTTTTTTTCCACATTTGTTCATAAATAAACACTTGATAATGTTCATAACATGTAATAGTACTTGCATGCCATGTTTCATGACTTGATTCCATGTTTAGATCATGCTTTGAAGTTTGTTTCCATGATCCATGTCTGTTGTCCAGTATATTCTGCTCCTGACCACTCTGTCTTTCCATGCAATAAACTGATAGAGATAAAGAATCTCACGATCCTAATTTATCTTGGTTTATTTATTATGCTCTTTAATTTTACCTAGGATTCTTTTCTTGTTGCCTAAGTTTGTATAGGATTCTTTTACTTCTTTCCTTGTTAGGCTATTCCTTCTTGTATATATATTAACAGTCGTGAATAATAATATTTTGAGTTTTCTCCCATATTACTTATCTTATATGGTAACCAGAGCAACGATCCTAATTTTTCCCACCCTCTTCCAACCCTTAAAATTTCCGGCAGGAACCTATGGCAGCCGCCCCTTCTGATTATCATCTTCCCAACTCGGCCGAACCTGACAAACTTCTTGTGGTTGTCAATCTTTCTCATATTCTTTAACTTACTCCCACCTCATACATTCCATGGAAAATTCAAATCCAAGCCACCCTTATTGGACACGACCTTTTTCATTACTTTGATGGCTCGTTGTCTGCGCCTCTAAAAACCCTAACTGTTACCACCACCGCAAAAATCACCGCCACGGACACTCCATCTACCCCACAACAACAAATCACCTCCGTTGTTGACAACCCAGCCTATATCACCTGGTTCCGTCAAGATCAGCTCCTTTTTGGTGCCCTGGCCAGAACCCTCTCTCCCTCTATTGTGACCTTAATCTCTCAATGTCAAACAACTCATGAAGCCTGGCGTACCTTGGCCAAGACTTATGCCAATACTTCTCGCAGCCACCTCAAAAAAATCAAGGATCGCCTTCATAATATTTCGAAGGGTCCTTCATGTTGTGACCAACTTTCCTCTCTGGGACGCCCTCTTGATGCCGAAGATATTGTTGATCGTATTCTCGATCAACTCAATGACCCTGAGTATGACAGTGTTGTGCAAGCCGTCCAAAGACGGGAGACCTTGATTTCCTTTGATGAACTCCACGAGAAGCTCATCAACCGAGATCTCACCCTTAAACATAAATCCACTCCCTCGCCCACCAACTTTCCTACTACTATCCACTATGCCTCTAAACCTCCTTCCAACCGATCTCCTAGACCTAACCCTAACCCTACCAATACTCATCAGCTGTACCCTTCTACTCCACATTAGGACAACTCCCAAAACCCTAGTCTAAATCAAAATCAATACCGTGGTTGCTTCAGTGGTGTCGTACTGTTGGGCACTACTTGAACCAATGCCCAAATTTTCGTCAGCTTCATCCTCATATCAACATCCCGACACCACCACCAAACAACAATACCACCTATAGACAGCCATCCCGCTCCTCCCAAAATCCTTCTCCCCGCGCCTACACTACCACTACCAATCCGAACCCTTCCCCTAGTTGGCTATTAGACAGTGGGGCTACTCATTGTTGGTGTTGGTGCCCTAGGCACGTTTGTTAAACGTTGTATAAGTTATCATTTTATTCATAATGTTAAAGAGATAATAAGATTATTATTATGGCTCGTGTTTGCTTATAATAATCTCCGTCCCTAGAGCTTGTTAAGCACTAGTATAAAGGCTAAATGATCATGGGATGATCATGTTAGATTTATAGGTACTTGTTTGGAACAAGGTACTGGACATGACCCGCGGTATGAGATTTATGTCATGGTCTATGTCGTACATATATCTCATATTAGTTATGTCATTTGAATCCTTAGACATGAAGTTATTATAGTCTTCCACTTGATGAACATTATGTTTGACATATTCAAACGCTGCCTTAACACGGTAGTTATAAAGGGTATGATTGGCATGATTGGATTCACGTAGGGAAGAATAATAAGCCAAATGGATTTGTCCCTCTTCGGAGAGATGTCAAGCTTGGGCCCCTCGAAGGAATGATGTTGGTGAAATGTTTGGCCAAACTCAAATGGATTGATTGGATCAATGTCATTTGGATTATCAACATATTCGGAATCGAGAAAGTATTGAACAATACAAGTTGACTTGTTGACCATGACTTGTGTTCAATGACATCGTGGACAAAGGGATTATGACATGTTCTATAAAGGAATACGAACTTGTATCTAGTTATGCTATTTGGGTAGGTATGACGGTTTGCTAGAACCTAATCATATCTTATGGGATCATGTTTGAGCCCATTGCCAACTTAGTATAATCCTAGAGGGTCACACACAATAGAACGAATCTTTAAAAGGGACTATATTGGAATTTTGGAAATTCTGGACATTCTGAAGAGTGGGCGACCGCACAGTATTGACTGGGCGGCCGCACACTTAGGACAGTTTTGTACCAGTTTTGCTTCAGATAGTTGTGCGACCGCACAGGTGATTTTGGGCGGCCGCACAGTGCTGTCGGGTGGCAGATTCCTAATTTGATTTGGAAACGAATTTTGGAAGGATTTTGACACAAGTTTCCTATTTGGAATAGGTCATACTTGTGTATAAAAGACCAAAATTCGGCCAGCACTCAAGGCTAATGATTTTGTGAGTCTCAAAGAGTTTGAGAGAGGGTTTATTTTGTTCCAAGACATTCTTGGTTGAGGAACAAAATAATACACAAAATAAATCCCATATAGTTCATATTAATTATGAAAACGTGTTTCATAATTTGGTCTAGCAACCAAGATCAAGTGTTCTTGATATTCGTTCGTGGTGTGGATACCGCTAGAGGGTGAAACATATCATCTTCTTAGTTCGTGATTCTTGCTTTGTTCGTGATCAAGATTTCAAGCTTCCATCGAATTCAAGGTTGCAAAATCAAAGGCATCAAGGGTTAGTATTCTAGTATTCATTATGTTGTATTTGACTTAATCATATGAACGGATCCATGGCTTTGGGTTTCATTAAATTTTAAATGCTTAATTCCGCTGCGCATGTGACTACGAAACCCAACAGTGGTATCAGAGCCCCGTTCATGTTGATTATTTCAATACATAATCATGTTGTGAGTATATAAATTGTTTATGTGCCTAGCATGATTTGAATATTGGATTATATGATGTTTATGTGTTATGTGATTTTATGTGGTTTATTGTTTTACAACTTTAATCGCACGATTCAATCGCAATAAATATTATGATGGATTCCGAATTGTTTGATTATTAATTCTGATTGGATCATGGTTTTAATAATCGGGGAAAGACAATTTTGAGACAAATTTTCGAACTTCAAAATTCCTTCTGATGCGTTTGGGCGACCGCACAAATCTCCCTGGGCGGCCGCACATGTTTGGGCGACTGCACAGGAGATTTTGGGCGGCCGCACAGTTCACTGATTCTGTTCTGATTTTGGTTAAAATTGGAATTTGGAATTTTCGAGAGGTCCAACCGAACCAGTAACAAAACCAGACCAGACTTGCTGATCTGGAATGGGCTTTGGGTAGTTGGTTTGAGTATGGATCTTGGGGTTTGATTTTCCTATTTGTTTTAGTCTTGTGATTCTAAGATTGGTTCAAGGTTTGGATGGCTAATCTACGTTCATCGAGATTGTGTTTCCCAAACTTGATCGCAATCAAAGTTTCAAAGATAAAACGAAGTTAGAATTATGAAGAGTTCATAATTGCTAAAATTGAGAAACAAAGTTCTTGATTCAATGATTGGAGATCCATGTGGAATTGTGAATGCAATTGGCCTACGTTCATCGAGACCATCTATTGCTTAGTTTCGGCCACATGGACTAATTTCTTGGTTTCTTGAATTAGTGCGGGATTGTGGTTGCCTAATGGCTTAGTTCGACCGCACTTCTTGTTGTCTTGATTCGGAAATAACGACCAAAGTTGAAAAGGTCTCATCCTCATAATTATAGAGAAACTAATGACACATAAATATTGTGCTTAAATTAATGGAGATTAATTTAGTGGCTAAACTTGATGCGTAACATGTTTATCTTATGTGCTCATAAATGTGTTGTATGCTATATGTGATGAACCTTCAAGAAAGTTTTAAGTCCTTTTTGCCATACCATGATTAAAACACTTGTAAGTACACGGGTATTTTCATGTGGGCTCGCCAAAGCGAGGTGCATTGATTTTATCTTTGTATGAGCAAGATGAGTGAATAAGAGTTTCCTATGCGTTTAAAATGGTTGGACTTAATAAGGCGTCAAAACAGTCTTGGGCCTAGGCAAAAGATGAGATTAAACATGCTTTTGAAATTGGATCACTAAGAATCATATGAGATATGATTGACAAGAAATTGTCTACCTAATTAATTTGATTTTGAGCGGTCCGCCTCCGTGGACTCAAGATTAAATTAAAGTTGGATCTTAGCCCAATTTAAAAGAGTCTCATGAAAGGATCTAAGAGTCATATGAGATATGATTGACAGGGTTGTCTACCTAATTAATTTAGTTTTGAGCGGTGCGCCAAAGCGTACTCAAAATTAAGTTAAAGTTGGATCTTAGCCCATTTAAATTATATCATACATTGGATGTATATGAAGGTTATATAATTTAGTGGGAGTACTTTGAAAAATACATTATTTATCTCTTTAATGAGATTGGTACTTGTAAAATTTTGGAAATTTTGCATAAGTTGTAGACGACAACTAAAATCGTTGCGATTAATCCTTGTTAAGGATAAAGCTTCAAAAGAATGGCACAAACTTCATGGATTGGATCCTGAGCCTAAGAATGGTTCTAAGGCAAGATGATGGGTTGTACATTCTTGATGGGCCTATTCCTAAAGAACCCAAAGCCGGAATAGACAATCACAAGAATCATGAGTATGATTCTAGGAATGTGAGTTGTCTTATACTCGCGATTATGTGCTCAAAACTCCAACAAAGTTTGGAACTTGTAGAAGCCTATTAGATAGGCGTGGAGTTGAGTCACATGTTTCAAAGAGCAATCTAATCAAGAGAGGTATAAAACCATTGTTGCATTCACTCATTGCAAAATGAGTAAAGGGCAATAAATGGAACTTCACATGCTTAAGATAAAGGCTACGTAGAGCATCTTGAGAAACTTGGTTGTCTAATTGGATTGGAGCAAGCCATGGATCTCATTCTTGATTCATTGTTTAAATGTTATGATCACTTAGTGATGGAATATAACATGCTTAAAATGAATAAGAATATCTTCGAATTGCATTAACATGCTGAAAAACTGCGAAGATGAAGATATTGGAGAATGGTTCTCCAATGCTCATGGTTCATGATGGAAAGAGGCCAAATGCCAAAAGAAAAGTAAGACAAGAGTTGTCAAACCTAAAGGAAATAATTTTGGTTATAATAATAACTCTAATAGATGCAATTTGGTAAAATGGCAATTGGATTGACCATTTAGAATTGTAGTCAAAATTCTGGGTGATCAATAAAAGGAATGGTAGTGGGACTACCACTCGGAATATTTATGTTATAAATTATTCTTTCTAAATTTAATTATTGGGTATTGGATACCAGAATAATTAGTAAGATGAAAGACTACTTATAGTAATGTTTTATCTACAAACAGTAATGATGCAATGGTTGCAACATTGTTCGTAGAACACTTGTAAAGTGACTTTACTGATGAAGTAGAAAACATTATTTTGTTATAAGATAATGAAGGATATTAATTTCTTATTTGGAATAAGAAAAGTGCTTTATTTATTATGATTTACTTCATTGTGTTATCATATAAATAAATCTTATATCCTAAATCTTGAAGAACAAAATAATAAAGACTATAACATAAATAATTAAAATTCTTTATGCATTATTGTTTTGATCAAATAAATGAGAAATTCATATCTAAAATTCCATGGGACGGAGTTTTAAGTCATATGATTTGGAATCACATGATTTATGCAAATCTTATTTACTTGGATCAAGACATCTTTTACTATGATTGGTAAAAAGGATAATATCTTAATTGACCTAATACATTTTGATGTGTATGGTGCATTAAGAAGAAATGCTAAAAGAGAATTTTGGTTATACTTGGTAAAACTATTCAAAATTATGATTGGATCATGATGATGGATAATTAAACCGAAAATTTGACAGTCATCATTAAAGTTGTGAAATGGTTTCACAAATTAACTTCACTAAGAATATCATTCTAAATGATATGTCTGCGTGAAAGTATAAGAACCTTATTGGATATGGTTCATTAGATGATAAAGTCAAATTGATCTTCCATTATTAATTTTGGGGTTATGTATTTGAAACCGCTATGATTATACTAATCTGAATTCCAGCTTGAGAGGTTAAAAGATGAAAGAAAACTCGGTTTGCCTTTCGCAAAGATTTAAGATGGTGAGACCTTTTGGAAAGGAGTTGTCTGGGACACACTCACACTTAAATCTAATAAATATATTTTCATGGGATATCCTAAGGAAACTTGAGGATATAATTTTACTCATAAGAAACAAATGGTTGTTGATTATGATGATACTTTTCTAGATAAATGGTTTATCTCTAAAAGAATCAATGGGAGTAAAATGTATCTCGAATGGTTCGAGACCTAGAAAATATATATTTTAACCTAAAATGGAAGTTGAACAAGTTTTCACAAGGAGTCATGAAAAGACCGTTCAAAAGATATACAAGAACTTGCGTATGTGATAGGACACAATCTATTGCAAGAAATATTGGATATTTCGAAATAGAAAGTGTTGAGGTAAAGTTCATTTGGAATGAAGTATTTACCATCTATCAAAGATGCAATGTCAACTCCACATATTTAGATTTTAATGACTTGGAGTCATGAAATCTAAAAGGCAACCCATGTGTAATAATCAAGTTTGGAACTTGATCATTCTAACCTAAGGTGTAAAAACCAAAGGAGAGGAATGAGTTTTCTTGGAGAAAATTTTACATGGATAGCAAAGAAATTTACTAGAATTCTCGTAGTCACATGTTCATATTTGGAATATGAAAATTGACAAAATGATGTCAAAACAAGTGTTCCTCAACGGGAACTCACTTAAGGATGTATTGGATACAACCTAAAGGTTTTGATAGTCAAGAAAATTCTAAAATGTATGAAAGTTGCGAAGATTCATTGGATGGATTGAAGCAAGCTTTTGGGAGTTGGAATCTCCGTTTTGATAAGTCATAGAGCTTGGCTTGATCAAGAACGAAGATGAATCTTGTATATACAAGAAGATTAGTGAGAGCATAGTTCTATTCCTTATTTAATATATGTGGATGACATATTGCTCATTGGAAACGACATTCCTACACAAAGACTTTGTTAAGAAAGTGTTTCGCAATGAAGAATATGGATGAAGCTACATATGTTCTTGGCATTAAGATCTATAGAGATAGATCAAGAAGGCTAATTGGTTTAAGCCAAAGTACATACATTGACAAAGTCATTTAGAAGATTCCGCAAGGAAAATTCTAAGAGAGGACGGTTGTTAATGTTACATGGAGTTTTCTATGCAAAGACTCAAATGTCCTGAGACAAATGATGAGCGTGAGAAGAATGAATGGGATGCCATTTGCTTCGGCAATTGAATCCATCATACCATGATAAGTACTAAGCCGGATATATCTAAATGCTTGGAGCATGACGAGTAGATATTAATCCGACAACCGGTGAGAATCACTGGATGACTGTGAAACAATTCTTAAAGTACTTAAGAAGGACTAAAGAATTGTTATGATCTATGAAGGGATGGAAGATGATCTCGTCGTATATGGGTACGCGGATGCATGCTTCCAAACCGACAAAGATGATAAAAGATCGCAATTGAGTTTTATAAATAATAGTGAAGCTGTAAGTTGGAATGGTTCCAAGCAGAGTCACTAAATTCTACATACTAAATCTAAGTATATTGCCGCATTGGATGCTGCAAAGGAAGTGGTTTGGATTAAGAAGTTCATTGTGAACTTAAGATGGTTCCTAGTATTGCTAATCCAATAGACCATATTAGTGATAATAGTGGTGCTATTAATCAAGCAATGGAACCAAGGGCACATCCTAAATCCAAACACATACTTAGGTGTTTTCTTATCGTTCGAGAAATCGTTGATAAGGGAGACGTAAATATATGCAAAGTACCAAGTAATGATAACGTTACAGACACACTAAACAATGGGACTTCCACAAGCTAAACATGATGGTCATGTTAGGTCCATGGGTATTGGATACCTAGGGAATTGGGCCTAGGGCAAGTGGGAGATTGTTGGTGTTGGTGCCCTAGGCACGTTTGTTAAACGTTGTATAAGTTATCATTTTATTCATAATGATAAAGAGATAATAAGATTATTATTATGGCTCGTGTTTGCTTATAATAATCTCCGTCCCTAGAGCTTGTTAAGCACTAGTATAAAGGCTAAATGATCATGGGATGATCATGTTAGATTTATAGGTACTTGTTTGGAACAAGGTACTGGACATGACCCGCGGTATGAGATTTATGTCATGGTCTATGTCGTACATATATCTCATATTAGTTATGTCATTTGAATCCTTAGACATGAAGTTATTATAGTCTTCCACTTGATGAACATTATGTTTGACATATTCAAACGCTGCCTTAACACGGTAGTTATAAAGGGTATGATTGGCATGATTGGATTCACGTAGGGAAGAATAATAAGCCAAATGGATTTGTCCCTCTTCGGAGAGATGTCAAGCTTGGGCCCCTCGAAGGAATGATGTTGGTGAAATGTTTGGCCAAACTCAAATGGATTGATTGGATCAATGTCATTTGGATTATCAACATATTCGGAATCGAGAAAGTATTGAACAATACAAGTTGACTTGTTGACCATGACTTGTGTTCAATGACATCGTGGACAAAGGGATTATGACATGTTCTATAAAGGAATACGAACTTGTATCTAGTTATGCTATTTGGGTAGGTATGACGGTTTGCTAGAACCTAATCATATCTTATGGGATCATGTTTGAGCCCATTGCCAACTTAGTATAATCCTAGAGGGTCACACACAATAGAACGAATCTTTAAAAGGGACTATATTGGAATTTTGGAAATTCTGGACATTCTGAAGAGTGGGCGACCGCACAGTATTGACTGGGCGGCCGCACACTTAGGACAGTTTTGTACCAGTTTTGCTTCAGATAGTTGTGCGACCGCACAGGTGATTTTGGGCGGCCGCACAGTGCTGTCGGGTGGCAGATTCCTAATTTGATTTGGAAACGAATTTTGGAAGGATTTTGACACAAGTTTCCTATTTGGAATAGGTCATACTTGTGTATAAAAGACCAAAATTCGGCCAGCACTCAAGGCTAATGATTTTGTGAGTCTCAAAGAGTTTGAGAGAGGGTTTATTTTGTTCCAAGACATTCTTGGTTGAGGAACAAAATAATACACAAAATAAATCCCATATAGTTCATATTAATTATGAAAACGTGTTTCATAATTTGGTCTAGCAACCAAGATCAAGTGTTCTTGATATTCGTTCGTGGTGTGGATACCGCTAGAGGGTGAAACTTATCATCTTCTTAGTTCGTGATTCTTGCTTTGTTCGTGATCAAGATTTCAAGCTTCCATCGAATTCAAGGTTGCAAAATCAAAGGCATCAAGGGTTAGTATTCTAGTATTCATTATGTTGTATTTGACTTAATCATATGAACGGATCCATGGCTTTGGGTTTCATTAAATTTTAAATGCTTAATTCCGCTGCGCATGTGACTACGAAACCCAACACTCATCATGCCACTAATGACCACAACAAACTTGCTCTTCACTCTCCCTATAATGGTACTGAGGAATTACTAATTGGTGATGGCTCTGGGCTTCCTATATCTCACATTGGTTCCACTTCTTTCCTTCTCAACTCTCATTTTCTCTCTATTAATCATGTTTTATATGTTCCTTCTCTTTCTCGTAACATTATTTCTATTTCAAAAATTTGTCATGATAATAATGCTACTATCATATTCTTATCCGATTCCTTTATTGTGAAGGACCGTCACACGGGAACAATTCTTCTTCAAGGAACATCTAATTCTGGCGTCTACGAATGGCATCCTCCTCCAATCGCTGTTCGTTCCTCTTCCCCTATTCTACATTTAGCTTTGGCATCTACCACCTCTACTTGGCATCACCGCTTAGGGCATCCTTCTACTACAATTTTACGTTTTATTAGCAACTCTTCTAGTTTAAATATTCCTAGTTGTTATACTTTTCAATGCAATTCTTGCGATTGTAATAAGAGCCATAAACTCCCATTTCATAAGAATACTATTTCTTTTTCTGGACCTCTTGATGTCTTATATAGTGATGTGTGGATGTCTCCTATTCATTCCATTGATGGCTTCAAATACTATATTATCTTTGTTGATCATTTTTCCAAGTACATCTGGTTGTACCCACTCAAACACAAAAACGATGATGTGTCTGTCTTCACCACTCTCAAAGCCTTAGTTGAAAAATGCTTTGGTAGTCCCATTCTTACAATTTCCAGTGACAATGGTGGTGAGTACTTAGGCCTTCGCTCCACTCTTACATCTCATAGGATCACTCATCTCACTTCCCCGCCTCATACTCCAGAACATAATGGTTACTCCGAGCGCCGTCATCGACACATTGTTGAGACTGGTTTGTCTCTTCTTACCTACTCTCACATGCCTCACAAATATTAGACTCACGCCTTTGTCACTGCTTATTACCTCATCAATCGTCCTACTCTCCATCTTGTATCTCCTTTCTTTCGACTTCTTGGTTATCACCCAAATTATCATAAACTGCGCAGATTTAGGTGCTTATGTTATCCATGGCTATGTCCTTACACATCTCACAAATTGGACTCTCGCTCTACTCCTTGTGTTTTTGTTGGCTACTCACCAACCCAAAGTTCTTACTATTGCCTTGATCCCAAAACATCTAAAGTTTGTCTCACGTCATGTCAAATTCATTGAGACAACATTTTCCTTCTCCACCTTCTCTACACCTTCGGCTACTGCCATCACTGGTTCATTCTACCCCTGGTGTACACTTCACCTTCCTGTCCTGCATGCTCCACCCACTTCTTTTTCTCCTCCTATACAGCCGCCCCCTACCAACAAACCCAACTCTCCTGTGAAATCCCCACCTCCCTCTCCTGCGCCTATACCTGCCTATCCTATTCCTGACACTCCGACATCCTCTCCTTCAGTTTTGGAGTCTCCTGCCACTACTCCAAGTCCTAACCCCTCACCTGCTGCTTCGTCCCTACAATCTGACAGCCTGTTCCTGTTCCTCAAGGACCCAATCGTAACAACATTGTAAAACCTATTCAGAAAATTAATATGAATGTTTCCCTGTCTTCTCCACATACTGAGCCCACTACCATAACTCAGGCCCTTAAACATCCTGCGTGGCGTGCCGCCATGCAGTCTGAGTATGATGCTCTTCTTCGAATTAATACTTGGGATCTTGTTCCCCCGTCTCCGTCTCAGAATTTAATTGGATGTAAATGGGTTTTCCGTACCAAGTATCATCCTTATGGCTCGATTGATCATCACAAGGCCCGTCTTGTTGCTAAAGGGTTTCACCAACGCCCGGGTTTGGATTATTCTGAAACGTTTAGTCCTGTAGTTAAACCCGCCACTGTTTGTACTGTTTTGTCATTGGCTACTGTGCATGGGTGGTCCCTTCGTCAGATAGATATTAACAATGCTTTTCTTCAGGGTACGTTGCAAGAGGATGTGTTCATGTCACAACCACCTGGTTTTGTTAGTTCCTCTCACCCTGCCTTTGTCTCCAAGCTCAAACAAGCAATTTATGGTCTTAAACAGGCACCAAGGGCGTGGTACACTGAACTCAAAACCTACTTACTGTGTCTTGGGTTTACCATGTGTGTGTCTGATACATCATTATTCATTCTTCCGACGGCTGGGTATCTTATCTACTTGTTGGTTTATGTTGATGATATTATCATTACGGGATCTGATTCATTTGTTATTGATGCATTGATTGCTAGCTTCTCTTCCAGGTTCTCCCTGAAAGACCTTGGCTCATTGTCATATTTTCTCGGTGTTGAGGTGTTGCCTCATCCTGATGACATTTTTCTGAGTCAACACAAGTGTGTATAGGATTTACTCATGCATACCAACATGCTTGAAGCCAAGCCGGTGCCAACCCCTATGGTGCCGCACCCTCCTTTGACCACTCATTCCGGTTCTCCTCTGGGTAATCCGTCCGAGTTCCGAGCCATTATTGGTGTTCTTCAGTATCTTTCTCTGACTCGGTGTGATTTGTCCTTTGCTATTAATCGATTGTCTCAGTTTATGCATTGTCCGACTGATGTTTATTGGGGTGCCCTCAAGTGTGTTCTTCGCTATCTCGTCGGTACTAGTTCTTAAGGTCTTCACATTTGGCATGATTCACCTCTCACGCTTCATGCATTCACTGATGCGGATTGGGCAAGAGACAAGGATGATTATATATCTACTATAGGGTATGTTGTTTACTTGGGCTGAAACGCACTTTCCTAGAGCTATAAGAAACAAAAGACACTTGCTCGTTCTTCTACAGAGGCTGAGTATCGGGCTATTGCTGCAACTACAACTGAAATTCTTTGGCTTCAAAATTTATTGCGTAAAATGCATGTTCTTCTTTCTCCACCTCCTACTGTTTATTGTGACAACATGGGGGCCACTTATGTCGCTGCAAATCCAGTGTTCCATTCCAAGATGAAACATTTGGGTTTGGACTATCATTTTGTTCGCGAAAATGTCCAAAATAACAAGTTAAGGGTGACTCATATTTCTTGTTCTGCTCAATTGGCGGATCTTCTTACCAAACCGCTTCCGCACACTCGATTTCTTGATTTGGTTGTCAAGATTGGACTTTATGATCGGCCGTCCGTCTTGAGGGGGCATGATAGAGATAAAGAATCTCACGATGTAGTAATGACAGACTAAAAGATGAAAAACTGATATATTTCATTCAAGTGAAAACTTACTTAAATACAAAAAAAAATAACTAACTTATCAGTCAAGTGAAAACTTACTTAAATACAAAAAAAAAATAACTAACTTGCTAAACTTCTACCCATGTTCCCATGTACTGCCACTAACATAAACATGGCCACTACTTAGCTAAAAAACAGCAACTAAACTTGATAAAGTAAAATGCATAACTAACTCCTAAAAACAAGGATAAGGTGCAGCTACTGGAGACATTATCAACACTCCTCCTTGGATCAGTAGCTGCAAACTCCTAAAGCGTTCCTCAATGATTCAAACCTGCTCCTGGGAAGAGCCTTAGTAAATATATCAGCCACCTGGTCATTTGTATTGCAGTAGAGCAAACAAACTTCGCCATTCTTCTGAACTTCTCTAAGAAAATAAAGCTTAATGTTGAAGTGTTTTGTCTTTCCATGAAAGACTGGATTATTGGAGATCGCAATAGCAGCTTGATTATCCACAAACACTTCCGTGCTCCTCCTTTGCTCCAAGCATAAATCATTCAGAATTTTCCTCAACCATAGAGCTTGATTTACAGCTGCTGTAGCAGCTATAAACTCCGCTTCAGCTGTTGATTGAGCCACTGTATCTTGCTTCTTTGAACTCCAAGAGAACATCCCTGAATCAATCGTGAAACAATATCCCGAAGTGATTTTCATGTCATCTAAAGATCCTCCCCAGTCACTATCAGAGAATCCATGAAAATTAAATTCTTGACCATGCTTGAACATGACACCATAGTCAATAGTTCCCTTGACATATCTAAGAACTCGTTTAGCAGCTATAAGATGTTCTTCACTAGCAGCTTGAGAGAATCTGGAGAGAACATTTATAGCTTGCAAAATGTCAGGTCTTGTTGTTGTGAGATACATTAGGCAGCCTATAAGACTTCTATAAACTGCCTCTTCAACCTTTTTTGCACCATCTTCTTTGAAAAGTCTCTCTTTCTGATTCATTGGGGTACTTACTGACTTACAATTCTCCATGTGAAACTTCTTAAATATCTCTTTTGCCTACTTTCTTTGACATACGAAG
Organism: Campanula takesimana; assembly: GCA_026119855.1. Classification (NCBI taxonomy): domain Eukaryota; kingdom Viridiplantae; phylum Streptophyta; class Magnoliopsida; order Asterales; family Campanulaceae; genus Campanula; species Campanula takesimana. The sequence goes on along the minus strand of JAOWBW010000514.1, from coordinate 30,810 downwards.
ACTCCTTGATGATCTTGTCTAACCTTCATTCCAAGAAAGTATGCCATTGCCCCCAAGTCTGTCATTTCAAATACCTTCATCATCTCCTCCTTGAATTTCTGAACAAGGACGTCATCGCTTCCTGTCACTAAAAGATCATCCACATAAAGAGAAACAATCAGAATATCAGCACTTGAATGCTTGACATAGAGTGTTTGCTCACTTGGACTTTTTTTGAAACCAAGACTTAGGAGATGCTCATCAATTCTGGAATACCATGCCCGCGGAGCCTGCTTTAAACCATACAAGGCTTTTTTAAGCAGGTACACCTTATTCTCCTCTCCGTCCACCACAAAGCCATCAGGTTGTTCAACATAAATCTCCTCCTGCAAATAGCCATTAAGAAAGGCAGATTTCACATCTAGTTGAAATACCTTCCATCCCTTTTGTGCGGCCAATGCAAGAAGCAACCTGATTGTATCAAGACGAGCAACAGGGGCAAAAGTCTCTGAAAAATCTACTCCAAACACTTGAGCAAATCCTTTCACCACAAGCCTGGCTTTGTGTTTGTTAATAGAACCATCTGCATTTAACTTGGTTCTGAACACCCACTTCACTCCGATCACCTTCTTGTGATGAGGTCTAGGAACCAACTCCCATGTCTGATTCCCTTCAATCATATGAAGCTCCTCCTCCATTGCTGATATCCATCTTGGATCATTTTTAGCTACATTAAAATCTGCAGGTTCTAAAACAGCAACATTACACCATTCATATATGTCAGAAAGCAATCTAGTTCCTCTAACAGGACGATCATCAATATTCTCATCCTCAAATGATGGAGGACTAGGAACCAAATTCACTTCTTCATCTTCCCAATTCCATTGCTGATCTTCAACAAAATGAACATCTCGACTTATTAAAATCTTGCCAGTTTGGGGCTGGTAGACTCTATAAGCCTTAGAAGCTGTGCTATAACCAATAAAAATTCCAGATTCTGCCTTTTTATCCAATTTATCTCGTTTCACACTAGGCACATAAGTGAAACAAACACAACCAAAAACTTTAAAATTCTGGACAAAAGGTTTGTAACCATACCAAGCTTCAAATGGAGTTTTCCCTCGCACCGCCTTTGTCGGAAGTCTATTCAGTAAGAACACAGCAGTATTCGCAGCTTCTGCCCAGAACTTCTTAGGCAGCCCTTTCTCATGAAGCATACACCGGACCATTTCCATTACAGTTCTGTTCTTCCTCTTACTAACTCCATTTTGCTGTGGAGTGTACGGAGCAGTGAGTTGGTGCTCAATTCCAGCATCTTCACAAAACATATTGAACTTATCTGAGGTGTACTCTTTGCCATTATCAGATCTTATGACCTGAATTTTGCAGTCTGTCCAAGTTTTGAATTTCCAAAAAACTCCTGCCACCTCAGATTTGAATTTCAAGAAATAAATCCAGCACATTCTACTAAAATCATCGATAAAGAGAACATAATATTTACTTCCCTTTAAAGATAATTCAGGTAGAGCCCCTCCAATATCCGTATGTATTAGCTGCAGCTTTGTTCTAACCCTGTAAGTTGCATCTGAAAATGGAAGCCTTGTTTGTTTTCCATATCTGCATGCTTTGCAACTTTATAGGTAATCATCCAAAGGAGGAATTCCTTTTGCAAGATCCTTTCTCTTCATATATAACAAAGCAGCATGGTTGAAATGCCCCATCCTTTTGTGCCAAAGCTCCGTTGTTGTAACTGAACTCATCATAACAGCCTGCTCCGTCTCCATCAGATCCAAAGAAAAGCTTTTTCCCTTCATATTCACCTTGAATAAATCTGCCCCACTTGAATCTTTGATCAAACACATCCTATCTTCAAACACAACTTTATAGCCTTTTTCAAGTAGCTGGCCCACACTCAACAAGTTCTGATTAATTTCAGGAACATAAAGAACATCTTGAATTAACTTAGTACCAAGGCTACTTTCAATGGCAACAGTTCCTTTACCTTTAACAGCAATGAGATCTCCATTTCCAATTCTGACTTGCGACACAACCGCCTTGTTAAGCTCTTTGAAAAGCTCAATATCATGCGTCATATGGTTGGTGCAGCCGCTGTCAATCAACCAACTCTCATTTGCAATGCTAGTTGCAAAACAAGAAGATACAAATAATTGATCCTCCTTTTGCTCGACAACCTGAGCCTCAGTTTGCTGATATTGCTCTTTAGACTTGCATATCTTTGCAATATGTCCTAAGAGTTTGCACTTGTTGCATCTAATATCTGGCCTCCTCCAACATTTGTTAGGTGAATGACCCTTCTTTCCACAGTGTAGGCATGGTGGATAGTCTGGCTTATCACTACCTTCTGCCTTGCTGCCTTCTGCCTTGCTGTAAGCTTGATCATCGACACCCTTCTTCCCATTTTTCTTCTTCCCCTTATTGTTGTGGCTAATGTGAAACTTTGCAGCAAGAGCTCCTTCGACAGCGCCTTCAAGTCTCATCAGCCTTCTTTGCTCTTGAGCCTGCAAAGCACTTAACAACTCTGCCAAAGTAATGCTTGACAAATCCTTAGAGTTCTCTAACGAAGAAATCGTTGATTCAAATCTTTCTGGAACTGTAACCAGAATCTTTTGAACAATCCTAGAATCTAAAAACTCTTTGCCCAGCAATCTTACCTGATTCACAATGCTTAGAAGTCTATCAGAGTACTCTTTAATAGTCTCTGATTCCTTCATTCTTTGCATCTCGTACTCCCTGATCAAATTCAGCACACGCATCCCTTTGATCTTCTCATCACCTTCATACTCTTTCTTGAGAAAATCCCAGATCTCCTTGGATGATTTCAAGGTCATAATCCTAGTAAAAACTGTTGGTGAAACAGAATTGAACAATCAAGACTTAGCCTTTGATTTTCTTTGCTTCTTCTCCTTGTGGTTCTTCATTTGAGCAACCGTTGGATTTGCTGGAAGAGGAATAATTTCATAATCTTCCTCAACAGCTTCCCAAAGGTCATTTACATCCAAATAGGCCTCCATTCTGATTGCCCAAACTTGGTAGTTTTCACCTTCAAACACTGGAGGTGCTGCAGCTGAAAAAGAAATTTCAGATTGCATTGTTTTGAAGGTTTTGTTTACTAACAGGTTTGGTTTGATGGTGGTCTCTCAATTCTCACTCACAGGTCCCTCAAGAAGACAAGCTCTGGATACCAATTTGTAGTAATGACAGACTAAAAAATGAAAGACTGATATATTTCATTCAAGTGAAAACTTACTTAAATACAAAAAAAAAATAACTAACTTATCAGTCAAGTGAAAACTTACTTAAATACAAAAAAAAATAACTAACTTGCTAAACTTCTACCCATGTTCCCATGTACTGCCACTAACATAAACATGGCCACTACTTAGCTAAAAAACAGCAACTAAACTTGATAAAGTAAAATGCATAACTAACTCCTAAAAACAAGGATATAAGGTGCAGCTACTGGAGACATTATCAACACACGATCCTAATTGATCTTGGTTTCTTTATTCTGCTCTTTAATTTTACCTAGGATTCTTTTCTTGTTGCCTAAGTTTGTATATGATTCTTTTACTTCTTTCCTTGTTAGGATATTCCTTCTTTTATATATATTAACAGTTGTGAATAATAATATTTTGAGTTTTCTCCCATATTACTTATCTTATATAAACATGCATCAAACTTGATTTCTGGGTTTGGGTCATAAAATGAAGTTTGTTCCTAACATGCTAAATAAACCCCTCATGCCTTTTAAATAATTTTGTGACCTAAGGAAAGACATTTTTCCATTTTTTGATTCATGTGCAAGCTCTCAGAACTTAAGCTGTCCTGTTTCTGACATTAGATGTCAGAAGTTTTTTGAAACCTCTAAACTTTTTTTATGGACTTGAAACTTCTCATGATTCATATTTGACATGTTATATTAAACTTTTATGTTTTGAGTTTCTCCATATTTGCATGTCTTGATAATTTAAATTTCGAATTAAAATGAGATGTGCTCTGTTTTCTTGTTCTGGGCAAATTTGACTTCTGTGTTCATGGCATGATTTGAGCTTCATAAATTGATCCATAAATCTTAAAAATATTCATATATGTTCTCTAATGTGTTGGGAGTAAATCCCAAGTTTTGTTTCTGGATTTGGTTTAGTTTTGTACAGGTATATTACCATGACAATCCGCTGCAGTCCTTGAATCTCAGCAACACCCCCTTACTTGGACATTCATTTGTAATGGGATTTGTCTCCCTTTTTTTTGTATAATTTGTACATAACTCCCTCTCCCCCTTACATGTTTTTCATTTCTCAAAGTGTTCAAACCATTTTCAAAACCAATCGGGAATCCACCCAAACAGGTTCCCGGTTGCGATCAAAATGAACATACATAGATTAGGAGACTCATTTGTACATAAACACATCTTTTTCAAAGTTAGGACAATAAAGGGAATTTTTACAAAAGGCATAAATTAAGCGTAGGCGGAAGCATGCTAGAGACCGAAAGGGCGAGCGGAGTGCCTAACACCTTCTCCTCTCGTAACATAGCCCCCGAACCCACTTCTCTTTTCAATCAAAAAGGTTTTATCTTTATTTTCCTAAAATAAAATGAGGTGGTGACTCTATTTTCAAAACTCGAGTAGAGAAACCATTGCGAGGACGCGAGCGCGGATTAGGTTCCGAGCGCGGGCTCTCACAATGATGAATTTGGTGGAATAGTTGATGGAGTGTGTGTCTTACCCAGGGCTCCCAGGGTCCATGGCAAAAGAGAATGGTATGAGCTAGAAGAAAAAAACGTTTATGATATCGATGATGGATTCATCCCTATTAAACGGAAATATAGAGTGTTTAAGGTGGGTTCGAAGAAAAATGGCATGAAATCGGGCTAACCCGATTTTTACTTTATTTTATTTTTCCTATAATTTGTTTTATTTTTCTTTTTGTAGAGGTAAGACTTTATGTCCCCTCCTTATATTATGATGGTTAGGACTAGCCCACCATAACCTTTTATTTCTCATATTTATCAATAAAATTTACGGGGCATTGCCCTTTTCGTTTTTTTTTTTTTTTTTTTTTGAACAAGCATTGCCCTTTTCGTTAAAAAAAAAAAAAAGATTCGAAAACAAAAAAAGTTCTACTGTTGTTTACTAAGTAGAATCAATATTGACATCGAATTCATAAATAAACTAAGAGCAATGCAATAAACTAAGAGCAATGCACGGCCTCTTAAAAGAAGAATGATCACTGATCATTAGATTATTTTTCTTTAATCTCTTCTCAAATAAATTATTTAATTTGATCATGATTTTTTACTTTTCAAACAAAATAAATGATAACTTGAATAAAAGCTTTACAGTCATTCATCCAATTTATTTCTTAAATCTCAATCCGATGATATAGCTAATGAAAATAGGGCATGTTTTTTTCATAACCATCTTTTGAGCAACTCGCTAATTCTTTGTATGTTTTTAAAAGGTAAAAATGCAAAAAAAAAAGTACCTCAATTGGTCACTTTGTGCAGGTTTGATACCTTATGTCATTTTTGTTGCATCGAAGGTACCTAAATTGGACATTTTTTGTATTTGTGGTCACTCGTGCTAACGACATCCACTTTTTTCCGTTAAGTTAGTCATGTGTCATACATGTGACAAAATTTTAAGGGTAAATATGTCAATTCAAAAATATCCTCACCCCCTTCTTTCCCAAAACCCTCTCCCATGGGAGCCCTCCTTCAACCTCCTCCACCCTCGTCCACTCGATACGCCATGGCCTTCTCCGCCTTTTCTCTCTCCAACTTTTTTTTTCTCTCTTTCCTCCTCCCTCATCTTCACCATCTCCTCTTTATTTCCTCTTCACCTGCATATCAATGACCCTTTTGTCCCTCTTCTTCACAAACTCGGCCAAATCCCTCACCTTTTCGTTATACCCCCTCTTAGCTTTCTTTCTAATCTTCTTATTCTCCTCTTCTATTCCCCTTCTGTACCACCTATTATGCCCTGCCATAGAATCACACTTCTCAACCCACGCAAAATCCATCACAGTCACAAACCCCAACCAGTACCTATAAAACGCATTCACCTGAGCATAAGGACTTTCCAAGTTCCCCATCAGAGGGGATTCCGGCACCACCCTTAAACCTAATTTCTTCGCGAAATTCAACTCGTTGAGATAAACTTTATCAAATACGTCTGCAACCGTGTTAATCCCTTGCCGGTATCAGAATATCTGGAGAACACCGAATTGGAAAAGAACATAAACAGGTCAGGAACACTGGCGGAGAATTTGGATTTGGATTTTTATTTTGAATTGGAATTGGAACTGGCAAAAAGGATTTGTGAACGGTGAGGGTCATACCAAGCGCGTTCCTTCGTATCAGATAGGACTTCGTAGGCATTGAGAAACTCTTGGAAGGAAGCAGTGGCTTCCGCTTCGGAGACGCCTGATTTGACGAGCTTGTCGGGGTGGTGTTGAAGGGCTAATTTCTGGTAAGCGGAGCGGATTTGGTCGGGCGTGGAGTTGAGCTGAAGGCCTAGAACCACGTATAAGAAGCGTTTATCCGGCGACGCCATAACTGACGGGATGCTGGGAAAGAGGTCGGAGGAGCTAGTGATTTGATCGGCGGGGTTTTATAGTTGTGGGGTTGCAAAGCGATTCATATTCCTCAACGAGAGGTGGGTTGAAGGAGGGCTACGGAGAGGGTTTTTGGGAAGAAGGGGGTGAGGATATTTTTGAATTGACATCTTTACCCTTAAAATTTAGTCACATGTATGACACATGACTAACTTAACGGAAAAAAGTGGATGTCGTTAGCACGAGTGACCACAAATGCAAAAAATGTCCAATTTAGGTACCTTCGATGCAACAAAAATGACATAAGGTATCAAACCTACACAAAGTGACCAATTGAGGTACTTTTTTTTTTGCATTTTTTCCTTTTTAAAATAAGAGGTGGTCTCCTGTGAGAACACCTAGATCCGTCTCATAGTAGAGACGGGTCGACTCATGACCCGCATATAATTTTTAAATATTATTTTGGATGTTTTTTCGTTTGTCAAAAGTAATACTACCTCCGTCCCAACTCAATACGCATCTTTACTGTTTGGCACAATATTTAAGGAGAGATTATTTATATTCAAAAGTATTGTGAGTGGAGAATAATGAGTGGTTGGGAGGAAGAAAGAGAATGAGTGGAGAATAATGAGTGGTTGGGAGGAAGAGAGAGAATGAGTGGAAGATTATAAAAATAATAAAAAACTTTCCTTTTTTGGATTGTGCACATATCAACGACACCCACTTAAAAGGTAAGTGTGCACATTGAGCTGGGACGGAGGTAGTACTTAATATAACTAAATATAACAACTGTGTTACTGATAAGTAACATTGGTTATAAGTAAATGTGATACCTGTTTTACAAACAAAATTCACTCATTTTACTCATCTTTCAACTGTAATACCAGCTATAATTACGTGTAACACTAACTATAACTAAATGTAATAGTGTTTTTGCATAATAAAAAACTTAAAGAGTATTTTGATTTTTTTTTGAAAGAAAGTAACATTTGAAAAATAACAACTTATATACATGAATGTAATTGTTTGTACAATTAAATGTAACACTTTAGTAGACGAAATTGTAACACATTTCTATAGATAATGTAATAATTTTACATATATCATGATAAATTGAACCCATTGTAACTTATTAATTGAAAACATATAGATATATTTATTATACAAGTAAACATAACTGTTTTTACACAAAATATAATTTTTAATTAAAAATGTAACATATTATTTGAAAAATGTAACACTTTACACTTTGGTAAAAGAAAATATAGTATAATTTTCTATACAATAGTGTTACATTCGTTTATAAAAATTGTTACTTTCTTATGTTTACAATGTGACTAAAACAAGTGTTTTTAGTTCTAAAGTGTAAATGGTTGAACTATTACTTTTCTATACATATGTATTACAATTATGTATAAACACTATAACACGTTTGTTACATTTAGTTATAATTAGTATTATTTTTGGCAAAGAAAACACAAAAAATATACTATTACTTTCCTATAAATATGTATTACTTTTATGTATACAAACTGTTACATTAAAGTAATACGGTTGTTACATTTAGTTATATTAAGTATTACTTTTGGAAATAAAAAAAATATTAAAAAAATGAAAAAAAAAATAGACCGAGGGTCATGGGTCGAAAATATTCCAATAACCTGGATCCATAACCCGTGTCTACTGTGAGACAGGTAATATTGTTCTCATTCAAGTTTTTGTCTTTAAAGTAACCATCTTTATTGACAACGAAGAAGCAATTCCCAAGTGGATTTCCAAGTTATACAAGAAAGGAGTATTAATTGTTTTAATAATCACATTTATCACTTATTTAATGGCTTTTTAATCTTTAGGTTTTTCTAAATTTAATAATAAAATTTACAATAAAACTGCTTCACTTTTATTTTCGATTTGATTGTCAAAATCAAAGAACTCATTTAGTATAATTATGACATTGATGAGCCATTTTTTCCCAAATCAATCACAAGACTAGCTTCTCGATCTTATTAAAGTTTAATTAAGGCTCTTAGTTGTAGCCGTCATGGCCATCTGATGTAGCCTAAGGGCAATTTATCTAGGGCTGGCATGGTTGGTATACCGACTGGCTTTTTCATGTACCGTGTACCAACCAAGTTTAAGTTGGTACACTAAAATAAGTACCAGTACCAACCGTCAAAGTCGGTATACCAACTTAATTGGTACGGTTGGTATTGGTTGGTATGGATCTCCTACCAAACACTAATTGACTCAAAAAATTAAAAAGTCAAAACATTAATCAGATATTTTTTCAAAGTCTTGAAAAATAATTAAACAACACAAACCTTTTGTGCTAGCTTCTCATGTGGAAGTCACGAGTTCGAATCCCGTCAGGGAGATTTGTGTTAGGCTATTTATAGGCCTAGTTGTAGCCTTCATGGCATTTGTGTTAGCCTAGTTATACGCCCAGTTGTAGCATTTATGGCATTATCAATTAATAAAATTATTACTTTAACTAGCAATGTCACATGATATTCTTAATTCAAAAGATCACAAATTACAAATAAGTTTATCATTGGCAAAGAAATAAATTTATTTTACTGTTGTTAATTGAAAGCACTTTAAGCAAAAATTATGGCCACATACCCATACCCACATAAGACTTGCAACAACAAAAAAAAGAGAGTTAGAGGAAGAGAGTCAGCAATAAGATCTGTAACATGCATAAAATTACTCTCTCCGTCTCAAACTAATAGTGTTACTTAATCTCTGTATATTCAATTATAATAACAATTAGTTTGGGACGGAAAGAGTAGCTTCCATCAAAATATCATTCTTTTAATGCACCAATAGAAAGTTAAGTACTCTCTTTTGTTTTATAAGCTGAAAAAGTGAACAATAAAGAAAATACATTCAACGCATTTAACATTCAGCCTGCATTGCTTTTTCATTTTTTCCCTAATCTGACTATCAACTTAATATTCCACTTCCATCAGTTGCAACTCAACAAGCATAAGTTGTTCACCAAATTGATAAAAATTGCATATACATGGAAAGTAGACTCTTGCAAAATCTAGTAGAAATGAGAAGGATCATAGTTCTTCATCAAGCATACTAATTGATGTTATAAACCTCTAGTTACAATTTCATTTTTCATCTGTTCCTCTTAAATATCATTCAAAACCAGAAGTGGAAAATTCGAGGGTGTCTGATGGAGATGGTTTAACAACTATACAATCTGAGCTATATACAAACTGAGCTACACTACTCGGCACGAGATGAATTTAGAGGAGATTAAATTGCCTATAAGTAGAAATACTGAAATACTCAGACATAATTAAACAGCAGGGGAATGAACTACAGTACTTACTTACAAAACAAGTGACAGATTATTAATTGAAACTCTGAAACTCTATTGAACCCCCAAAAAAATTAGTAACATATACTCATAATTAAATAGAGAACGAGAGAGTCAGGACTCAGAGAGACGCGAGAACGGGGGCTGACCAACGGAGAACCGAGAATAAATCTTAATTAAGGTATTTGGGGTTAGATTAAATTAAATTTTAGTATTTTTATATTTTTTAATTAAATATATAATGAAAATTATTTTTATAAAAATATAATCGGTACATGGTATACCAACCAAACTTAAATATGTGTATCGTGTACCAACCAAGTAGGAAGAATCGGTACGGTAGTACTGTACCAAACTTTCGGTATACCGATGTTCGGTATACCAAACGTTTTGGTACGATTGGTACTTGGTAGGTTGGTTTGGTTTGGTACAAATGGCCAGCCCCGAAATTTATCTATTTTTAATGAAATGAAAAAACCCAATTTTATTTAAAAAAAAAAAAGGCTGTTACCAATACATCTTTCTGTCAAAAGGAAACATTCATATACAGACATAATCAAAACTAACAAAAAATCCTTTAGTATATTTTTTGAACATGAGTGCCCCTAGCTTAGTCCAACTTCTTTCTAGCACTTTCTTCCTTTTTTTTTTTCACTGATTCACATTACAAGGAAATACAACAAACATTAAAAAATAAAAAAATAAAAATCTGAAATCATGGTATTAAGTCGCATAATTAAGATGAATTAAATAAGCGCACAAGAAACTATTTTGTTTAGTATTCACTTGTTAAAAACTGAGACATACATTTCTCATTTATTAGTATAATAACTGGGACATGGATTTCTCAATTGTTAGTATAATAAATGGGACATGCATTTCTCAGTTGTTCGTATAATAATTGAGACATGCATTTCACAGTTGTTCATACATGATTTTGAGTATTATAATTGGGACATGCATTTGACAGTTGTTCACACATGAGTTAAATAATATTTAAGACATGAATTTCATAATTGTTCACACATAAGTTTGAGTATTATAACTAGGACATGAAGTTCACAGTTATTCACACATGAGTTGAGTATAATAACTGAGATATGCATTTCAAAGTTGTTCATACATGAGTTTGTATTATAACTGGGACATGCATTTCACAATTGTTTACACATGAATTTGAGTATAATAATTAGGACATGCATTTCATAGTTGTTCACACATGAGTTTGAGTATAATAATTGGAACATGTATTTCTGCTAGTATAATAACAGGACATGCATTTCTCAATTGTTAGTATGATAACTGTGACATGCATTTCTCAGTTGTCAGTATCATGACCAAGACATGCATTTCTCAGTTATTAGTATAATAAATGAGACATGCATCTCTTAATGTTACATTATCTATGAAAGAACCGATAATTCAATTTTGCAGTTGTTTAAAGTCAAAAAGTTGAATATGTTCTTATATACACACTAGACAAATGATAAATTAATTTATCTTACTTTTCTAATTTTATTCATAAATTAACAATTGTTCAATTGTGAAGAATACTCATACTCGGAAAAAAAAAAAAAACAAATTGAGAAGTGTGACTTTTTTGTGTTAAGTTTATAACATATCACAATAAAACAACAAGGTGGTTTGGTATAAAGGTGAAGGGTAACACTTATGACTAAGAGGTCTTAGGTTCTATCTCTTGTAACAACATTACATTTTGTTAGGTCTTAACTTATTGTTTTGGTATTGTTCATTTAACGGGACAACGTTATATGGTCTAAATTGTCAAGAAAGGAAAGTTGCCAAACTAACACAAATACCCTCCAAGTTTTCCATGTTTTTCAACAATAGTTTTCACCACCTATCGAGACCGAAAAATATTCAATATTAGACTCGTTCGAAAGCTAATTTAATGAGCTACAAGATTGTGCAATCAGATTTTGCATCCATCCAACCGGTGAAAAGTTACACCTAAATTACTAACGGTGGAAACAACGATAGCCAAAAGTTGAGGGTTCAAAGTGAAAGTTTTCTTTTCATCATCCTACACATCCAAGACTACATATTCAACGTGGAAGAAAATTTTATGAAGCTGCTATTCTTCATTTCCCCAACAATATGCATTCAAGTTTGAAGACCAAGAAGACCAAGACAACATTGAAGCCTTTCTTTGACCATCAAAACGGCTACTTCCTCTTTTTCCCTTATAAATTGTAACCAAACACCCCATTTACCAGTGTGTTTTCCAGCACCAATTCCACTCACCCTTTCCTTATGCCTCCATCTTAGTGTGTGCAATAAACACCAATTGCACACACTAAATTTTACAACCCAAGAACCCAACCCAAACCTTTGACAGTTAACCCTTCACCCTATTTACCATCCCAATCAACCCACTTGAACCTTACAAACATTAAGGGGGAACACCAAGCTAAAGCATTGCTTCCATCCGACAACTAAAGTGTCAATCCAAGGAAGAACTACATTGATATTCACTCTTGTGATTTTCTTTTTCTTTTTTCGCTTTGGAAGAAGCAACCTTAGTTGAAGAGTCAATTAAGTAGAGGGGGTTCAAAGGAACTTGCCTTCTCGATCCTTGCAACTCTTGTAAGAAGGGAATATTATAGTGGATTGAGCTCACTTGTCAGGGACAGTAGGGGTGGATGTAGGAGATGGGTTTGCCTCCGAACCACTTAAAAAATTCACGCCTCTTGTCTCTTTTAATTTCTTGTCTTGCACTTTAATTTTCATTTCAATTATATTTCTTGCTTTAGTTTATTATTGCTTGATCACATAGACAAGATAAAATTGACAAACATATTAGGAATATATATGTTAGACAACCACTTTAAGGCTTCAGAAAATATCTATTCCGCTGCGCATATTTCTCTATCATTTTGACACTAAGAGTGTTTTAATGAAAACCGGGACCTTACACATTTGAATTGAGTATTTGTGGTTGTCAAATATAGGTGAAAAAGGGTGATCAACTGGAGGTGGAGCAGCAGGTGGCCGGAGGTCCCGCAGCCGTAGGTAGAGGCGGCAAGTGGTTGGTGAGCTGTGGTTGTTGGCGGTGGCGATGGTCGGCAGCGGTGGTCGACAATGGCGGCGACAAGAGGTGGTGGTCAAAAGATGATGGTGGTTAAAGATGGTAAAAGGTAAAAGGGTAGGAATTAGTTTATCTGAATTGAGTGTATTTTTGCCATTTAAAAATAAGTAAGGATGATTATGTATTTTAGTTTTAAAGATAGAGATTTATTAGCTAGATTAGAAAATGTATGTTTTAGAAATAAATAGGTGCATCTCTTAGGGAGTTAGAGATAAAAAAAACTCCTTAAAGTTTTTCATAACTAAATCTAAATACTTTAAGGGTGGTACCACGCACATGGTAATCATGTTTATCATATTTGAATTTGAATAATTGTTGTTTTCCTTAGGCAGATTTTGAGAAAAATTATCGAATGGATATATCTAAAGTTTAGTAGAGGGCCTTTAACTACATTGCTCTATACTTCCTCTGTCACAGCTCACATGACACTTATTTCTATTTTGGGTTGTCCCAGCTCACTTGACACATCTCAAAATAGCATACTTTTAATAATTTTATATTCTTTCTAACCCACCACTCATTCTTTCTCTTCATTTTCAACCACTCATTTATTCAACCAACACTACTATTTACCCCACTCATTCTCTCTCTTCATTTTCTACCACACATTTCCCTTATTTTATTCTTTTTTCTTAGTTATTGTGCCCATCTCTTAGGTGTCAAGTGAGGTGGGACGGAGGGAGTATTCAAATAGCTGTCTTCTAATAGTTACTTGAATTATTTTGATGACGTTTATGGTGATGGATCGTGTGGTTTGGTAGTATTCCTCCTAGGGTCTATTGCTTGAGCTTTTCATTATTTAAATGTGTAAATTGAGGAATAATTTAATAGATAAATGGTGACTTTATTGGTTAATATATATTGTCACTAAAACGATGTTATTACTTATGGTCTTAATCAAGGGGTTGCAACTCTTTGTGTTTGTGTTTGAGAAACACATTAGCGATATACTCCCTCCATCCAATGATAAGAGGTACTCCCTCTGGTCCAAAATAACTATCACTTTTGGTCAAACAAATGTAAGTTTGACTAATAAATTTAAACAAAAGATAATGATCCTAATAAAAATCTAAAAATTGTTATTAAAAGTATTATTAATTATAATACAATGACAAATTTTAGATTTTTGTTACCATCATTATTTTTTATTTAAATTATTGGTCAAACTTTAAACCAAAAGCGACAGTTATTTGGACCAGAGGGAGTATAAATCTTTTTATAGGTGTCCCATTGACAAGTTACATTACTTAAAATAGAAATTTTAGAAATAGTAGTTCTTTATTTATTGGAGTCCACTTATCATACTTACAACAATTATCCACTTACTATTCCCTCCACACTTTCTCTCTTTTACATTACTTTTTATACACACAACACCTATTCCACTACTATATTTTTTTTAATATATACTCCTCCCGTCCCAGCTCACTTGACACCTTTTGATTAAAACTGGTCAACTTAGGGTCGTTTTGACCAACACTTTATAGAAATATTTATGTTCAAAAAAAAAAAATTAAAAATTGTTTTTGAGAGGATTTTTAATGGTGATCATTTTACATTTTTAAAATTTTTATTCGGATCATAAATATTTCTATAAAGTGTTGGTCAAACCGACCTTAAGTTGACCAGTTTTAGTCAAAAATGTCAAGTGAGCTGGGACAGAGGGAGTATACCCTTTCTTTAATTCTCGTGCAAGACTAATTTTGTGCCACTTATTGTGAATGGAGGGAGTATAGGTGTATTAATGTTTTTTCAGATGTACTTGATTATTGAGAGTGTGCTTGTCATATTTTACTTATCTATTTTTCAAAAAGAGATGCATAATTTGTCATATTTTACTTATCTATTTTTCAAAAAGAGATGCATGTTTGTTATACGTCGTTTTGATGTTCATTATTATATTTGTACATTTAATTTGGAAATGTAATTGTGTACATTGTGGGTATGTATATGAAAAAAACTTGGTACTTGATATTGATTTCACTAATCAATTGAATCTTGATAAGCCATCTCCCTCAACTCCTATGCTGTCATTGCCCACTGATAAAGGCAAAGCCGTTCTTGTTGAAGAAAATCCATTTGATAGACAAGCTCATGATTCCTTATCAGAAACTGAAAAGATTGAAAAGTTACATGAACTTGAGCAGAGATATGGTTTGGAATTCACATGGAAGAAACTTGGACTAGAAAAATCATCCCCAAGGCCTCCACATTCTGCAAGCTCTCACTCATCATTCATTGTGAACCCTCATCTTCACACTAACCACACTTTTGAGCTCATCACTCCTGAACCATATAACATTTCCAATGATCCCTTCTTCTCAACTCATCTGCTCCACCTCTACTATGTGCCTCCTCCATGGTTCTTATCTCACCCCATTGACTTATTTGCCTTTGTCTTGCCTCTAGGTCTTACTTATGAAGACCGTGAGTTCCCTGAAGAGATACTAAGCTCTTCTATCTCCAGTCACTTTTTGAGATAGCGACAAATTCGCATTAAGCTGTCAACGACCGCATTACCAACCGATTTGATAACGGATATAGCGACGGACTCTTTTCCGACACTAATCCATCGTAAAAGTGGCGCCAAAAAAGTGCGTCCATTTTTTCCGACAACCTACCGACGGATTAACGACGGATACAAAAAATAAATAATTTTTATTTTTGGAACCTTAGCGACGGATTTTTTCAGTCTCTATATAAATTAAAATAAATAAATATCTTTTTTCTTTTTACATTAGCGACAGATTAGCGACGGATTTGTACATTTATTTATTTTTTTCGTAACGACGGATGTTTTCTGTCGCGCTATATAAATAAAAAATAAACAAATATTTTTTCTTTTCAAATTAGCGACGAAATAGCGACGGATATGTACATTTATTTATTTATTGATTTTTTTTAAAAATCAATACTTCCTCCGTCTCAAAATAGATGTCGATTTGGAAGTTTAATTTTGTCTCAAATAATTGTCGTTTCACTATTTTCAAAGCTTTTTTATTTTTTTATACCAATTATACCCTTAATAATGATAGTGAACTATCTCTTACCTAACCATTTAATTACCTAGGTAGTTGAATTACTTTAGGGGTATTTGAGACTTCTTCACATGCATTAATAGTATTTCTTAATATGTGTGAAACACTCCAAAACGACATCTATTTTGAGACGGAGGGAGTACAATTTTATGCATGTTTATAAATATACCTCTAATTGTTAAGTCTACCTCAAAAGTAAATGAAGTAAGACCGAATATGATAAAAATATGGGGCGCACTAAAAATGTTAATTAGTTATATTAATTGGTTATAGTTTAAATTTTTAAAATAAATATACATTTTTTGACCGGCGGATATCAAATATTAATTTTGTAAAGAATAAAGTTATTAGAATTCATATATTATTTGGAAAATTGAAAACCATAAACCGCTGGTTCGAAATGCCGGTTTTTCAAACTAGCCGTTTATTTCCGTTAGAAATCTAACTGAGACCGAAAAATATATATATATTTTTTTTTTACTATTTTACTAACTATAAGTATCACTTCCCTCCTCCCATTTTATTTCCACCTTATTTCGCTCAACTCTTTCTCTTTTTTTTCTCTCTCTCCAGTATTCATACTTTCATTACTCTCATCCAATATTCAGTTAACTATTACTCCATTTTCAATTAGTTTTCTAAAAAGTAATTAAGAATCACCACAAACAACAATATGTTATATGGATATATGATGTATTGAGTACTCCCTCCGTCCCACACCAATTGACACTAGTGGTCAACAGGACATATCTTTGACCAATAATTTAAAATAAATAATGATCCTAAAAAGAATCTAATTTTTTTATTGAAAATAATATTAATCATGATACAATTTTAAATTTAATTTTTTTTTTTAGGATCATTATTTATTTTAAATTATTGGTTAAAGTTATGTCCTGTTGACCACCGGTGTCAATTTGTTTTTAGGATCATTATTTATTTAAAATTTTTAAATTTGTTTTTAGGATCATTATTTATTTTTAGACTTTTTTTAGCATAAGTTTGATTTTTATTATTATGAATAAAATGATAATATTAATTTAATTTTTCTTTACTAAGTATTTTTCTCTTAATTTTAATATTAGGGATAAAATAATTTTAACTAATACTATATGATGTAAATCAAATACACCATGTGAAGTGAGGCAGCATTATTTTAATGGATATCAAACTTTCACATGGATTGTGGGAAAGAACAAATCTGGACCATCAAATACAATTAATCCAATGGTCCACACACTTTCTCTCTCACTCTCCTCTTTCTCTCAACCTACCCAATTAAACCTAAAAAAAATAAACACTCTCTCTTCTCATCTTCTAGATCTGACTTCCCCCTCTTTCTTTCTTCCTCACAAAACCCTAAATCAATCCCCCTCTCCACACCGCCGCTCCTCCCCCCACCACCTCCGAGACCATCCCACCCCGTCACCATCCCTTCCTAACACACCTGTCTTCCCCTTCACCTACCCACCTCTTCTTTTCAGATGCCATTGTCGCCGCCCCAAAAAAACTCCATTGTTGTCGTCATCTCTTCAACTGCAGTTAACTCTCTCTCTCTCTCTCTATCTCTCTCTCGCCATCGGAGACCTTCCCACTTCTTCTTTCGCCTCACTATATCGCAGTCGCCGCCCTTCAAAATCAGATAACTCCAGATCGTTGTAGATCTGGTGATTTCTTTTATGTGTGTGTTTGTGTGTGTGTGGATCGATATACATCTGGCGTACTTGGATGTTTGTGTTCATTTGAGTGTGTTTAATTTGGGTGTGTGTTGATCTAATTTTTTCGTCTTTGATTTTTGATTTTTTGTTGTTTGATGATGTTGGTAGGGATGATAGTTGTGGGAAATGGTTATTCTGATGGAGGCAACTGTGTTCTCCGGTGGCGGTTCTGTGGCGGTTTTGTGGCGGCCCGGTGGTGGCGGTGATGATGGTGGCTGATTATGGTGATGGCCAGATTATGAAGGTAGTGGTTGAATGATGAAACATTTTAAATTTGGATAGAATTGTAAATTTTATTGTAATTTTAATTTTTAATTTGAAAGTTGTAATTTATAATTTAATGGCTATCTTTGTGAAAAATGATTAGTGATTAAGTGTAAAATATAAAATTACAAATTAAGATATTTTATATTTTTATTATTATATCAAAGTAAGATTTTTTTTTTTGAAATAATAAAATTGATTGACATTATAATTTATTTTTGAAAAAAATATTCAATGTATATATGTATATTTAAAAATGTATTTAATATATATTTTTAAGTATATACTCACTCCGTCCCATTTTAAGAGTCAAAAAATGGGTGGGTTCAAGATTTAAGGAAAAGGTGATGTGTTGTGAGTGTTGATAGTTTGATAGGAGAGAGAAAGTGGGGTAGAGAAGAGTTAGTGAATAATTGTTGTGAGTATGACATGTAGGACCCACTTTCCATTTAAGGATTTTGACTCTTAAAATGGGATGCCCTTTTAGGAAATTTTTGACTCTTAAAATAGGACGGAGGGAGTGTATGCTATTTTTAAAAAATAATGTACAAATTTAGCGACGGATGTGTATAAAAAGGTGTTATATAAAAAAAATTGTAATATAGCGACGGAAATTCCGTCGTTAACAATGTCGCTAATACGATCAATCGGTCGGCCATTTATCAATATTAGCGACGACATTTCTATTCTAGCCGACGGATAATTCCGTCCTTAAAATAACGACGGTCCAATAAATCTGTCGTTGTCATTTTCCGACAAGGGTTTTAACGACGGATATTGTCTGTCAGTAATCCGTCGGTAAATAAGATTAGCGACGGATTTTACCTTTTTAACGAGGGATTTTTCTGTCGCTAAAACGTGATTTTCTTGTAGTGGGTGCAATGGAAGTTCTTTTCTCAATGGTTGTCTCCCAATCTGCAAGAAGTCCTTCACATGCAATCTGGGTTGTTATAGCCAAATGCATTGATCTGGCCAAAATCATCTATTGGAAGTTGGTTACTGAAAAATTCTATGGTCTCTATGCCATCAAAAGATTGTTTGGTGTGCTTCTGCCCAGCTCCTCTATCTTTCCAAATGAGGCCTGTATGGAAGAGCCATTTTTCCAATATGCTTGTCCTCTAGTGCCTAATCCCATCTTCTCAGCATATCCAAATCCCTTTCCTGCTGCAACACATGAAGACATCAATGCAATTGGAAACTATGTCAGAACACAAATGAAAGGGCTCAGGGTTGATTTAACAAAGTTGGTTTAAGAATCCCTTGCAGGCAAGACAACTGACCAAGATGAAGTCATCTCTCATTTCAAATCTTTCAGGGACTTCACTCAACCTCAATAGATCTTCACTCAAAGTCAAGCACTGCCAAGAAGTCACTCTGCCAACATACTACTACTACTTGGACCAGCCTCAAAAGTCCCATCAGTTTCAAGGGATTTAGGAAAGAAAGAAAAGCTGTTAAAGAAGAGTTAACTCATCAGCTTTGGCATTGAGTATGATGACAGAATGAGCCTACCTGGAACAACAAGCAATACTACTTCTGGTTCAACAAGAAAACAACTCCAGCTGCTTAATCTTGAACGTGAAAGACATCTAACTGCAGTAGAGCTTGGGCAAGCACAACCTGAACCTGAGTATCAAAGTGAAGACATCATTGAAGCAATGTTTGATTAAGTTTCTCTTAAACCCTTTCTTTCTTTAAAACAACTTGTTTAGTTCATTTATTTGTAAAACTTTTGTTGCATCTCTTATTTTGAACTAACTTTGTTTGATTGTGACATTGTCTTAATTAGAACCCAAGTTTCTCTTTAGTCTTAATTATTTCCCAAAAAGGGGGAAATCTTTAGAACCCAAGTTTCTAAACAAGAGTTTTGACAAATAATTAAGCTAAATAAAGAAGAATCCTTTCAAAATATTCATACAAACAAATATTATGCTCAAGGGAAAATCAAGATTGCAGAAGAAATCAGTTCAAAAAAAGGTCCACTATCTTCTTCAGTCTCACTATGTCGAGATAGTAGACTTCATTAAGATAGCAGACCTCAGTCTACATAATGTGGCATGCCAAGTCAACTCTTCAGTCAAAGTCAAATTCTGACTAACAACTGTTCATAAGCACTACACCAGTCAAAGATAAGAGACTGACAAATATCAAAACCCAAGATGCTCAAGACCGTTGGAGATAACAGATACTTTATGAAGATCTATAAAAGGAGCATTCCAGTAGCTGAAAAACACACCTTCAACATATATCTTTCTGTCATTCAAAACAATCATATAAGATTTTAAGCAAGAATTGTAAAAGCACACTTAATCATATAAATTTGTGCTGATAGAGAAAACAGAGATCTCACATAGCTAACAAGAGCCATTTAGAGATCACCAAAACTTCACATTTGTGAAAACTTTTTCTTTTTTCTTTTCAGTGCTTCGTAACAAGCACAACTTAGTTAGTGAGGCTAATAAAGTTGGAAAATTCTGAGGGAGTTTTCCTTGCAATTTATTGTAACTACTTGACGAAGGATTATAGTGGATTGCTCTTCACTGTTGAGGACAGTGAGGCGTGGATGTAGGAGAGTTGCTTTACTCTGAACCACGTTATATTGCTGTGTTTGTTCTTCTCTCTCATACACCTTTAACACACACATCACACTTACTTCTTCTCTTTATATTTTTCCAATTTTACTTATTATTATTTCGCTGCAAAACTCAACATTCACACACTGCACCACAAGATAGTCGACCTACCTTTCAAAGATAGTAGACCTCTTGTGAACTAACAATTAAACTTGTTTAAGTCCATCAGTTACAACATGTACTTTCAATATTTATTCAAAATATTATTTATTTTTAATTATTCTAAACAATTCCTAGATTTTTTTAATTGAAAAGGAAAATTGGCAACGGATTTTTGGAATTTGGCAACGGACAAAGTCGTTGCTACTTTTGATAGTTCCCAACGACCTGGTCGTCGTCAAATTTGGTCTCCCTGCAGTTTAAAATGGCAACGATCAAAATGGCAACGACCTTTTCGAACTTGGCAATGACTTTTCCGTAGCTATTTGGCGACGACCACTCTTGGTACCGACGAGAAATTGGCAACGACCAAAGTCGTTGCCATTTATAAAATTGGCAACGGATTTAGATAATGGCAACGAATTTGTCCGATTCAAAATGCTATTTTTCTGGTAGTAATAAAAGTAATTCTAATCTTATATGTAAGTGTAGGAGCGAACCGAATAATAAAATATGAGATTTTTCTATGTTTTTCTTCTTTTTTTTTTAAATGTGAATTTGTGAAAAAATATATTCGAGTCTTATACTTTAAGTATAGGAATAGACAAGTAGGTGTAGACTTGTCTTTTGAAACAACAATGGGTTTCCATGCTGTTTTCAATAATTAATATGCTGTGCGTTTTTATGGGAATTTCATCTGGCTGAAGGGGCCTTGTGTCCAAGCCCCAATTTTCAATCACAAAAACGTTGCTATTTGCAGGTAGCCAAATTTAGATATGCTTATCCCCATTTTCAATACAACATAGGGGTATCTAATCGATTTAACTACAGAATATTACACTTGTGACAACAGGAGGAAGCTCTATTAATTCAGGGTTATCATTGAACATCTTCTCCTTGTCCTCCTTTTGCTCCTTCAACTCACCATAAAAGTAAGAAACGAAACCCCAAAGAGAGAGGACTAGCACAACTCCCTTTTCTGCTTGAAACTTTTCCTGATAAAAGGTTACGGTTATGATTTGCGTCACTGGTAGCAGGACCGTAATTAGGATGTGAAAGAACCTGTTCTACTTATGCACTTTAAACATGTAGATATTAGTTCACAAGATGTCGACTATCTTGGCAGAGTAGGTCGACTATCTTGAGGTGCAGTGTGTGTATGTTGAGTTATGCAGTGGAATAATAATGAAATAAATAGAAGAAATAAATGAGTAAATGATAAGTGATATGTGTGTGAATAAGTGTGAGTAAATGAGACACAAACACAACGATGTAACGTGGTTCAGAGTATTGCAACTCTCCTACATCCACGCTTCACTGTCCTCAACAGTGAAGAATCAATCCACTATAATACTTCATCAAGAAATTACAATCAATTGCAAGAAAATTCCCTCAGAATTTTCCAGCCTAATTAGCCTCACTAATTAAGCTTTGTACTTATTGCAAAGTACAAAAGAAGAAAAAGAAAAGGTTTCACAAATGTGAGGGTTTGGTGATCTCTAAGATGGCTCTTATGTAGCTATGTGAGATCTATGTTTTCTTATCTATTTTAGCACAGATTTATAAATATCAAGTGTGCTTTTACAATTGAGTTTGCTTATAAGCTTTAATCAAGTTGTATGAAATATTTCCAAGACAGGGGTGTAGTCTTTAGTTGTGTATAGATCCTTTTATAGGTATTCATATTATATCCGTTTGAGTTCCAACGGTCTTCAACATGTTGGAAATGCATATGTCAGTCATTAATCTTTGACTGGCATAAAGTTTGTGAACAGTGTTAAGTCAGGTTTGACTTTGACTTGAAGCTTTAGTTGGTAAGTGTGATGAGGTCTGCTATCTTGAAGATTAGCTATCTCGTCATGTGAAGATAGTGGACCAGTGAAGACTTGATGATTTCCAGTTTACTTCTTGATAATTCTTTTCATGTTCTTTAATTATTTGTCAAAACACTTAGTTAAGAAACTAGGGTTCTAACAATTTCTCCCTTTTTAGGAAATAATTAAGAATAGAAGTGAAACATAATCTGTAAAGAGAACTTAAAACATAATTGAAACAAAAAGAGTTAGATCACAAAGAGAGATGCAAAGATTAAGTTTACATCCCAACAAAAATGAAATAAATTTGTTCAATAATAAACACAAGGCATGAGATAAAAGGACTTAATGAAATAAAGCTTCTATAATATCTTCACTTTGGTAGTCTGGTTCAGGTTGTGCTTCTCCAAGGTCTACTGCTGTTAGGTGTCTTTCTCTTTCAAGATTCAGTAGTTGGAGTTGCTTTTTGTTGAACCTGAAGTAATACTGTTTGTTGTTCCAAGTGAGACTCATCCTATCATCATACTAAATGCCATAGTTGATTAGTTGGCTTTTCTTTAGTAATGGCTCCTTCTTTCCCAGATTTCTTGAAACTGTAGGGGCAGGACCAAGAAGGAGTTGTCTTGATGAAGAAATCCCTCTTGAAGAAGGTTGATCCTGGGTGAAGATTTCTTGAATGAACTCTCTGAAATTTCTTGGATGGGTACTGGCTTCAGTCTGGTCAGCTATCTTGCCAGCAAGAGTTTCTTAAACTAATTTTGTCAGGTCATGTCTGAGTCCCTTCATTTGAGCTCTCACATAATTCCCAACTGCATTGATGTCTTCATGAGTGGCAGCAGGAAATGTGGATGAATATGCAGGCACAATTGGATCAGGAATGAGAGGACAAGAGTATTGATTGAAGGGCTCTTGAAGAGATGGTTCATTTGGAAAAATAGTAGAGTTGGGAAGGATTCCACCAAATAACCTTTTGATAGCACAGAAACCAAACAATTTTTCACAAACAAGCTTCCAATAAATCACTTTGATGAGGTCAATGCACTTTGTCAAAAATACTCCAGATTGCATATGGAGGCCTTCATTGAGCTTGGGAGATAACCATTGGGAGAAGAATTTTTCCCATTGAACCATTTTACCTCCATTAAGGCTTGAGGGAACAAGAGGGGTCTCATGAATATAGAATTGGTTCAAGGCTAGTCTGATGGTTTTCCACTCATTGTGCACTAAAAATATTCTCCCAGGAAGCTCTCTAGTAGTCATTTTTAGCTGGGCTTTAGAGTAGGTCCAATATTGACTGGAGATAGCTGAGTTGAAGATTTCTTGGGGAAAATCAAGATAGTCAAATGAAAGACCAAGAAGTAGAATGGAAGGGATAGAGAAGTCAACTGGATGAGAAATAAACCAAGGGGGAGGAGTATAGTAGAGATGGATCAAATTGGTTGAAAAGAAGTGATCTGTTGAGGGGTTATATAGTCCAAGAGTGATGACTTCAAAAGAGGAATTGGTATGAATGTGAGGATCATCATCTCTGGAAGAGTGAGAGGAGAAGGAAGATTGACCAGTAGGGGGAGTTTTGTCCAGACCAAGTCTCTTCCATGTAACATCAAAACCAAATTTTTCTTCAAGTTCATGGAACTTGGCAATTTTACCCATATCAGACAGGGCAGAATAAGCTTCTTTATCAAGTGGGTTATCCTCAACTAATATTGCTTTTCCTTTTACAGATGAGAAGGGAAGGGAGGAAGGAGGCTGAACAAGCCTCTCAATTGTTAATTGGGTGGAAGGAATAGATCTTGGAGGGATGGGGAGAGATTGGGCAAGGTCAACTGTCATGGACCTAGATTCACCAGGGTCTACTGTCTGTTCTTGAATGATTTCAACAAAGTCATTCCCCCTTTTTGTTTCAACTAAGGGCTCAATCTCATCAAGAATGTCATTCCCCTATCAGTTTCAACAAGTACATCCTCAAATTGTGATAAGAGACCAGGAGTGGGCATGAATGAGGACGATAAGGGACCTGATGATATAGGAGAGTGAGGAGGGGGTGAGGAAGCCTTTTTGCTTTTAGATAGAGTTAGGGTTTTGAGAGCTTCTGCAGCTCCTTGGGCTTCTGAACTGATGGTATCAGTTGATGAACTATGATCAAAGTCAAATGGTT
Source organism: Campanula takesimana (assembly GCA_026119855.1). Classification (NCBI taxonomy): domain Eukaryota; kingdom Viridiplantae; phylum Streptophyta; class Magnoliopsida; order Asterales; family Campanulaceae; genus Campanula; species Campanula takesimana. Next base: position 6,086 of record JAOWBW010000514.1, on the reverse strand, counting down.
CAGGAGGAGAGATGGAGGGAGACTGGGGTGGTGATTCTTCTTCAGGGATAATCACATTTCTTCTCTTACTCAGCGGTCTGACTGAGACTAGGGGAACCTCATCTAATTCAATGGGTTCATTGTCCTTTTGTAGTCTCTTTGATTCTCTGGATGGTTGGGGTTTGAATTTTTCTAGAATGGGTGAGGGCGAGTGTTTAGGTTTTGCTTTGGATCTTTATACACAAAGGAAATTTTAGAAGAGGGAGAAAGGTTTTGAATGGTGCTGGGACCAGGAGTGGTGGGTGGTGGAGCTTCAAGAAGTAGGGGAGGAATGATTTTGGCTAATGGTTCATGCTCAGAAGGATCATCATCCAGGTCCACTATCTTGGGTCCTTTGTCTTTCCTACCCTTGCCTTTAAACCTTTGGGCCATTTCAGCTAGGGTTTCCCTTTCAAGGTCACTACCAGATTGAGATGAGACATGGGAAGGTGAGTTATCATCATGCTGATCAGGATCTGGTTGATTTTCAATAGGTTCCTGTACCCTAACCTGTTGTTTGTATGAGAAGGTATGAATACTAAATACCTTATATCTGTGATGGGTAGCTTGCCTTTATAGGGGGCAGGTACTCTAACTCTCATAGTTCTCCCAATATGAAGCAAAATCCCACTCATAAACCTAAATAATCTTGGATTTGTTGAGGATTTGGTTTTGGTTTTAAGGGGATGATGGCCAGACCTAAGTCTAAAATTAGACAACAACACAAAGCTCCAATTTATGGTTTGAACTGTATGTAAAAGACACAACAATTGTTTCCACTCACTAGGGCTCATGACATGGTGAGATGAGGTCTTTCCACATAAACCTTTCATAACTACATCAGCTAGAGTAGAAAATTAGGGAGAAAGAAACTTTTTATAGACAGGTTTATCAGTATGGTAAGCAGGCCATCCCTCTATATTGCAGTTTGAGATGAGTAATTGATGTTGGAATCCCAAATGTCTGTTATCATGTAGGGTTCATTCACAGTGCCATAAGTGGCAGCAACATCACTACGGGATATAGTGTAGGAGGTACCTTGGAGAGTAAACTGAATGTTGTATTGCTCTGTCAAAACTCCATTATCGTAGATGTGGAGCAGAGCAAAGGTAGAATTAGGTTTTTGGCCTCCATAAATGTCTTTTAGACACCCCGCTTTGGACCTCTCACCCCGATTGCGTACATAGTATTTTTATTTAACTTATTTTTGTTAATTTCTGTTACTTAGGTTAAGTTCCTAACTGATTCCGTTAGTTTTGGACTAAACTGCATAACAGAATTAACTTTAGAGTCATTTCTGTCATTCTGTCTTTTCCACCCGCGGGCGCTTCCGACACTGTTTGTGGGCTGCGCGCGCGTCTCGCCCCTAAAGCGGGACTCGCGCGCCTCCCATTATGGCAGTAACGGATTGCATCTTATTTCCCTCCCTTTTCTTATTTACAACATCTCTTCTTGATCACAAAAGAGCCTCTTTTTACCTCCACATTCATCCCCCCTAGTTTTATAACCTCCAATCCCATTATTCTAGCCATTTCTTAAAAACAAAATATTTCTTTTTATTATTATTTGATTTTCTTTTATTTATTTCATTTATTATTTTATTTATCTTATTTTCTATTGGTCAATTCCATCTCACATGGATTGATCATTTTCCCTCCAACCTTTCCCTCTCTTTTTTACCTATATAAACCCCCTTCTTCTACCTTAGAAAGGGACCTTGGACCTCAACTTTGATTCACAAACTACACTATACCAAATTCTCCCAACAAGAGTTCTTAGTAACAAGACTCTACACAAATTGTTCTACAACAATTTCTCTACAACAACACCATTTTCAAGTCCAAGTTTGAAGTCCTCTTTCTTAAGGTACTTTATTCTTCTTCTCCTATTTTACAATGTCTTTCTAATGTATGCAATCCCCATCAATGGGACATGACCAAATAATCACTTTACTATATTAAAGTTGGTTAAGGTTATCTCTCTACATTTACACTCTAGTTTAATTTACTCTTCTTCTCTTAATATAACCTTTGACATTTAATCAATAAAACAATTCTCTTTTAATTCCCCTTTTCTTTACTATATAATTGTTAGCACATTTTAATAACAATAGAAGGACTTTTTAGCATTAGAACACCAAAAGTAGAAAGACCCGCGTAAGCGGGGCGGAGTGGGTGTTTAAGTACTCCCCACTCCGTCACCTAACCCCCGAACCCCTCATCTCAAGAATCTCTGGTTTTCGTACAAAAATTGGCTTTCTTTAGGTTTTCTCGCGTTCCTCTAAAAACGCGGGTGGCGACTCTTAAAATCAATTAGACATCCTAGGTAATTCACCGCTCTAGTCAAGCAGTGGTCCCCCGGGGTATCTACAGTGGCGACTTCGCTGGGGATATAAAGGGTCAAACTTGCATTTTCTGCTTTTTGTGTTCTAATTTCTGTTTTCTGGGCATTCTGGTACAAAGGATGGGAAGCGCGCGCTTCTGGCCTTCTTGGCCTAAAGCGCGCGCGTCTGACCCCTTCTACCAGAATCGCCCGCCTCTCATTTTGTTCTTCGAATTTCATGTTTCTGTGCTAACAATATCTGCAGGGGAAAGAATTTTTTATTTAGGGTCAAGGCAGTCCCTTGAACCCACTGATTTGCAGGTACTGCCCAGAAGCGGGCGCCTCCACTTCTCTCAGTCTAACGCGCGCGCCTCCCGAGTAGGCAATAAAACGTGCGCGCTTCTGGTCCATTTTCCAGAACAGAAATAGTGAACAGAATGGGCAGTTTTGACAGTGTGTGGGCACTGGGCCTGCATACACCCCCTTTACTTTTGTTTATTCATTTTTATCGGTCACACGGGTGATTCGAAAGTTGTAAATTACGTGCTTATTTGTTTTTTTATTTCCTTTGAAAAAAAATATATTTTGTCACTTGTTAGACCTCACACTACGCACACAATTCTTATCAACTGTTCAATATCGAGTCGCACAAGTCCAACCCCAAACCCGTCGAGGCCCATCCTAGGAAGTTTCAAGCTCCACTCGACCTTGACTCTTCCGAAGCGGTAAACCTCAGCCCGTGGCGTAGTTCACGACTACATGCCGGGGGTGACCTTTAAGCCTCTCTTTAGCCGAGCACAAACCACACAATTCTAGTTAGGGTCTAACACTCCGTGACTCAAGTCGGTTTCCATGTGCCGAGATTTCCCTAAACTAATGTCTTCAAATCATACATGCCACTCGTTGTTATGGACGAAATAAAAATCCATCCCCAAGTGGTTATTATGGACGAAAATAAAAATCCGTCCCCGCATGTATACTTTACTACATTAATTTAGTTTAATCCCGACACATGTAGGATTCACAAGCGTAGTGGAATCCGATGAGTATATGGGACCGTGAGAAGGTCTACATACTAGTGTGACGATTCCACTATTTTTCTAGAAACCCAAAAATTATCACGTCCTTCCGACTTTTATAAATAAATAAATAAATAAAAGAGTCATTTTTCTTATGTGGTTAAGTCTTTTTCCTTTGTTTGTGGGTTAATTATTTACTCAAAAGGTGTTTGTGGGGCCATCCTAAGATCAACCGTGTTCTCTCCAAAGGTCCAATGGCTTCCAACAGCAACAACAACAAGGGTGAGAACATCTCCATGTCCAACGAAAGGCTCTTCAACATAATAAGAGCCATGGGGGAACAAATGGATAGACTTGTCGAGGATGCCCGCTGCAAGGATGATTTGTGGCAAGACCGTCTTGATCTCGAGAGGAAAATTCACAAGGAAGAAGTGTCCGAACTTAAGGCTCGTTTGCAAGAGCTCACCGACAGCAAGGCAAATTCCTCGGTAAAGCACGCTAAAGTGGCTCATCCCTCAAAAGTCACAAAGGTGCCACCAACGACCGTGTCTATACCCCTCTCAATGGCATGACCATCACCGAGGCCTACGAAGCTCTCAAAACCAAGGGACGAGTTTCTCCTCTCCAAGGGTACAAGCAACCACAACCATTGCGTCACAACCATGCCCACCACAAGTGGTGTGACTATCACCTATGCAGCGGTCACCTCACCGAGGATTGCTTCTCCATCTGCAACATCATCCAAGACTTAATTGACAATGGTGAATTTACCGTGGGTGAAGAACAACAGTTAGAGAATGGCAACATGCAAGAACTCATCAAGGAAGAGGCTCAGATTTGAAATGGGGTTTCAACAAGAGATCATGCTACAAGGCCGACAATAACAATCTCCGTTTCTCTTTCTCTACCTAGAAATAGGATTAAAAAAAAAAAAAAAAAGAGTCAAAAGTCCTCTTAAGTGTGCATCAATGTTTTCTCTCGTCCTATGTTAAATGTTCGAGTCCATTGAGTCATCAAATAAAAGTCGTTCTTGTCCTCATACACTCTTCCAAGTTGTTCAATTAATTCTTGGCAAAATGATGAAAAAAATGTCTAAACAAGTTTTGGAATGAAGGCCATCGCTTGAACACCTAGGGGCTAAACATCAACGACGGCATCAACAACGAAGACATCAACAACGACGAAATCAAGACAAAGAAAGGTGGAGCAACGATCATGAAGCAAAGTTTTCAAAAAGGGGATTAAAAAAAAAAGGCTCGCTAGGTTGAAATCCTCAAATCAACCTAGGCAAAAGTTAGAGCACCAAAAAAAAAAAAAAAATCCCCCTTCATTCAAAGAAGTTCGAAGTTCACAACAACAACATCATTCCACCAAACGAATCAACATCAACCATCACGACGAATGGAGCATCCACAAGAACTACGGTGACCTGAGCCTCTTCACTGGAGGAACGTAGGCAACCTTCGGGTCCGGTCTCATGCAAGAAAGAAGATATGTTTAGCCCTAGTGCATTATGGTGATTGGCCTTCATCTCGAACTTGTCAAGACATCTTTGTACGAGTCATTTACCGATGAATTAATCACCTCAAGATTGAACAACTTTCTTAGAATTGGAATCGCTTCACGTTCCTTGTCGAGTCTAGGTTTCTCTTCTTTCTGCATACTCCCAATTTCTTGCAATCAAATTGGGGCTTTCTTTCTCTTCTATCTTAATGACTTACTTGCCTTCGTGAGTCATTCAAAAAATATATATACATGAAGTCAATACTAGGGACACTTCCTAGTCGAGTCAATGTCACTCATCTTTAGTGACAAGAGGTCTTCACCGCAAAATCACATGTCTTATCTCCTCAGCCAGAGTCAATGCACACTTACTCATTAATCGAGTAAAAAAAAGAAGACGCAAAAGAGATGCCCGCTAGATTGAAAACCCGAAAGGGCGCTCTAGGCAAAAAAAACAGGGTGCGTCATAAAAAAAAGAGAGAGTGAGAGAGAGAAGGGAAAGAGAAATGGAGATCTCCGGCCTCTAAGGAAGACAACTGCACAAGCTCTACATTGGATCTCCTCTACAAATCAATTCCCCACCGAGTCAACTTTGGGATTGCAAAAGGATCGACAAGATATGGCACCATCAAAGGTTGTCTTGGGTTATCAGCATCATTCTCCAGCAGTGTGCATTTTTGGGTTCATAAAAAGAAGGCCCGTGGTAACCAAGACCCATCTGAGAGCGAGCCATCATAAAAGGGCACGAGGTTGCACAAATAATCCCTAGCTAGTCAATTGGCTTGGGCAGTAAATAGCAACAACATGTGTCTCAGTTTTCAAAGCTTCTGCAAGTATGTGCCTTCTAAAGTACGCCGAAAGACTCCCGAGAAATGGAGTAGCTCTTGCCATGTCCTCTCATGTTTGTTCCCTCGCACGAGGATGAGTCACTCTTGCTTTGCTCAACAAATGGTGACGCCCTAGGGGCTATGTGACTCAAGAACAAGGGCTTCTTTTGCTTCATTTGACAATCAATAAGCCCTAGAGGGCTATGCTCGAGAAAGATGTGTGAGACTATCCTCAAAGTCTCTCAAAAGGGATGTCAAAAAGCCTCTTGTCATGTGTGCCCGACTCGTTCCCCCAATCAAGGATGGACCTTTCTCGCAATCATGATGACACTCTAGGGGCTACGGTCAAGTCTTAAAGGCTCCCCGGCAAGAAGTAATTCACTTCAATGTCCCAGCA